>CANNZV010000309.1:150770-475528 GCA_947561585.1 Caprella mutica | reverse complement strand
GTACATCATCACAGTGACTCTTATCTCTGATAGTACATCATCACAGTGACTCTTTTCTCTGATAGTACATCATCACAGTGACTCTTTTCTCTGATAGTACATCATCACAGTGACTCTTTTCTCTGATAGTACATCATCACAGTGACTCTTTTCTCTGATAGTACATCATCACAGTGACTCTTTTCTCTGATAGTACATCATCACAGTGACTCTTCTGATTATCAGGCCTTCTGATAGTACATCATCCCAGTGACTCTTTTCTCTGATAGTACATCATCCCAGTGACTCTTTTCTCTGATAGTACATCATCACAGTGATTCTTTTCTCTGATAGTACATCATCACAGTGATTCTTTTCTCTGATAGTACATCATAATAGTGACTCTTTCTCTCATAGTAACACCCAGTGACTCTTTTCTCTGGTAGTACATCATCACAGTGACTCTTTTCTCTGATAGTACATCATCACAGTGATTCTTTTCTCTGCTAGTACATCATCCCAGTGACTCTTTTCTCTGATAGTACATCATCACAGTGACTCTTTTCTCTGATGGTACATCATCACAGTGACTCTTTCCTCTGATAGTACATCATCACAGTGACTACTTTCTCTGATAGCACATCATCACAGTGACTCTTTTATCTAATAGTACATCATCACAGTGACTCTTTTCTCTGATAGTACATCATCAGAGTGACTCTTTTCTCTGATAGTACATCATCACAGTGACTCTTTTCTCTGATAGTACATCATCACAGTGACTCTTTTCTCTGATAGTACATCATCACAGTGACTCTTTTCTCTGATGGTACATCATCACAGTGACTCTTTTCTCTGATAGTACATCATCACAGTGACTCTTTCCTCTGATAGTACATCATCACAGTGACTACTTTCTCTGATAGCACATCATCACAGTGACTCTTTTATCTAATAGTACTATCATCACAGTGACTCTTTTCTCTGATAGTACATCATCAGAGTGACTCTTTTCTCTGATAGTACAATCAGCAGTGACTCTTTTCTCTGATAGTACATCATCACAGTGACTCTTTTCTCTGATAGTACATCATCACAGTGACTCTTTTCTCTGATGGTACATCATCACAGTGACTCTTTTCTCTGATAGTACATCATCACAGTGACTCTTTTCTCTGATAGTACATCATCACAGTGACTCTTTTCTCTGATAGTACATCATCACAGTGACTCTTTTCTCTGATGGTATATCGTTTCAATGAATTTCTACTCATAGTACAATATCTGTATATTTGTTTACGATAGTACCGTCATACACGTGCATTCTTACAAGCATTTCCAAAGCATGGCCCATAGTTTGACACATTAGCATTGTTAAAGAGAAATATGTGTAGTATATTTTAGTATATATAATCAATAATTAAATCATTGAATATTTAAATAAATGTATTGTTCACCGAAATGTTTTCAATAAAGATTAGTATTGTATGTCATTTTCCAAATCATATGTTTCTAAAATTAGTTAATAATTGTTTAAGCAAGAAAATAGTGTGATGTATCAACATACACAGTATGTTCCTTTGTACACAATGAATGTATTTTAATGCTTATTGTATAATAAGATTTGCTCATAACAATTAAATATTTATTATTCCATTCAGAATTTGTCGTTATTAAATAACACAATTGCGAAAAATTCACATAATTATTTCTTTGGATCTTGAAAAGAAGCTTAGGCTAATGCATTTGCATGTATTCCATGAAGATAAAATTATTTTCTTCCAGTTGTATTCTTTTCAAATTAGGTGATAGTGGCTAATTTTTCTTAAATTTAGAAAAAAGCTTCTAAAGTACCATCCATTATGGCAACTGACATTTTTTCTCTTCTGTAATTTGGTGGAAAAATATTTATGTTTTTAGCACTACATTATAAACGAATGAGAGTGAAAATCTTAATTAATAAAAAAATGTCACAGTTAGTTACATAAACAATAAATTGAGTACAGAATATTTAAGCCCATACGAAGTTTCACATGAAACTTTTCGGGCATAACAATATAATTTCACAAACTAGGAGGTTTATATAATTATTCACAGTATAAAGAATTTATTAAATGCGGGGTAAGGAGGAACACAAGGTAAAAACTGCTATCGACAGATAATGTAGATAAAACTATCAAACTCTCATTATTTTGTATTTCTATTCAAAATATAAATCTTAATATCTCTTCCAAAGAATATATCTCTTCATATGCTATTCATAACAAAGTGGTTGCCTAGACTGGTATTCAGATCCTGCTTGAATAGTAACCCTATTTAGCAGTAACGTGTTATTACTATACCTATAGTGTATCTAGTATAGTGCCTTGTGTATATTGTATAGTTACCAAACACTACACAAGATGATTGATAGCAACGTGTCATTTCAACTGCCTTTACGTTAGAGAAGGTCAAACTCATTAGTGATCTATATGATAATGATTATAGAAGATATGAACAGATTTCACAAAGCAGAGTGAGTAATTTTCAAACTGTATCTCTCCTGATCTCAATCATTGTTTTCAAATTTCAAGGACTTATAGCGTACATCTGAGGGTCAAAACTCAAAAGTCACGCACGGTCAATATAAATTGTGAACCTTTTTGATATATTGCTGATAAAGGTAATAGGCCTTATATTATTATTTACAGTACATATATAATATTATTCAGGTTAAAGATATACAATTATAACGAACTACTTATAGATGCTATAGAAATATATTATATTTAATGTAGTTACTTGTAGTTGATAAATCAATCAAGCTTTATTAATCAATTCAACATTAACCTCTGCTATTTAATTAATTATTATTTTGCTAATTTTATTTAATTTGGCTTGTTTCGTTTTATTTATCTAATTTATCTAATCTTGCTAATTTATAAGTAGGCTAATTATAATTAATGATTTAAATGATATTTTTATTATTTGACTAATTTTGTTTTTATTTATACTATTATATTCTAATCAAAATAGTTAAATAAGTTTTTATTTTAATGGTAATAGAAGATTAACTGAAGGTCATACGAGTGTACACTATTTATTACTGACCTGCTAGATTAGTTTATGTACTATCACAGTCCCAGTATTTAAAAAATTAACTATAAAATGCATTGATAGTCAGTGGATATTTTTCATGGTCATGGGTCATTTATTTGTAAAGATGAGAGGACTGACCATGGTAGTGAGCTTGAACATTAGTTAAAGTAATGAATTATTTTTTATTTACAAAAATAAACAACCTACAGGTAAATTATCGTGGGGCCAAAGAATATTAAGTGGGGGGGGCCTCTCTTAATACTCTATGGCCCACAATAGTTTTTTTTCTGGGTTAATTTAATGTTTGATAAGCAAAATTATTGTATTTTCATTCACTATAAACAATAATATGTATGGTAAAGTGACAATTAATTGATGAAAATTAAATAGGTTATAATCATGAAATCGCTCAAAAATAACTAATCGATATTATTCCACTGTGGAATGAAAACTGTTTTCTGTGTAATCACTATATATTAATATTACTATGCATTTTTTAATAATAACCAATTGAGTTTTTTGATCTGGTAATAATTAAAATCTGCATCTGATATTTTTTACCTAACCTTAAAATATGGATGGAAAGTATTGATAATAAAAATATTCCTTACATGCAATTGAATAAGGAAGTATCTATTCACATTTTGGTTATTAGTAATACAATTCTGCATGTTCTACAGAACAATACTATAAGCAATAAACATTTTAGTGCTCATGAACAATACGGCAATTTGGAATTGCTTTTGATGATAATCTTCACGGAAAATGCCTCCAGACTTTCAAGGCCATACAAATACGCAGTAAAAGAAATACCAAACGACTAATTTTATCTTAAAATTCAAGCTTCTAATTTCAGAAAATAGCTATTTTAAAATCCAACAATACACTCAATAAATTATATGCAAACTAATATATGATTTGTATAAAGTTATTGATACAAACTACATGTATCAAATGTTGCATGTATTTATTATGCACTTTAGCATATAGTGTGACCTTAAAACAAGTTTCTGAAAAGAGTATAAAACATTATACACAAAAGAGCGCAGATTCCAGATGAAGATGATTCCACTGCAACAATAACCATGAGTGTATATAATTCCTCCTCATTTTCCAAACATTTGAAAAGATCAATGAGATCAGGGAACTCGTTCCGTATCCGTATTTAGTAACTAGAGGTCTCGCGGGCAGGATTTCATGAACGGTATGAGTTTTTATTTTTTATTTAATTTTATAATTGTATGGTAAGTTACGATATATCGGTCAGCTCCATATCTTCGGTCATATAAGAAAAAAACGATACGATAATAAATAATTATTATCGTACCGTTTTTTCTTATTTGACCGAAAAGGTGGAACTGACCGATAATTCATAACTTACCCTACCTTTAAAATATTATTCCATCCGTTAAACACCGTACATAAGCTACGGGTGAAGATAATAAATAATTAAATGATTAAATTGTAAGTATATATCATCACTGCGGTTTTAAACCTCGTAACCATGACATTTTAACTCTATTAAAATGTGCCTCTTTATACTTAAATTCATTTTAACATTCAGTGGCTGCTATACTAGGCATGTATTCTAGAATCAAAAATATGTTTATGGATATATTTGATTCATTTCAGTGGTATAAATAAATATTTCTTGAACAAAAAAAAATTAAATCGATTTTTTCTTGAAAATTAGAAATAAATCAGTTTAATAATGAGTTTAAACCGTAGAATAAAGTCTCGATATCTCTTATCAATTATTAAAATAATTATCGATTACTGTTGATCCATAAATTTTGTATAATTGTCAAAATATTTTTTATATTTTAAAATAATGCCCTTTCAGGTTGTGGAAGATTATATTTTAGGCAGCACTTTTTATCATATTGTTATTCGCATTACTCAAAAAGTATTGGACCATATTGCTTGAAAATTTGGAAGGACAATTAATTATTGGTCACTATCCAGAAACAATTTGGTAAATTTTCGGAAGCGATCGGGTCAAAGCTCAAGATCAAGGTCATTCATAACTCAAGGTCATCATAACTCAAAAAGTATTCAACCAAATGGCATGAAATTTTGTGGAGCGATTCGTCATTATCCAGGAACCAGTTTATTCGATTTTAGGAGCGAACAGGTTAAAGGTCAAGGTCACTTCTAACGATAGCAAAAGTATGCGCTCAATGTGTGCCCGTCATCTAGTTATATGTACATCATACATATGTTCCGCGCAATTTGCCGATTTTGAACAATCTGGAGAATGCACTTGAAAATGTGCGACAATCACGAGGGAGCGCAAGGGTCGTTTGCCTGGATAAACAATTGGGACAATCTTGAAATTGCGCAAGTTTCATTTGCGTGTTTATCAATTTGCTTATTCTTAACAATATATAGCATGTCATTTTATGAAAAACTTTACTATTTTTTTCACTTTAAAAGACGATATTTTTACATTGAACACAATGGAAAAAACAAAAGAGATAATTAATTCCGAACGTTTGGTAGAATGTTCGGTATCTCACTAAAATTAAAATACCTGTTCTTACATGTGTTACTTTTTATTAATCTTTAGATATAAAAATGATAGAGCAAAAGTACTAAATATGGTACAATATATAGTACCAGTCGTATAGTAAAAAACTGCATCACAACCTAAGCTAGAAACCGAACAAAAACGAAACATACTATAAACAGAAAAGATATTTCTGCAGTTTTAATTATTAAACTCAATCTTAATTACCAATATTTATGTGTAACTTTATCTATCATATCTTTAGGAAATTGACCAATCAAATGCATAAATTCATTATCTATTGCATCACTGTTAGTCCTGCTTCATACCCTTACCTTGCCTTGCACATTCTTGAGATTGTCGTGTATTTCCAAAGATCCTAAAACACACAGCGCATTCTCGAGATTGTGCAATCGGTAAATTGCGCGGAACGCATACATCACATTACTTATACAGTTGTACTCAATGAAATACTGTATTTTCTTTTCATTACTAGTCATTGCCAAATGATGATGATGATATTTGCAGAACAAATAGAGCAAATGAGCTATCAAAAAATCTGTGAGTCCAGGGTATAAGCCAGCGGTTCCCTATAGGTAGTCCCGTGGACCCCTATAGGGAATTTATTAATAATAATTACTAAATACCAAGTGTACTATATAAGTTTATTTTTAATATATTTGCAGTTTTAATATTCCACCTACAAACTTTTTAAATTGAATAATTAGTTTGATAAAATCTCCCAAGTACAGGCGCTAAATTATCATTTTATCTCAAGGGTCCACAGCTAAAATTGTTTTCTATGCAGGGGTCCCTGAAGAAAACGCTATAAGGAACCGCTGGTCTAAGTGGTAGATATATCCTTTACCTGTTATGACTGGGGAAAATTCTTCCAATCTTAAATAGAAACTTTATCCTATTTCAATATTGAGTTTTTAACAACGTTAACTGCGATATAAAGAGCCGTACACACGTATGGCTTTTTAAGTCTTTCCACCAGACTTTTTGCTAAGCTCCTCCTAATTTTTTCCACAAGAATATAAGATAACACGATATAATTAATATTTATTTTAGTTGGTATCCATGATACGTGCAGGTATCAGGGATACCAACTGATATAAATACTAATTATATCGTTTTTTCTAATATTCTCGTGGAAAAAGTAGGAGGAAAGTGTTTCTTGAATTCTTATAGGTACTTACTTATACTGTGAATTTAATTTGCATTCTCTGCCTCAATATTCACTAGAGTTCAGTACTTATTGATATTTATAGAGGAGGAAAAATAATAAAGAAATTATCTTTGATTGAGTTCTGCAAAGTAGCTGACATAACATAAAAAATAACTTTCATATATAAAATGACTTACATAAACTAGTGATCTTTTTTTCTAAGTATATTAGTTATATAAATCAATAAAGTATTTAAGGAACTTAAAAATATTACGTATTTATATTCCAATCATAAAGTAGGTACGTATGTGTTTTATATTTCTAAATAATTACAATATTTATTAACCTACTTTAATGTACATATAAACAATATATGTATTTATTTACTAATGAAATATTAATGAAAATTTATAAAAGTTTAATTCCTATTCTTCAAATTTATTTTTTCTTTCATTAACATTGAACAGTTGAGGTAAATTTTCACATACAAAATACAGTAAAACTCCTGAGTTATGAAGTTTTTTATGAAGCACCCGAGTAATGAAGGACCTGAGTTATGAAGTGCTCCTGAATTATGAAATGCTCCTGACTAATGAAGTATTTTCTTTGTTTAAATCATAGAAAACGATATTTCTTGAGGTATAACTATACCTTTTCCAAGTCAAGTTCTCAGAAGTGAATAATGAATTTGCAGAATTGAAAGTCATATTGCAGAAGTGAAAATGAAAAATGCAAGAATGACAAGCAATTACAATATAGAAGTTTTTTATGAAAATTACAACTTCAATGCAATAGTGGGTCATTGCAATCTTCTCCACCAGACTCCTACCATATTATAAGATAATACTCTATTATAGAATAATACTATATTATAGAATAATACTCTATTATAGAATAATACTCTATTATAAGACTATACCCAATTATAGGATGATACCCAATAATTATTTAAGGTAAGGATGATATCCAATTATAGGATACCACCTATAATTGTGTATTATCCTATAATGGAGTATTATATATGAAAATGTAAATCAGGAAGGCAAAGATTTACTATAAAGTTTAGGTTATCAATAAATCGGATATATTGAGTATAAACTGTGTTTTCTTTATTGTTTGAGATTCAAATGATGTGTATTTTTTGATAATTATTTAAATGTAGGGATAAATGACTACTACCATGATGTATATTAATATTTTGTACAATAATGAGTATACATTGATTTCCCACAACATTTACTAATTACCTCAATTTTGTATAAAATTTAGTGCTCACAGCACATCCATATAAGAATAATATTTGTCATAGTTATCCCTCAATAACAAAAATTCTCTATGATTTTAATCACAGCGCATTCAATGCACACGAGTTATGAATCAATGCACACGAGTTATGAAGTGGCTCTGAGTTATGAACAAACCAAAACTTTATAACTCAGGAGTTTCACTGTACATGGATGTATGATTTATATTAGTTATCGTATAAAGAAATTGTCATAGAAAATGAACGTAAACCATAGAAAACTATTTACATACCTAACCAATAAATAGTGTATGACTACCAATAAAGTTGAAATTTATATACAATGTTAACAAGTTTAGTATGTAAATAATGTTTTAAGAATTACTACATATTATTTTATGTTAAATATCATTTAATAAATAGCACAAGTTTTAAAAGTTATGAGTACCTGTCCTTAGTTTTCTACAAGTTACTTTTGAGTTTTGCCCGTTGTAGATATTTCACGCAGCTTTAATATAAAATTATTGTGCCATATTGATTAAGATTATGATAGCACTTTTTCATCTTGTGCCCAAATGTTTAATTTAATATTAATATTGACATTAAATAAGGATGGGAATTAACTATGACAACCTTAGCAATTTGACTGCATGTTCTAAGTCCTACATCACTAATTCCCTGGTAAGACGGATTAAGTAAGAGTTTAGTACTCGATTGAATTGCCTTCAAAGATAAATTCTCCATTAGAATGATTGATTACATAACTGTTAAATTATTAATGTACACTTATGTAATTATCACAAAAAATTGATAGAGAATTTATAAATCCCCAATAGTCGAAAACCCTCCCTCAGAAAAACTTGAAGTAAAAGCCTCCTTTGGAAAGAAATCTCTATTTATTTAAGACCAAAACAGGTAACGCAAGAAATGGTAAAAAGCTGCAGGATTAGAAGCTTGCTAAATACATGTAGTGAGAGCTCAGCCACACTCTCTCGGTCTACAAACCAGCGTCTGTCTTCTCTCTGAAAAGAGCGGAAGGGGTGTGGGGAGGTGGAGGGGCCCAGTCCAACACTCCGTAGAGAGTGCGCCGTTCAGTCAATAGAGTGCACTGCGAGTCGTTGGCTGGGTATGCTAAAATTAAGGAGAGAATTCCCGATATCTACTCTTACCTGCTTATTTGATTTGTTTCGTCTGGAATTTCAGTTAATATACGGTTCGGTCACGACGTTTAGTTCACTTTATCAGCTCCCGCGTGTGAAATATGTTCGAAATTTAGACTATCTTTTCTATCAGAGAATGGGAAAAACTGAAAGACTTTGATGTTGTGAAATGGAAAGAAATTGAATCAGCTACCAACTCGTCTGTCGTTGAAAGAGATTCTTTCCTTATTTTATCAACGGCTGATTTGATCGAAATACAGATTGCTACCTATACCTAACTTGTTAGGTACTTCTTTCCCAATCTTGGGATCTGAGGCTTCGGATCCAAGTCCTAAAATGAAGGAAAGATTGGAGACTGGTGTCATGATAGAAAGATAGAGACGTAAACAGAGGTCAATTATTTCGGCTATAAACCTAGTAACAACAATTGATTTATTTTGCTCAAATGTTTTACCGTTACATCTTGTTGATGAAAGAACTTTATAACTGGTGTTACTTTACGTGTTGAAATTTGTGTGTGCGTGAGGCAATGAAATTTGCTAATGAATTTTGAAACGAATTTGTATAGTGTACCAAAATATTATTTTTAACAAGTATTATTAAAATTCTGTTTCGTTGAATCGTGTGAGATTTCGGACTGAATTACTAGTTCAGTTTAATTTTTTGAAATAATATGTATTCGTAGTGGATGGTTCGGATCTAAAAAGATAGTTGAGGGAACCATGCATTCTCAAGATGATCAAATCGTGGCTGTGGTTCGAATCTCCAACGAATCTGAAGCCTCACCAGGAAAATCAAAATGTTCTCGGCCTAGAACACAGCGAAAGAAAAAGAATCTCCACATATTCCTATTGTCTTTTTTGCTACTTAGCTATAGAAGAACTGACGTCTTATCCCCACAAAATTGGCAAGATCAGAAGAGTACCTGCTTAAGTAGTTTTCTACCTACTGTTCAATTTTGCTTTCAAATTTTCATGCCGTTTAGCATCTTCCAATTATCGAGTGGAGAGATAATCCTGCACGACGATGTCGCCTCAACAACCACCACGGTTCCACCTTCTAATTTATCTTCCACTTCGACTTCTGCTTCTTCCACGGGTAAAACAATCTCCCACAAAGATAATTTGATACCTACGGTATCTTCTTTCGAACAATCGGACATTCATTCGTATCTGGAAGGAATAGAACCTTCGGTTTCCTCTGATAAAGGAGAACCTGCCGATGTCCCAACATCATCAATCTCGTCAACCAAACAGAAGCTCGTTTCCCCGACACCAGATAACGAAAAATCCGTGCGGCCTCAGCAAGAGCAGGAGTATATCAACATGATGCACGGCGATGATCCAGCCGTTCGAAATGCCATTGCAGGAAATCAGTGCGATCATACGAATTGCGACCAAAAGAAGAATTCGAGACTAGATGAACCTAGAGCTGAGGCTTTTCGTGGAGTACACAGGGGTGAGTAAAGAGATTATAACCAATTCAAAAGATCTGACTGAAAAAAGGTATCTAGTGTGTATCATGCAGTTTCTTTTTTTTCATTTCGTTTGCTAAATAAACAAAAAAGTAAATAAATAAAAAAATAAATTAATAAATAAATATAAAAGTTCAATTACAACATTTAATCTTTTTCTTTAAAGATCAACTTAAAAATTTCAGCGGCTTGTTGTCAAATAATGTGAATGAAGAGTTTATTTTATTTTCTATTTATCTTTCAATTTCTACGCTTTATGTAAATAGAACAAAGTTCGTTGTGTTTTATTATAGAATAAGTATCTTCACACAAATCTAATTTAACCGATATTTAGAAAGCTGATAATCGATGGATTTCCTTGGTAAGTTTTTTCTTTTGCATTTATCGACTGAAGTCGAGATATTATTGACAGTATTTATAAGTATTTTTTTAAGCTATGGTTTTCAAGTTATTTTTATGAAGTAATTTTATTTCAATATTTTGATTTTATATTTACACTTTAATTTATTTTAGTCATTATAAACTACAATTGGATATTTTTAGTAACCACTTTGAACATATATACTTATATATTTAGTTGAGGTAGGTATACTATTTTCTACAGTCATATCAATGATATTAATTAGTTATCTATATTTCAAGTATTCCGTCTTCATTTATATGCAAATATCGGATACCCCAATAATCAATAGATTATAGTTCAATTAGAAATGATATATACTCTAATATAGGCCAATTTGATATAAGTACATTTTATAGCTTTAAATTGCATGTGCTTTATTTAATCAATTTTTATGCAGGATATCCTTATTTAACTCTTATTCACAATTTATATAACAGTTTTCTTAATTAGGAAGAAAATACGTATACGTATTCAATATTTAGATCACACCTGATGTTAAAATAACATCAGAAATATCTCTTCATAAAACATGTGCAATTAATTATTCAAATATTACCCTTAACTCTCCCATTAGTAATTACTCATATCCTTGCTATATCGTTAGCAGAGATCACATCAGCTTAAGGTATTGCATTAATAATGCTTGCATTAGTTAAGTCTAGATTTCACTGCTAAATCCAAAGGCTATATCTTAAATGCTGAGTAATTAATCTACTTATAAATTAGTGAATATATATTTTTTTCAGTTTAAAGACTATTGGAAACTACATTTCTTATATCTATTTAGTCAACAAAAACTTTTTGTTACGTTTTTACTTTAGAAACTATTTTTTACATTTTTTTAGTTTCAAAACTATTAATAATTTTTTTAAAAGTTTTTTTGACATTTTTCGTTTTGAACTTATATACATACCTATAGTTTTTACATTCCTTAGTTCAGGAACTATTTTAATTATTTTTTTAGTTTAGAAACAAATCTAAAATCAAGAATTACGGAAGAAGACGGTGAGTTACGAATAATTTTGAGCATAATTAAGATAACGATAACGCTATCGATATTATATTTCTTGGCATATCCCAGGTAAAAATTCATTGTAGGGCTTTAGAAAATTAAGCAATATCCTCTCTCAATCTTTGCGGCTCAACCATCGTTTTTAAATCTGTAATTATGTACCAAAATACTGAAGCTGCTCGACTGCTAATTTTTTATTAATAACGATTTGATGAACGTTTTAATTCCTACTAATTGAGAAGTAATTAATTAATATAATTTGCCGTTAATATATGGATGCATTATAATATATTTTGTTTAAAGTGGAATATTTATCAATATAATTAGCAATATTATTATACCCTAATGGCAGGAAAATATATTGGATGGATATATAATTCTCGAAAAGAATGATTATCATAAATTAAGGTAGGTATACCCAATATGTTTTTTTGTTGATTTATTTTCTATATGATGATATATAGCCCCTATTAAGTAATTCATTTCGTTATTAGATTATCAATTCTCACCATCATTAAAATAGTAATAGAAGTAAGGGGTGAGTTCTTAATTATCGGGCAGTTTCATAATTTCGGACACGTAAGAAAAAATATATAATAATAATTATTATCTTTTATTTTTAATTATTGGTATCCATGATACCTGCAGGTATCATGGATACCAATAAATAAAAATAAAAGTTAAATAATTCAATTATCACTGGCTCAGCTTTTGCTGGAATATTTTCAATTGAATAAAATGAAATATGATTTAGTTATTGAATTGATATCAGAATAATTTCATACCCAAGCTATCAGCTGCTTGCCAAGCGTATTATTAGGTTTAGTGTGACGCACAGACAGATTACTATTATTACAGTATTGATATAACTTAACAACAGTAAAAATAATGTGCGATAAATAGGGTATTTTATTAACTTGTAAAATACATTGGTTATTTAATTATCCTAAAGAAATATTGAGGTTTCATTATATTAAATATTTATTCCTCGACAGTTATTATTTCTAGTTACGTTAAATTGTTCGGAAAGATAACCATCAAAATTATATTGCAATGGTCTTCTGAGAGTACATTTTGGATAATAATTAATAAATTAAAGACAACATTTTCATTCAACAAAGAAATTAAAATTATTGTATATGTGAACCCACTGAAAATAGAATTTAGTGGTATGGTAAGTTACGAATTATCGGTCAGTACTACATCTTCGGACATATAAGAAAAAACAATATAAAAATTAATATTATTACACAGTGCTATCTAATACTTCTGCAAACCAAGGTTTGCAGAAGTATTAGATAGCACTGTGTAGTAATAATAATAATTTTTAAATCGTTTTTTCTTATATGACCGAAGATGTAGTACAGACCGATAATTCGTAGCTCACCCTAGCGATAATTTAATATAATTCATAATTATAACTTTATAATTTATTATTAATAAAGTTCTATTTTATCGCATGCATACATTATACAATACTATCAATATAAATTGTAATGAAAATAAACATAATACATAAAATGAATCTATTCAATGACGCATAACATAATTCTAATTACTATAAATCTTTAAGCTAGTTTATTTACTGCTGTTATAAATAACTTCTATAATTAGAAGTTACTTTTTGCTATTCCATTAGCGTATAAATAGAGAAATAAACTCTCGTAATTGTATAATGATTATTCTTGGTAAATCCGAGAAATAAAAGTTGTCACTGATATTATTGGAAGAGAAGTGTAGTAGTGACGTCATTGAGACAACCAATCACTGTCCCTGAGCTCCTCTGACGTCATCAAACAACAATAGAACGAGTGCATACAATTGAAAATCTACCACTCGTGTTAATTAGTAGAGGAAATGTTTTCTCAGTCTATTGTGTTTATATTTCATCAGTCTTTATTCTGCTAAAACTTCGATCTCTAATTTGTTCTGCTGATTGAAGCTCTGGACCAATAGGAAGGGGGGTATGGTGTGACGTCATTGGACTCTGCACCAATAGGAATGGGGATATGATATGATGTGACGTCATTAGACTCTGGACTAATAGGAATGGGGATGGTGTGACGTCATTGGACTCTGGACCTATTGGAAGGGGGATATGGTGTGACGTCATTAGATTTTGGACCAATGGGAAGAGGGATATAGAGTGACGTCATTAAAGTCTGGACCAATGGGAAGGGGGATATGGAGTGACGTCATTAGACTCTGGACCAATAGGATGGAGGATATGGTGTGACGTCATTAGAATCTGGACCAATAGGATGGAGGATATGGTGTGACGTCATTAAACTCTGGACCAATAGGGTGTTTCCGTTCGGAAATAGGAATTCAATTGCCTGAATGTTGTCCGTGAACATTGCAAAGACATTCCTGTAAACTGAGGATTGTTAGGCTGTTTCAAAAGCCTTCAACATTTCATTTTCACCACCGGAATTAATTTAGAAAATCCATTTAGAATAATTTTCAAATATCTAACAATAATGGTTTTAACCATAGATTTAAATATTCAGTTTCTTTCCTTATGGAAATATATCTCCAAAAAAGTAATGTTTTCCTACAGTAGCTAATAATGTAAGAGTTATAGTCCACCAATGACCATTAATGGAAAACTGTCAGAGTGCTGGAAAAAATGAATAAATTTTTACACAGAATAATTGAATGAATACATCGGGCAGAAAGTTAAATTCCAATAAAATTTAATTAATACAACTAATTTAACTGTAACATATTTTGTGGATTATTTTGCTATTTACTTTCTATCCCTTTTATCTATGACTGCTACAATAATATCATATTTGCGCTATTATATAAGTTCCTTTGTTTGATTAGTCATAGCAAATAACTTACAAATCAGTGGTGTATTTTTTCATGGACTTTAGTATTAGAGACTTTAAATATTTCTCTTATTGTCCTTTTACTTTGCCTGGGAGAAATTGGAAGCGTCTTTTGTTTCGCACATTCCTAACTTTTTACCCGGTGAGCTGTTGTCATGACAATCTCAATATTATTAGCCCTTCTCTATTTATATTCCCATTCAAAATTTCACCACAAGTTTATTTTGATTCGGGAAACATTTTTGATTGTGTTATATAAAGAGATTACTGTTTCCCGTCTGAGGCTTTAGTTAGATACCTTATGTAATGCAAAATGTTGAGGAAGTACCTAGCTACCGCGTTATTACTTTCCATATATTAGAATCAGACAAAAGCTATAAATCAGGTCTGCAGTTTTCTAGAAAGTATTTTCTTGGACTTCAAAATATATAATGTGCCAAATGTATAAGTTTTTAATGGAAAAATATTGTCTTTTTAAACAAAAAAAAAAGTTATGAATAAGAAACTATATTTAGTACTATTTCAAGATGATTAGGTAGTTTAATTCGATTATTATAGTTAATCGTTCTGCCAAAGAGGATTGCCATAAAAAATACTTCTTTGTGGAAATTTATTTTAGAGGCATGAGAGATTATGTATGAGTGTAGTGTATGGTACATGTATTGAAGAAGGAAGAAGGCCAAAGTTTGTATTGACTCTGAACTGTTGTAATTTGACACGGACAAATAATGACAAATTATCTTGATAAGAATTTGTGCAAGGTCTAAAAATTTGAATTAATTTTTCTACATGTACTGTATAACCATATTTCTTTTGTAAGTTTTCTTGCATTCATGTTTTTTTGTACCTGTACGAAAAAACAATTCAATATCCAAATAAATCTGAATTTAACTTTCAGTTCGAATTCATCTTTAAATTAATTTCTATTCATTACCCACGTCAGCAATATAAGCTTTTGCTCCAAATTAAGTAAGGAATCAGAACTGTCTTCAAATAGCGTCAATTAATTCGCTAATTGAGGCAAGCTAAATTTATACTACTAAGTGATACACATCTTTAATAGGATTATTGAGCTGAATGTGATGAAATTCAAACTATCTCTCTCCTTTTCACCATCAATGGAAGACCCTTTCTTTAATTCTACTAATTGGTGGCAACTGGCAACTCGTTGACCAATCAAAAGTGAGTTTGCTTGATTCATCTTTGATATAAATGACTGAAGTGAATGATAGACATTTAATTGAAGCTATGATATGTATTGCAATAATTAATCAAGTGAGGAGTCTCAATAGACACTATACGAAGCAATGCGTCTACGTAGATGCAATGTTAGACGAGGTGACATGTAAATTATTTGCATTCTTTTAAAAACGGCGCTCATTTATTATGGCATTTTTCGGTAGATCACCATTTCATCACCTTATGGAGACTAATGATCTTGATGATCTAAAATAGCCCCCCCCCCCCTCCAAATCACTTTAGATATTCGAATGTCAACAGTTATTTGAATGTCCTTAGCCATTTGAATCACCCTATATATTTACATATCTTTAGTTATTTGAATGTCCTTATATAGTAATTCAGGAAGGTGAATGTCTTTAGCTATATCTAAATGTCTATAGATAACTCCATGAATGTCTATAAATATTCAAATGTCCTTATAAATATCTGAATGTCCTTAGATATCTGAATTTCTTGAAATATCTGAATGTTCTTTGATATTTGAATGTCCTTGGATATCTGAATGTCTTGAAATATATGAATATCTTTAGATTTCTTTATGTCTTTAGATTTCTAAATGTCCTTAGATTTCTAAATGTCTTTAGATTTCTAAATGTCTATAGATTTCTAAATGTCTTTAGATTTCTAAATGTCATTAGATTTCTAAAAATTAATATCATTTCAGTGCTCCGTTCAAATAAAACTTCTAAAGCATTATTAGAGAAATTGTATATGATATATTTAACTTGAATGATAGGTTTTGCTATTTTTTGTAACTATAATAACTTATCAGAATATTATCCATAATACTATAACTTAAACAAATAAATACCACCTGTAACGTATCACTCCATTCAAATAATTTAGGGGTGACAATTATATATTTTTTTTCTCAGCCTGTAAAGGGCCGTACACACGTAGGGTTTTTTAAGTCTTTCCACCGGACTTTTGGCTAAGCTCCTCTTACTTTTTCCACGAAAATATAAGAAAAAATGATTTAATTATTATTAATTTCAGGTGGTATCCATGATACCTGCAGGTGTTATGGATACCAACTGAAATAAATAACAATTATATCGTTTTTTCTTATATTTTCGTGGAATAAGTAAGAGAAGCTTAACAAAAAGTCCGGTGGAAAGACTTAAAAAACACTGCGTGTGTATGGCCCTTAATATATTCCGAGCGTTGGAGCTAAATCTAAAGATCTCCCATACATATTCATCCTAAGTCTATCACCCTAATTCAGGGTAACTTAATAGCCAAGTTAGGGGCTATCGGCGGTTATGTCAGGGTCGCAAATTGGTGCGTGAAATGTCGAATTAATCCTCGTGAATAAATTTAATGATGGTTAGGAAATAAATCCTCAGCCTCTTCGAATTACGTAATCCATGCTTTGGCCACTGGATCCTCAAGATTGGCCTACAAAGCTGTATGATCGAACTCTAATTTCGAGCTCTGAAGGATTCGGTAATTAGTCTACTGAAATCAAAGTCAATACAGTCAATTATTATAATTGCAGGTGCTTCTGCAGTGTACCCTAACTCTTGCAACAAACTGTATCAGCGTCATCGATAACCAATCACTTGCAGATTAAACCGGAGTAATTAGCCACAACTTCATATTTAAACACTAAAGTTGAAAAATAATACACATTTGAAATTAGGTAATCATGGTAAATAACATTCATTGCATTTCTGTACCTAACGTAACATTTTTACTATTTTTATTTTTTATTTTCTTTATTTTTTTTTCAGTAGATGAACAGATTGGTTAAAAATTTAGATTCCACATTCAACTGTAAATTTATTATTCAGGCAGTGACCCTTTGATCCAGAATACAAGATTAGTTAATTAATTAGCTAACTATTTAGAAAAGTGAATTGTTGGCCTATTGCAATTTTGATTGCATTCAAATCAAACTGTGACTTACTTTGAATATATTCTTTATCGCATTTCTTTTTTTTATCTTATTAAACAACTTATTGCAACCTAGATTCATGCATATCGTCTTTCCCAAACAATTCATTCATTAGGCGGAATCATTATCTTCCAAACATCAGTGTCCATGTTGTGAAGCTGCAAGTGCATCAATTGAAGTACAACGCTCTACTACTACCATTCCATATATTAACTGTCAACATGGGCCCGTCTTGGCGAAATGGAAGCCTAAGTGCCTGCTGACATCAGTCAACTGAAGATATTGGGTTAAATTCTGAAGACAGACTTTCTAGAAACTATGTGTGCTTTATTCGATTTCAAACTGAAGTGCTGAAAAGGAGTTTCTTAAAGTTTCACTTTATTCATTAATGCATTAAAATTCACTGGCTCTATTTTTTTCTGTAAGTGATTTCACTCAAAATATTTAGTACAACATAAATGTAACTATAAACTATTTCAGAAAAATTGTAAATAATTTAAAGAAAAACTGTTTTAACAGTATTGAAAATGCTTAATATCGAATGAATCGAAATCTTATTTTACGGTAATAATTTTAAATAAATATGTAATGTGAATGACCTAAGAATTAGAATTTAATTTTAACTCTTCACCACTGTATATTTTTCTCTTATATACCTACGCACGGTGAAGTTATTCCACTTATTCATTCGAGAAGAGCTCTTGAAATTATTCAGAATAGAGTCTGAAGGAAAGAGTTCATCAGTTGACTCCCAAATACTAGGTCTACAAACTTGATCGCAACTAACCAGGCAATCATCCAAACTTTATTTAGCTGGAAGTTCAAAATGAAAAAAGCGCTGGCCTGCCTCACTCGCTCTAACTGAACTGGAATAAGGATGAGAAGCGGCATATTAAGTTGTCTGGAAGAAAAAAAAACCTCAGTTCATTTAGGCTGTAGAGGTTCTTGCTTTGAAATCCCATTGAGGTTGCTTTAGAAGTTACTGGAAGAGGATCGCCCTGTTTTCTGTTGTGGAGAATCTTCTATAACGGCCATTGCAATTGATCGCGTGGCCATAACAATTGAATTGAATTGTCAGGGGCTTCGAACTGGTTGTTTCGAAGTTTTCTCGCGCTTTCTACTAGTTATTCTAACAGTGAAGAACATTAAAATGGCTGTTTATTGAGACTGGTGTAAAAGAGGGAAGTTATCCCCTCTCAAAAAGAGTACATAACTTCTAAAAAATGACAAACTGACTCCCATTTATCCTGAGGATGAAAGAAAAATTCTCCATTTTAGTCGAGAGCATACTTAATGTACTGTAAAATACAGATTTATTGCCTTGATTTTTTTAATGAATGTTATAAAATAAAGATACAGCAATAGAGCATATGATTTTAGTGCTTTTGAAACAAATTTACAGCATGCAAGATAAACTGGATTTATTATAACAAATATCTGAAATGATTTTAATGATATTAAGTAGCTTACCTACTTGTGAGTTATTATATCATAAGTACAAAACTTTATCTAGATATATATATATATATGTTTAACTACAAGAATGGAATTATAAAATATTTTATTGAACATCTACAATAAGCTCATCCTTTTAGACAGTAGATTTGTATTGTCTTAGAAGTTTCAGAAGAGTTTCATATGTTTGAATTTATTTACCACCATTTGAAATGTATTTGCACTTTGAACAGGATGGATATTTGGAATACTTCTTTTCGAATTACATGTATTTGAAAATATAGGAATTATTTAATCAATATTATAAGTGTCCTGATAAAAAAAATTATATTCCTTTATGATGAAGAAATATTAATGGTTATTGATTTATACATAATCTTGAAAATTTATATTCATATTACTTTTATAAAATGTAAAAATACATAAAGATGCCTGTAATACTATTACGAACATAATATATTTATCTCCAAGTAACTTTGTTTCTTGTTTATCTACTGAATAATGAAGTGTACAAAGTCGATGTATTCTTTTCTCATCACTCTATTCAGCAACCGATACAAATTTCCCCCTGAAACTGAACAAAAGCTCCCCTCCATTGACTAAATGTATCACCAACACTCATGTCCTTCAATGTTCTATATAAATAATCAGAGATGTTTGTTTATCCATTGCGGCTATGGTTGGCAAAATAAAACACAATACCTGTCTTTTCTTCTTTGCAAAACTTCCCCAAACTGTTGAGTGTTACACCAAACTATTGAATGATCATCTTAAGTTTTTCACCAATTTGCTCAGTTCTTTTTTCTGGTAAAATTTATTCTTTTGAAAGTAAAAAATGTTCGATATTGCATCGATTAGGGTGATCAGTCTTTTAGTGTTAGTCATTATATAAAATTTAACTATTTTATTTTTAAATATCCTATTATCATCAATTTGAATATTAATCTTTTTGACTAAGATATCTTAGAAAATATTGTTGACAGACACACTTTACATTTATATGAATACATTTATACAAGTATAAAAATTATTGCATTTTATTTAGGTACTCCAAATAAATTATACAATTCACATGCATAACGGATAGCAAGAAAAATAGTATTTCCTTTAAATTAGTAAAAAAGAATACTATAATATTAAGCAAACTAATTCAAAAGCTAGAAGGCTCTATCTAACATTTGTGACTAAAGTGTAAAATAATAGATAAATCCTTTACTCGACATGACAAATATAACTATAAATAATATCAAAAATGGTAACGATCGAAGCTTTACTCTTTTTCACTTCAATTTGGCTAATTAATAGGTGTAAATATGTGCAGGTAGGAGCTGTTATTTAGAGCGAAGGACCTATAAGAGTAACTCACAGTGGCGTTTCATTAACTCGTGTTGCCTTGTTGATGTCTCCCGGGATATCCTTATATTGTTAATATAGAATGTGAAATCCCCCGACTGGAGGTAAAATGTCCTTCGTAAGACCCTTCAACGGGACTAAATGAGATGAAGAGAAGCGGAATGATGTCTGGACTCAGAATTTAGTTATCTGGCTAAGGAGTGTCACTTTCAAACGAATTAAGTTCCATCACTTGGAAAATTGCAACATGAAGATTGCTAATAACCTGGCAGAAATATTTCACCTGGAATTTAATGAAACTTCTATTACACTTCGAATTATATAGAAATCTGTTTTTTATCAACTATCATTGTAGATATATATTAAATTTATATTATTTTATTTGAAGTAGAAGATATTGTAGAATTGATAAACTGTGAATATTATCTCTTAGAAATCGAATTTAATTACTTAGAATATATATTAAAACTATTCTTTCCAGTCAATACAGGCAACACGAAAACTAAAATCTTCGGTCATATAGGAAAAGACGTTATAATAATACAAATAAAAAATTATAATTTTGATGTCCAATTTATAATCAATGTTTTTTTTATCTCTGCTTCAATATATTTCCCGCCAATGCTTTATTTCTAGCTTCTATTTCTCTTTCCCCACAACATTTAGTTTGCTCGGTAGTGTCCGCAGACTGTATTTACTGGCGTGATTTACCAAAGAGTGAATTTCATCAGGAGTCGATCATTTTTGGCAATTTTGGGTTGATCACAGCACAAATTGTGTTGCGTGTCCGTGGCTGCCCATCAAAAGCCTAACATTATTATCCTCTGGAATTTTTCCGTGAATTAGGAAGTGAATGGATGCCTGCGATAACCGTCCTTTTAACTGCACTAACTTTATAACGAGCGAATCTCCGGCAAAAAACTTTCTGTTAAAACTCTGTTTTAAAAAGGAAATTTGGTCCAAGTTTCGTATGAGGATGGAAGTTTCATGTGTGTTCTTGGGTGAGATTTTATTTGTATGCACGGCCTTAAACATCAGAGAGTCTCATTTTTGATGCTTTGTTCAGAGGGTTTAGCTTCCTTTTGTAACATAAATTACTCTGCAGAAGAACTTCGTAGTTAAATACAATAGATCTGATATTTTATTAGTAACAGACGATTGTTTTGTGGTTGAACATTTAGTTCTACGTACCCATAGAGCACATTGTTAATAAATACTAATCGTTTAACTTAACCCTAATATTTATCATAGAAGTATTTAAATTTAAATACATCCCACTCAATAAAGTATAAAAAATCCGTGGGTGTTTTAAATTTCATTCATGTTATATTAATCGTCAAACGGAGATCAATGTTATTATTTATTTCTTAGCTACAAATCTTATTTATTGGTAAAAGCTGGAGGCAGAAAAGTTGTCATTTTCACGGCAATTTGTGAGCAATTCTCATCCCACGTGAACGCAATCGGCTACACTGCCTCGGGAAAATTGACCACCCAACATATCGTACTCCAAATTGAAGAAAAGAGGAAAAACAGCCGCATGAATAAACTTGTATGTTTTACATTCGTTATTTTAGTCGAAGCAAAATTTAAATAAATTGAAGTTTAAAATAATAATTATATATTGGAATACAATTTTTTTTATAAATTATTAGAATATTATCTACAAGAAGTTTTAAAGCAAATTTGTAAACATAATTAAGGCAATGAGAGACAAATAAAGTTTCTTTAATATATTTGCCGTTATGATTCTATTCCCTAGAGACTTCTATTTGGATTTTGTTTGTGTCACGCGTGTCGCAGATGTCTGGTGAAACTAATATAAAATATTATAGTTGTTATCACCAAAGTTATCATGGAACTTCATTGAAATTGATATGTTTGCTGTTTTGTTTTGTGGAAATAGCAAAGGATTACAATTCGACAGATATGATTTATAAAGCTTAATAAAATCCAACTCCATTTATAAAGATTAGCATTTTTCATCATTGTTCTGGAATAGCATTTCATAAAACTCTGTACGCAGCACATTAAAATTGACCACAATACTGCCATTGAATTTATATACCAAGCCAATAAATGACATCATATTATAAAGAAACTCATAAATAACCCGAAAGTTGGTCAGATTTTACAAAATTGATCTGAAAGTCGAATCACCAATACCGAAAATAGTGCAACATTTTCAAAGAAAGTATTTGATTACAATGCTGAAGATGAAGTAATTTTCTTTAAGTTTTGTGGGAGAAGAGTTCTTAGTCAGCCAGCTGGTCTAGGCAGCTTCATAATTAACTTCATATCCACTCCCAGCACGTCCATCCAACGATTTTACGTCCTCTGGGAAACCCTGCCGCCTGTATCGTCTCATTCTGACCCAGAAACCATAGAACATCCTCTCTAAATAGATTCCATTATTGTGAGAAACTCTAGTGTTTTTAGTGCCTAGATAAGACTCGTGTTTTTATTTAGTGATGATTAGGTCCTGTGAAATTTCAGTTGGTCTTTTGTTAAATGCAGAGGCGGCTCTGTAACAAAAAAAAAGAGGCACAAAACATTCCAAGTTTCTCCTGAGTTTTATTAAATTGAACCTTAATACTTTGTTTACCTAAGAATATTTGTTGCTTGTGTACGTGAAGATGTTTCTGAGATGTTAATCAAGAAACTCAACGCTGTATCTTAATTATTCCTGTATTTTGAATTATTACGATTAGTTATAATTGTATCTGGAAAATTTGATAATAATATTGTGTTGAAACTTTAGAACTAACTAATCAATAACAATCATTTGAATGTTAACTCAAAGACTAGAATTGTCTTCTTAAAGCTTCTTCACACTGACATCGGAATGACGTCTAATTAATATTCCTTGGAATATTAGATGTCACCGAAAACAATTTTCAAAAGGTGAGGCATGAAGCTTTTCCTATAATTGGGTTTGACTTTGCTTAATGAAACGTAAAAATGATTCGCACTGTCTTAGATGTACAGTAGAGAGGTAAATATGTGGTGATAGTACACTGTTAGTGATAGTACACTATTAGTGATAGTACACTGTGGGTGATAGTACACTGTTGGTGATAGTACACTGCTAGCGATAGTACACTGTTAGTGATAGTACACTGTGGGTGATAGTACACTGTGGGTGATAGTACACTATTAGTGATAGTACACTGTGGGTGATAGTACACTGTTGGTGATAGTACACTGTGGGTGATAGTACACTGCTAGCGATAGTACACTGTGGATGATAGTACACTGTTGGTGATAGTACACTGCTAGCGATAGTACACTGTTAGTGATAGTACACTGTGGGTGATAGTACACTGTTGGTGATAGTACACTGCTAGCGATAGTACACTGTTAGTGATAGTACACTGTGGGTGATAGTACACTATTGGTGATAGTACACTGCTAGCGATAGTACACTATTAGTGATAGTACACTGGTGATGCGAATTTAGTACACGGAGAATATTTCAATAGTTTAAAAATGCATCCAAATATTAGCATTAAAATAGATTCTATTATTTTGATGCATATTTTTTTACAATAAAGTACTGGTATAGGCAGTTAGTGAGGTAATCAAAATTCTACCCTAATTCTGATAAGTGAGTTATAATATTCTCTTTAAGTGAGTTATAATAACACACTACGTAATAGTGCCTGTCCTGTTGACACGCCAGTTAGAAAACGTGTCAGTACAACACACATGATGCGCGTGTGTTAAAGTGACACATATAGAAATAGATTATCTCAAAATTGACACAGCAATCTATTCCATTCCCAGTGAGAAAGTCTTGGTGGGGCCATAGAAGATTATTAGAGAAGCCACTTAGTTGTCTGTGGTCCCATCTTATCTTTTTATCTGGGTGCTGCCGTAACATAGATACATAGGGTAATTTACGAATTATCGATCGGTTTCACATCTTCGGTTAACAAAAGCAAAACGATATGATGAAAATAAAATAATAGTTATTTCATCGTTATTTCTTAAATGACCGAAGATGTGAAACCGACCGATAACTCGTAACTTTCCTTTGTTTAATTCTACTGGAACCCATTGTCAACTAATTATTTTATGTTTTCTATCTATATTTTGAAATAAGGATTGGCCAAAATAATACAGTAAATACAGCCTCTGCAACTAAATACCTTTTCGAACTTAATTGAAATTTTGCAAATACATATTACCCTTTAATGTCTGCTAACATTTTGTAAGTGAATTTAATTTCAAAAATTAATAAACAATCCTTTGAAGTTGGTTCCCTAGCTTCAACATTAAGAGTTTATTTTCTATTTGCCAAGAGTTGATAGATTGTATGTGTTCTGATTGCCTGGGGCGACAGTTCCTCACCACAAAAATGAATTATTTTCACCTCCCAATTTTGGGTAAAGGTGAGTGGAATATATTTTCGCCTTCCTTCTCCACACAACATTTAGGGAGAGCTGCCTATTTCCTTCCTATTTCTTTATTACGTGTTGCCGAACTAACCAGAGAAAAGGTGTTTTTTCTTTTTCTAATTATTGTGTTATTCCATCATGCAAATGTGGTCATTTACAAACGTGGGAGAACTCCCACTAATTTATAAAGGCGTCTTAAATTAAGTACGTTAATGAAGAAAAACACTAATAACCTATAATATCCTATGCATAATTCACATTAGGCCTCTTTATAAAAAAATACACTTTCAGATTACTCCACAGACGTAATAAAGATGTACCATAACAATAAATAGCGCACACAACACTCATAACAGTCTTGTTCTGTCCAATATTCGACACATGTATGACTATTATTGTTATGATTTTCACGAGGAGTAATATACGTTAGACGTGATGCTTCTTTCCTGCTACAAGGATGCACGCTCTGTCAGAGAAAACATCTTATTATAATGTGAAAAACAATTTCTGACTGCCATCCGAACTCCCTCTGCATTTCAAACAAATAAGCGAGCGTGGCATCAGATCTGACCTCAAGAAATATAAGTATGCGCACCGGCACCTCCCAAAACGAGCAAAAGAATGTACTTATGCTTTGAACAGAAAGCCTATTTAAATGTACAGCATTGAATTTTTGAAAAGGCATATACTCTAGCTGTTATTGCATTTGAATATGTTGTTGTGTGATCTTTCGTAAGCTTACATAGTCTCAATGTGATGTTACATAATCTTACATAGTCTTACATAGTCTCTGTGTGATGTTACATAATCTTACATAGTCTTCCATAGTCTCTGTGTGATGTTACATAAGCTTACATAGTCTTACATAGTCTCTGTGTGATGTTACATAATCTTACATAGTCTCTGTGTGATGTTTCATAATCTTACACAGTCTTACATAGTCTCTGTGTGATGTTACATAATCTTACATAGTCTCTGTGTGATGTTACATAATCTTACATAGTCTCTGTGTGATGTTACATAATCTTACATAGTCTTACATAGTCTCTGTGTGATGTTACATAATCTTACATAGTCTTACATAGTCTCTGTGTGATGTTACATAATGTTACATAATCTTACATAGTCTCTGTGTGATGTTACATAATCTTACATAGTCTACCATAGCAGTGACTCTATTTAAATCAATGTTACTGATTGAGTACCTTTTCATACCATAAAATTAATAATTGTTATTTTGTTTATTATAAAGCCTCATATTACATTTTTAAGTTATTTAAAGGAATAAAAAATCATAGTTATTACTTTTAAGTGTAAAAAATAGTTGTGTTAAATCATTATATATGTACTTATAATACGTCCTTGTATTTAAATATAATCCTAAATCAATTTTATTAATTGAAAAACAGGATATATTATATAATATAATAGTGAAATAATAGTGAATATAATAGTGAAAAATAATTCAACTATTGAAATAAATTTAAATAAACATTACGTTATATCTAGCCAAATAAACAATTGAAATCAGGGAAAAGAGTACAGCATGATGCATATTTTCACCATCTCTGTAACTCCTCCAAAAATCTAGGGACAATACTAATACTAATAAATTTCCAAAGCTAAATTCTTTCGTTTGACCTTGGAATGACTTGTAGGAATTGTAGAAGAGGCAATTCTACATTCCAAATCTGTTGAAATGTCTGAATGGGGCAAATCTGAATAATAAAATTAGAATTATGGGATCAAATGGACGAGGTTTCGGCCTGTGAATTTCGAATGATATTAGTCTTTTGCATTCTCGAAATGAGCTTCTGGAGCGACATAGATTTCGGGGAAATCTCTCCGACTGCCGAGGATGTTCACAGATTATACAGATGGAAACTTATACAGGAGGTCTCTTTTCAGAAATATTTTTGACTGTGGGTTCTAAATTAGGTGATTTATTGTATCTTCAATTGAAAATAATGGAAATATTTATGAATATAATAATTGGTTTTTTTATATAAGTGATTATATATATTATTTATCAATATTATTATGATATTAGCTATATTTAATTATAATTTTTCATATAATATTATTTTTCAAATTATGTATTTTTTTATTTGAATCAACAATGAAATTTGAACTCTACTGACTGAAATAATTTGAAATATATTCAGTTTCAATTTCATATTATTATGAAATCCTAAATCGTTCTACATCACTAGCAACATCACTGTATTTATGAAACAAATTGTACTGCAAACAAGATTAACTCCATTATTTAAATGGGTTAGAATATAAACATTGTGGACTTTGTGAAGTGTCTTCTTCTAACTCTGAATCCCCATCTTTATTGTAGCCTACATCTCTCTTTTATTTCTATATAGTACATCAAAAGATAAGTAGCTTTCTTATCACCAATCGCATGATGGCATCGCGTTAAACCTCTTAATAACACTCATGTCACTCTCCATCACTCTCCATCACCTCACTCTCCATCACTCTCCATCACCTCACTCTTTATCACTCTCCATCACCTCACTCTCAATCACTCTCCATTATCCCACTCTCCATCATCTCACTCTCCATCATCTCACTCTCCATCACCTCACTACCCATCACTCCATTATCTCACTCTCCATCACTCTCTTCTTACTCCCCATCACTCCCCATCACCTCCCTAGCATGACAAGAAGGTTACCATTCTTCATGCCACTATATCAATTCAATTAGAGTGTTCCGTGGCGTTTAATGCTCATGCTGGCCGTACATGCTTCGCTCACACTCATAATTTGGCTTCATTAATCTAGGGATATCTCTCATACCAACCTACTTTACCAAATGAAAACCAATTGCTATTACATTCGCCTGGTGTCCTTTAATACTTAATGGGAGTTAATCTCTTCCTAATTATTTATTAACTCAATTATTATATTTAGATATTTAATGTATTCAATTAATATTATTTAGATATTAATGAATTTAACTATTATAATGTATATTTTACATCTTATACCTAATTTATTGAATAATATATTTTATATAAAAATTTATTTGTTATTCGTAATTCATCATTCGAATCGAATGTATTCATTTTTTGTAATTAAATGCTTTTATTTTTTATAATTTAATATATTTAATTTTTAGAATTTAATGCATGATGCTAATTTCAATCACAGTTTTCTAATTTCCTATTAATTTCCAATTCAACAAATAAGTTCTTTTCTGAGAAAATTAGCAAGCAGTGTAAAATATTTCCCCTTTTATTTGACCGTACCGTTATTCTCCCAATTCATTCTTCCTTTCTATTTCTTATTAGACTAAATAATTTATTCCTTTATTTCCCTATTTTATTGGTTTCTTTCCCCAGATCCTCATATCCCACGACCAAATGTTCCCCTGAATTACTCCCAGAGGCTGAAGTGTATACACAACCCTTCTGAAAGCCCCTTAAACTACTCTCAAATTTATTATTCTTTCACGTTGCTGGATAATAATGTTTACATCATCCTTACTAAGTTCACTGAGGAAAATACGTATTACTTTCCAAGATAACAGGCACTCTGTTTGTGGAAAATGTAGCTGACTTTATTCAATTAGCTCCTGACCTCAGTGCCTCATATTCTCATTTTAATACGCATTTTCAGTGATAATAATTATAAACAAGGTAGTTATCTTTCCATTTTATTAATTAAGTGAAAAACCTGATTTGTTGATGAATTTATCAAGAAGTCTATAGTTTTCAAACGTCACAGTAATAACTGTTTTTAAGTATTTAAAATGTAGAATGGAAAAAATTCCCCTGTCGGTTGTAGATAATAATTTTGTACCTCCTTCTTATCATACTGGTGCGATTATTACAGCAAATCATTTATTCAGATCGTAGTTTTCAAATGGCATCTCAATTCTAATTAAAATAGATATTATGACTAATAATTAGAATCATAAGTCAAGTATTAATGAAAATAACGTGAGATTACTACATTATAATTACCTCATTAAATATGATATAAAAAATATTATATCATCAAAATGCATTTTTTAATTGTTAGGATCTTTATTAATATTTTATATTAGAACGTCCAAATCCTTTTCAATTCTATAATAAATAATTAGTAAATGTAATATTTCCATGAAGGGTGAACTATTACCTACTTTAGATATGAAAATTAGCATTTTTGATTGAAAAGTAATTCAAATATTGGGAGCAAAAACCATAGACTTATTTTACTGATAATTCTTACTTTAATTAGGTCTATAGTTTTTGCTCACAATATTTAAACTACTTTACAATAATTCGTAATTTACCCGGCATACATATATATCCTGCCAATTATTTATTCTAATAACAAAATTATGAATATAATCGTTTAAAAATATATTCCATGATTTTATTTTTTTGTAATTAATCTTTGTTTACTGTTCGGTACAATTATTGATATTTTAAAATCTATATTATGATTTATGTGATTAAAGAGATTTTCTTTACCTTTCATGTGTGTGATAGGTATTTACGAAATTTATGTTATATGATTTATGTCAATTAGTTTGTGTGATTTGTGCCATTACTCTTCTAGTCAATTTATAGTAGTGTTTCTCTCGCGTATAGTTGATACAATTCATATATTCAATAAAATTAGTTATTCCATTCACTGATTCAGTTTATTATATTAATCATTTGCAATTGCTTCTGGGGTATATAATTTAACTTTGTTTATTTATCAAAATAGAATACATATTTTGAAATATCAATATTGACTATATAAATTCCACTAGTGACGAACACGGCTTGTGGAAAGCATTCATACAATATTTATTTAAAGTTTATACCAATTATTGTAATAAATGTTAAATATTGTTAGATAAATGGTAGAGAATTTGTTCAAAAAGATGAATAAGAAATATTATTAAAAAGGAATTTGTACTTATATAGGTAGAACTAAAGATCACCCAAATTTTATCAAAGTATTGCAATTTATTATTCCAAATTGGCACAAACTGTTTGTGAACAGTTTGCAAATCCCGCAAGATTCCTTGTGTTGATTCCCAATTCGTCGTGACGCAAAGAAACAAGTCCCTTCCATTGAATCATAGCCACGGGGATCCAAACTAGAACCCTCACGCCCAAGTGGTCCTTTCCGTGCCCCGTACTCTGTTGATTCTGTAGCCCAGGCGGCTAAGACCCCAAAGCTCTTAGCGCTAATGTTGCCCTGGTATTCGTTGCACAAAACAGCCGGATTCACCAAAGATCTCCAGTGTCTCAAGTACAGGCGTGGATTTTTGTGACACTCGATGTCTCCTCAGCAAGAGCGGAGATGGGGTGGAATTAGTGCACGCACTGTGGGGTGCACCGGGAATGTGGGGTGCACGGGGAAAGTGTGGTGCACTGAAAGTGGGTTGGTGCTCGGGTAATGCGGGGTGCACGGGGAAAGAATAATGCATTGAGGAGAATTGGTGCACGGGAAATGTGGGATCCACGAGTAATGTAGGGTGCACGGTGAAATAGCGACACAAACAAGTGAATAAATCATCAGCTAGAATATATATTACACTGGTGATTGAGCGACTAATATTAATAATACAATTCATCAAAGTGTTCAGAGCATACATACATAATTATCATCACCTATTTCAATAAGCTGTCTACAAAAATGAAATAGTTAACAAAAATACCAACCACAGATGAAAATAAAATAAATTTTACTTTAAATATTAGGTATATAGAGAGTCACCAGAAAAATGAATAGATATTTGAAACAGTTTTTTTAAAAGAAACTCAATAGTAGGCTAAAATTCTGAACATAGTTATGAAAAATGATAGCTAATGAAAAGAGTCAGCGTCAGTTTCAGTCTGTCATCCTCAAAGGATCAATCGGACATTATTCTGAGTGGCGATATCTCATCGCTTGATATATATACTATATATATAAATATATACCTTATGCATAAAAATATTCCATGGCAATATTTTGGTGAGATTGGAAATACTGGAATAAACTTTTTTTTGAATACGTGAATTTTCATTATAATTTCTTTTATATATTTTTCACTTGTGGCTTTGAAATGTTGTCATCAAATTAGATGCATTTGAATAGCACAGAAAAACTTAAAAATCATTAATTTTATAACTAATATTCGATTGTTCATAATACTATGAAATAAAACATAAAGTCTCAAGCTTTAAGTAGGCCTAACGGTGAATTTCATGAAATGATTTATAATGGAGTAAGATGCAAAAAATGGTACTATAATGAATTTTTTGTGGTCAATGAAAGAATTTGCGCTAAGTATCACCCCCACCCACATAATTAGATTACTTATCTTTAGCTTTTGTGTGTCTTTCTGTCTGTGTGTCTGTCTGTCTGTCTATCTGTCTGTCTGTCTGCCTGTGTGTCTGTCACGCTTTGAGAAATATTCAGCAATTAAGTTAAATATGTTTCCAGGTGGTATTAGATAAGTTTTAGAACACTAATTCATATCAGAGTTCAATGAATGAGTAATTATTTAAAATCTACAATTTTAGTTTTAAATAATTGCTTTACAGCCCCTGTCGATAAATTTATATAATATATACTCTATGCTATAATATTATCGTCATTATTCAATTAATAACTTTAGCCAAATCTGAAGGCACGGAGCAGAAGTGTATAGTTAAATTACGTAAATATGGATATTATATAGAAGTTGAGAACACGTTATTGTTAACGGGCGAGTACACTAAATTCTATATCATCATATAAAGTTACTACTATCAAATTTAACTACAATGCAATATGATATCGATGGTATACTAAGGAAAATCTCTTGCTTGACAATTCAAACAATACTCATATTCATATATAAATTGTTTACAATCAACAAACCCCCTCCTATTTCAATTCTGTGTTTCTGTTCTCTTTTCATCTCGATGTCCACATGAAATTAATGAATAAATGCAATTACTCAATGTTTTCTTTAATTAACAGAGTAGCTATTCGATTTACAAAATACCATCAATGAAACATGTCCTCTACTGATGTTATTTTGTACGTCTTTATATGGCAAAAATTAATGTAGAACATAGTTATCTATAATATCACCATATGTGCGTATATTTTCAGCACAATTTTCCACTTTGCACAATCTTGAGAAGGCGTTGCGCGTTTTTAACCCCTTATCTTTATACTTCTACACTTTGTCTTTCTATACTTTATCTTAGTGCCGTATGTTTATCTGTCTGAAATTTTTCAGTATATATGTACTGATAATTCTTACTTGAATTTAAATATTATCCTAGCCCCATTATATTAATTGAATTCTCAATTGATGCTCAGAAGGTTAAGTAACATTAGCATTAGATTCCTCTTATTCATCTACTGCATTGAAAGGAATTGTTTGTTGCATTTTTCTTTCGCCCCAATTACTTTGTATCAAACGCTGCATCAAATTAATACCAATTCACCCAGTGAATATTTTTTCTCCAATCAATATGACAGCTGACGGATGTGTCAGATGTTCTGGCAATTAAAATTAAGCAGATAATTATACCAGTGAGCATTTTGAAACAATTCTGTTGAATGCATTAATTATCGTTTCGATTATTAAAGATAATACTGATTTATATTTAATAAAACTGAGACTAACTTTCAATGTTTGGTAACATAAAAGGCAGGTTTTTAAATTTTAATTTTTAGCATTCGTATTTCAGAACATATTTATTCATAGAAATTCTCCCAGAATCAATTTATATTATCAGTAGATCATTTATTAATTATCATCTTTTATCACCTAAATTTTATCAGATATGTCCGATGAAATGCAATATAAGTTTTTTTTCAAATTAGTGTTAAGTCGATTTATCTATTGCGGTAAATAGATAATGAATCCCCTTGCCATCGATTGTAGTCAATCATCAAAAGAAGATTATATTTTCAGATTTATTTTCTATGCAATGACAAAATTAACTACAAATCCTGTCCTTTTATTTACTGAAAGAAAAGAAAACTGTATATTTCTGAGTTATCTTTTTCCTTTAAACTTCACTCTGTATGTTTTTGAGTTATCTTTTTCCTTCAAACTTCACACTGTATATTTTTGAGTTATCTTTTTCCTTTAAACTTCACACTGTATATTTTTGACTTATCTTTTTCCTTTAAACTTCACACTGTATGTTTTTGAGTTATCTTTTTCCTTTAAACTTCACACTGTATGTTTTTGAGTTATCTTTTTCCTTTAAACTTCACACTGTATATTTTTGACTTATCTTTTTCCTTTAAACTTCACACTGTATGTTTTTGAGTTATCTTTTTCCTTTAAACTTCACACTGTATTTTTTTGAGTTATCTTTTTCCTTTAAACTTCACACTGTATGTTTTTGTGTTATCTTTTTCCTTTAAACTTCACCCTGTATATTTTTGAGTTATCTTTTTCCTTTAAACTTCACGCTGTATATTTTTGAGTTATCTTTTTCCTTTAAACTTCACACTGTATGTTTTTGAGTTATCTTTTTCCTTTAAACTTCACACTGTATGTTTTTGAGTTATCTTTTTCCTTTAAGCTTCACACTGTATGTTTTTGAGTTATCTTTTTCCTTTAAACTTCACACTGTATATTTTTGAGTTATCTTTTTCCTTTAAACTTCACACTGTATGTTTTTGAGTTATCTTTTTCCTTTAAACTTCACACTGTATGTTTTTGAGTTATCTTTTTCCTTTAAGCTTCACACTGTATGTTTTTGAGTTATCTTTTTCCTTTAAACTTCACACTGTATGTTTTTGAGTTATCTTTTTCCTTTAAACTTCACACTGTATGTTTTTGAGTTATCTTTTTCCTTTAAGCTTCACACTGTATGTTTTTGAGTTATCTTTTTCCTTTAAACTTCACACTGTATGTTTTTGAGTTATCTTTTTCCTTTAAACTTCACACTGTATGTTTTTGAGTTATCTTTTTCCTTTAAACTTCACACTGTATGTTTTTGAGTTATCTTTTTCCTTTAAACTTCACACTGTATGTTTTTGAGTTATCTTTTTCCTTTAAACTTCACACTGTATGTTTTTGAGTTATCTTTTTCCTTTAAACTTCACACTGTATATTTTTGAGTTATCTTTTTCCTTTAAACTTCACACTGTATGTTTTTGAGTTATCTTTTTCCTTTAAACTTCACACTGTATGTTTTTGAGTTATCTTTTTCCTTTAAACTTCACACTGTATATTTTTGAGTTATCTTTTTCCTTTAAACTTCACACTGTATGTTTTTGAGTTATCTTTTTCCTTTAAACTTCACACTGTATGTTTTTGAGTTATCTTTTTCCTTTAAACTTCACACTGTATGATTTTGAGTTATCTTTTTCCTTTAAACTTCACAATGTATGTTTTTGAGTTATCTTTTTCCTTTAAACTTCACAATGTATGTTTTTGAGTTATCTTTTTCCTTTAAACTTCACACTGTATGTTTTTGAGTTATCTTTTTCCTAAACCCTTCTTTAGGAGATATATTTCTGAATTCGTTTATTCCTTTATATCCTATTTGGCAACCCTAATATCTGTTTAAATTAAAATTCTAGATATTCAATAATAATGACTATAAAATAATTAGAGTGCTTGGACATCAATCAATTAATATATTTACATCAAAGAAAAATTACCATCCTATTATTATTTGTTCATAACTGCATTCATGACATTTAGAATTTCTTATTGGATATACTTTAGAGCGTTAACGGGACACATATATGCACTAGTTTCCCAAGTTTCAAAACTCTCTTCCTTAAGCTTCACTTTTATTATCTGCCTGTCCGTCAAATCGTTCCTGGGGGACTTTTTCTAATTACTATCATATTAAAAGCTCTGTAGGATTAATTACCAGCGTTAAGATCTGGCGATGCCGTCATTAGGAACTGCTGAGTATATCGTTAACTCTATCCTGTAGGGGCTAAATAGACCGTGTCTCTAGACTTGAAAAAGGCTACCCCTTGCTAATTATTTCACTTACTAGATTCAATATCGATGGATTCAATATTTTATTTTACTAATTCATTGTTAAAGTCATATTCTACTCCTTCCATCCAATTGCTTATTCCACTCATATTCGGTACTTATTCACCAAAATTGTATCTGAATAAAAAAAATAAAAAAATCCTATAACATAAAACAAACAGATTATAAATATTTTAATTTGAGGAGATATGATCAATATAAAAGATGCCTTTTTGTGGGACACCTGTAATACTGACTCTGAAATTAAAAACTGTACAATACTCCAAATACTAAATAATTTTACTCTTACAATCGAATAATATATAAATATACGTATATAATATATACATAAAGCGTCCGTATGTATTATACTCCGTAGACTATACGCTCTGCGTCACACATGCGTAACCAAACGCATGGCGCAGACGATGACATTACGCCATGACGAAATTCTCGTCATGGCGAATACTCAGGTGCGTCTCTTCTCAAGTTGTTATTTTTGTAGATGCTGTACTCCTTACTCACGTCTGTACATGCGTATGTGTGTGATAGGTATACTTCAGCTTTAAGGAATAGTGTATCCCCCCCTCCATCTGAAATAATCTCCCCCTCCCCTCTCCAGAACGTTCTCATGTACACCACCGTACCCAGCACCGCCCCCCCCCCCCCCCACTCCTCCCCTACCGTACTCAGTACCCCCCTGTACCTCTCCAACTTGAAAAGTTTCTATCACTCTAGTGGTAATATGTGTGCTAGCTAGCCTACCATCCGATATAATCAAAACAATTTTAGTGGCCAATTTATTATTGGGAAGAGTGGGGGTGATTTGAGAGTTACTCTCTCATAAAAGTGGAGAGTAACTCTCTCATAAAAGTGGGGAGTAGCTTCTAATCACTCATATCAGGTAATTTTTCTTCCATTGCCGTAGCTTATGAACACCAACTCAAATGAAGTTACACCTCCTTATTCTACCTGGTTGTTAAGTCACACCTCCTTTTTTCCACCATGTGGTTAAGATACACCTCCTTTTTCCTACCAGGTGGTTAAGATACATTTTCTTTTTTTCCACCAGGTGGTTCATATTTTCCATCTCACCCAATCCCCTCCACTTCACTCCACCGAATTCAGTTTCTCAGTTTTCCACAGCAACCTCTCACAGGATTATCTCTTATTCAAGGCAAGAAGAGAATAGCTTGCCAGATTTAAAGTTTGACCATCTTCAAAGAAGGCAATAAGGGTTTATCCTTCATATCTCAGCAGTGAATGAAGTTCCTTTGAAGGCCAGTGAAGTCATATCTTCACAGAGTTGCATCCTACCGCATGTCCTTAGTGTATTTAAATGAAGGTTGTCATCGTGGAATGAGAGGATAGTCAACGGTTGTACAAGAGCTCAATATCGTTCTAGCGTCTCTGAAGTTATCGCACAGCAAACAGTGTACATATCAAGTGACTATATATTGCCATGGGCTATACACACCAACAATATATAGTACCATCGATATATAAATATAAAGTCAATATATATATGCCAACAATAAATAATATATGTACCAACAATATATAGCATATTACATCAACACTATGTTTCATATCAACATCAGTGTATCTTCACGTTAGAAATAACGGGCTTTCAATAGGATCACAATATATTCACGTGCGTATCATGGTTATATTATACGTGGTTACATTTTTTTCCCCAAAAAAAATTCGGAACTGATTTTGGAAAGGTTTTTTTTCTGCTTTTTTCTTTTCTTTTCTCGGATTTTTTCTTATTTTTTTATTTTTTTCTGTTCCCTGGCTTTTCCGTTATTCTTTTTCTGTTAGTAGCTCAGGTGTTCCTGGCCTATGTAGCACCTATCTGAATTTTGAAAGTGGGACACGAAATATATTTATAAATATCCAATTATTCATTATTAAATTAAATAGCTAGTCAACATTTTGAATAATTATAAAGCATTTCATGAATATATCTTGCATATGTATTAAAATATTTAATCATCCATTAAAAATTATATTGATTGGAACACTCAAACCGAAAGAAAAAGACCAGTAGATCGTTTTAAAATCTAGTGGGTCAACACTCAATCTTCTACACTGCACCCTAAATGTTTTTCTCTGGGACGAATACCTAAAGTAACTCAATATAGTTACTCTTTGTTAATGGTGAATGCGATTGATATTATAAATTGCAGGTATAGTACCAAGACGATATAAATTTCACTTTCTTTTGGCTTGAGGAGATCACTTAGGAGAATTGAAAACATAGCACACTTTTCATTTAAGCAGATTGAACAGATCTGCTTGTGGAGTTGCAAAATGTATTGCCAATGCACATCCCAAACGCATCCTATTTCTTGTAGCCCTAATAATAATTAATATAGGGTAAATTATGAATTATCGTTCAGTACTTCATCTTCGGACATATAAGAAAAAACGATATAAAAATTATTATTATTACACAGTGCTATATAATATTTTTTATATTGTTTTTTATTATATGTCCGAAGATGTTGTACTGACCGATAATTTGAAACTTACCCTATCGTTGTATACAATATTTAAAATGAAAATAAATTAAAATTTATTTGTATCAATTTTTGCTCTATTAAAATATGTACTATGATAGGATACATTCCTTTGATTATGTAACTTATTTTTTAATAGAATATGAGATCAAATTAATGCTAACTTCATTGTTTATAAAGGTGTTCATTTAGTGATTAGATGGGCTTTACTCATTTGTGAGTAACATGTCTAAGTGGTGGGTAGACCCTTTACCTGATTTGACTTAGGAAAAATGATTAAATTCTTAGATAGTCTCTTTGCTCTTTTTGCTCTTCAATTGAGGTTTAAATTCAATTAGATGCGGAACTATTCCTATTTCAATGATTCCTATCGATTGATAACTTTTAATTAGTTCACTTTAAATAAAATAGGTAATTGATAGATAACTTTTAAACAGTTCACGTCAAAAAATTCTAGATTAATTACTTGAAAGCGAACTTTTATAAATAATGCCTAAATTATCAGTTTTAGAGGGACTCTAAACTTTTTTCCAAATTAATGTTTGTTTAGCAGAATATTCATGATGGTTATTTTATGGAAATTATTATTAAAATGCATAGTTACTCGCAGAGCAAAATAATACCATCAGTGTATATTTTATGTAAAATTCACAGATTTTTTTAGATGGCTTACATATAACTATTAATTTATAATCGTACTGTCTGACTCTATTCAATCTGTAAATTCAATTAGCTATATAACTCTTTGATCAAAGTTGAACACATTAAAAATCATATCACCATTGATAAAATCTTTATTTAATCTTCTCTGCCATCGCGTAATCAAATGCAGCTATTTCAATTTTGACACATCTGATGTTTTACAACATTCAGCTTCATTCCATTGTCCAACGGCTTCAATTTACCCTTTGATAATTTCAAATCAAAAATCATTCATTGTTCATTTCCAATTGTTGTCAAAAGCTTTAACAATTGAACATTCTATTATATCCCCAACAAGTTGCCATGGTAACAAACACTATTTTGTTAGCGAACATTGTTCTCCTGATACCCTCCTGATACCCTCCTGATACCCTCCTGATACCCTCCTGATACCCTCCTGATACCTACTGATACCTACTGCTACCAACTGATACCTCCTGATACCCTCCTGATACCTCCTGATACCCTCCTGATACCCTCCTGATACCTACTGATACCTACTGCTACCAACTGATACCTCCTGATACCCTCCTGATCTATTGATAAGCTTTTCATTGACTTCATATTGCAGAAAGAAAAATCCATTATATTGTCACATGTGGAATAAGCTCATCAGAGGTATCGTGTGATTCACTATCTCACAGTCATTATATTATTCATTCTCCCTCTTTAATAGTATTTATCAAAAGAAACTCCCTATATTTCTACGTATTCTAGAGCATAACAACTTTAAACTATCTGCAAAATATTTTCAAAATGAACGCAAACAAGAGTCTACAAATTGGAAAAAAAGCCCACGCTATCACTCCCTAGTTCTAATACAAGAATCTAGCGTATTTTTTCAATGTTCCTGTCAGGACAGTCCTTCTCAGGATATAATAGACTCACTGTACAGCTGTACCGGATATTGCTCTCCGAGGTATTCTCAGCTGTACATCATCCGGATACCTACAGGCAATGGTATGAGCAAAATAATAGCAACACCCTTCACAAAGTTCGCCAATAGGCTATTTCTTCCGCCAAATTAGAAGAGCCACTTTATAAAGTTATGGACATGTTTTGAAATTCTTCTATAGAGACTTAGAGTCGACTCGTTCCGGTTGATGTGTTCGTTATTTAGAACAGAAATCTGACTGAGCGAAGGGGAACACAATTTATTATTATAGCTACACCGCATATCCCTGCAGTTATTTCTATCTTTCTGGATCATCCTTTGGATGGATGTCAATTTCCCTTATTCCTCATATTTCATCTTTTCCCATTTTGTCTTCAAATATTTATCAATTGTTTTATGGATTTGTTTTAATAAATGGAAGGTAGAAAGTTTGAAAATTGTCATCTCCGAATTCCTATTCCTTGCAATCATGTTCAGATAATATCTTTCTCCTATAGAGTACAGTAAATAATTCAATTATTATTATAAATATCCTTTTCATTCCTATAGTTACCATCTAAAATAACACAGTAAGTACAATTTCACTCATTTATTTACTTTCTCTATCATTTTATTCCACGTTGCAGAATAAGTCACAGCAGTAAACAATAAGAAAATGTCTAGAGTTTTTGTGGCAGACTTTCATTTAGCAGTGGCGTTTAATTGTGTACAACTCTGCAGTTAATCTGTAGTGTCTTTTTAATCAGAATCCCTCTGCTGCAGAGTCCAATCCTCACTCCTAATTTATATGTCTTCACAATCATCTAAAGAGAAGTCTTTATACTATTTATCTTTCTCAAAGGAAGCAAACTATTCTTTTTGAAATACTTGAATAGGATCTAATTATAAATGAATGTGCAGACAAGATTTTATAAAGTCGTTAATGATGCTAGTAGAGAATTAAGCAATAGTGAAATATTTATGTAGATTAAATGATGATATACTCTTCATTATAGGAGTTACAGTTAGACTTATTTTACTAATTATTCGCTATAATTACTCAACTGTTACTCACTACAATTACTCAACTGTTACTCACTTTAATTACTCAACTGTTACTTACTACAATTACTCAACTGTTACTCACTACAATTACTCAACTGTTACTCACTACAATTACTCAACTGTTACTCACTACAATTACTCAACTGTTACTCACTTTAATTACTCATCTAATACTCACTTCAATTACTCAACTGTTACTCACTACAATCACTCATCTGTTACTCACTTTAATTACTACAATAATTTACTTACTTTAATATTAAACCTAAAGTTACTTGCTATATTTACCCTAAAGTTACTTACTTTAATAACCATTAAATTCAATTAACTTCACTAACTTACAGTACGTACTTTGCCGCGTAAATTATAAATTAAGATTACCTCCGCCTCAATTACTGCATTAAGTTCTTTTCTTAATTACTTTGAATGCTGAAGATGCATAGATTTGTTCCCGCAGGATTATTATCATTAGGAGAAGGAGGCTCCCCGAGAATAAGTAATTATAAAGCCTATAGTCTCATTTCGCACTGCAATACATGATATTCGTACCAACAAACTGCGGAATGACCTTCGGTTCTCACAGCAGGTTAACTCTGCAAAACTTATACAATTAATAATAATGTTAATAGTTATAAGTACATACACGAACGAGAGTTGGGAGCTTTTGTTTTATTATGTTTTGTACAGTGTTGCCTAACTTGTGACCACTTTTATTTTTGGCGTAATCTCTTCCTCCAGATATGTTACCATTAAAGGATTTGATCCAATAATATGTATTAAATAATATATACTAATACTATGAGAGAAAAGAGTCACTGTGATGATGTACTATCAGAGAAAAAAGTCACTGTGATGATGTACTATCTGAGAAAAGAGTCACTGTGATGATGTACTATCAGAGAAAAGAGTCACTGTGATGATGTACTATCAGAGAAAAGAGTCACTGTGATGATGTACTATCAGAGAAAAGAGTCACTGTGATGATGTACTATCAGAGAAAAGAGTTAATGTGATGATGTACTATCAGAGAAAAGAGTCACTGTGATGACGTACTATCAGAGAAAAGAGTCACTGTGATGATGTACTATCAGAGAAAAGAGTCACTGTGATGATGTACTATCAGAGAAAAGAGTCACTGTGATGATGTACTATCAGAGAAAAGAGTCACTGTGATGACGTACTATCAGAGAAAAGAGTCACTGTGATGATGTACTATCAGAGAAAAGAGTCACTGTGATGATGTACTATGAGAGAAAAGAGTCACTGTGATGATGTACTATCAGAGAAAAGAGTCACTGTGATGATGTACTATCAGAGAAAAGAGTCACTGTGATGATGTAATATCAGAGAAAAGAGTCACTGTGATGATGTACTATCAGAGAAAAGAGTCACTGTGATGTACTATCAGAGAAAAGAGTCACTGTGATTATGTACTATCAGAGAAAAGAGTCACTGTGATGATGTACTATCAGAGAAAAGAGTCACTGTGATGATGTACTATCAGAGAAAAGAGTCACTGTGATGATGTACTATCAGAGAAAAGAGTCACTGTGATGATGTACTATCAGAGAAAAGAGTCACTGTGATGATGTACTATCAGGGTAAAGAGTCACTGTGATGATGTACTATCAGAGAAAAGAGTCACTGTGATGATGTACTATCAGAGAAAAGAGTTACTGTGATGATGTACTATCAGAGAAAAGAGTCACTGTGATGATGTACTATCAGAGAAAAGAGTCACTGTGATGATGTACTATCAGAGAAAAGAGTTACTGTGATGATGTACTATCAGAGAAAAGAGTCACTGTGATGATGTACTATCAGAGAAAAGAGTCACTGTGATGATGTACTATCAGAGAAAAGAGTTACTGTGATGATGTACTATCAGAGAAAAGAGTCACTGTGATGATGTACTATCAGAAAAAAGAGTCACTGTGATGATGTACTATCAGAGAAAATAGTTTAATTTAGATATAAACATACTCTATAATTCATTCGAAAATATCTACTCATTTGATTATTGCGTATCATTAGACTTAAATCATTTCATTTATTCATCGATATTTTTTATCCTAGCAATTTATATAAATTCATTATATTTATCTCAATATGTTTAATATTATAAAATACATTACTACATCATCATATATACTATTTATTTTAATATCTTTATTCGAAATGAAGTCTGATCAATGCGGTAAGATAATAGTTATATTTTAACAAATCTTCTTCAATCCTAATAATTCTATATTCATTTGATCGAAAATGAATTATTAGATAAAATCTCTAAATCTCTAAATCTAAATAAAATGGGAATGATTCCAATCAATTGAGAATATGTTTCTATGTTTCCCCACAGAGAATTTATCTGAATTCCAACAGATTCGTAGATTTTCAATAAACCCCCAATTTAAATTCATGCCAACTTGTTTAAAAAGGCAAACAAGTTCGCCAAGATTTTATCCACAATCCAATACTTGGAACACATCTTTATTCTCACAGAACTGACTAGAATAATTTTACATGATTTATACTTCAATTCTATTTAGGTACCTTTACATTATTTATAAAAATCGATGGAATAATTCGGATAGTAATGTACTTTATTTAGTTAGAGCTGCGGGCTGGATTGTTGGTAAATAGATGTATCTTTGTCAGAGTAAGAAGTACTATTGTTTCCATTCAAAGATGGTAGAGGAAACATCTTAATATTTCCTCTTATGGGTAAAAAGAATTAAATAATGCTTTAGGTTTATAATAACCGTTATATTCAAATAATAAGGGTTCTCAAATTTCCGTATATAATTATATAAAAATTAACGTCAAGGAAGGTGTTTCAGAAATATTTCACATTTCAAGCTCCCACACCTGCTGAACTGTGATTGAAATTAAAAGTGTACCTTTTCAAACCTACATTCAATACGTTTTTGTAATAAAAGCATTTTTCTGTCATAATTCATTAGTTTTCAAGTTTGTATCGGGGATGATGGGACATATTGATTAAAATATTTGCTCAATGGATATTGTGAAATTGTATGTTACTATCAGTATAACTAAGCCCTTTCTGCGTTAAAATAACCCCCATTGTTGCATAAATAAGTATTGGGGGTAAGATATCATATAAAATAAGTATCACCAATAAATACTTTCATGATTTATGATACCAGATGAAAATGAAATAATAATTGGAATTCACTGAAAAATAAGTTAAACCTACAAGCAGTTACTTTCCCCTCCCCTCCTGTGGGTGGGTGGGGGGGTAATTATTCTTCAGTGTTCGTACTTTGACTGAATATTATACTTTTTACATGTTATTTTTTTGAAGACAGAAGCATAACTCTTTCGACAATAAAAAAACACGATGTCAAGCCACAATGTACCCATGCCCCCTCATTTTAGTAGTTCTCCCACTTCCCCTTTTTAGTAAGGGTGGGGGAATCATTTTTCTGAATATCATTTATGGTATTTAATAAAAGAAGTGAAAAAAAATTATTAGTCAAATTGACTCGAAATTTGAGTTTTCAGTTTTTCAAAAATGTGAGTCAATTTGACTCATCCTAATGTTTTACTCAAAAATAAGAGTCATATTAATTCCTAATTCATAGTCAGATTGACTCAGGTAGAGTCAATCAAGTAAATCAAGTGATGAGTCAGGTTAAATATCAATATAAAAATTAATTAATATTGAAATTATTCAACGGCGGTAAGCTTTTGAGGTGAACCAATTCCGAACGTGCATAAGTCATCAAATCTGGAAAGCTAATATTATTATAGGTGCTATAAGATTAAAAATTAGAAGGTGTTCACTATGTGCCTTTTTCCTTTCGGTACTAATATGGTTAATAGTTTTCGAAATATTCTAGAACACCCTCGTCAACATTATAAATATATACATTATCAAGAAAATAATAAAATATTAGTGTTTTTACTTTAATACAAAAACACTTTTTAAGAGACATAAATAAATCTTATTTTTCCTCATTCCTTCACGTTCATCAACTCCATTATTTAATGTAGAACTGAAGAATAACTGATCAACTATTTAATCACTGCATTTTCCTAAGCCAGAATGATGTGTAAAAATAATTAATAATAATTCTGTTAATTGCGCTTGCGAACAGGAACAAAAAGAATTTCTTTTAAATTGTTAAAAAATTAAATTCGTCAAACTTTGCAAGTTTAAATGATGCGTGAGTTGGCGCAATGAAAAGAAAACCTTTGACTGATTTTTATTTCCATCGTAATTATTCCATTTAAAATCCTGTTACCTTAAATGTTTTCTCTCATTTGATTGCGGAATTAATTAGATATTCCATCCGCTTACTTTCGCTAATTGTATGAGGATTAGCCATAATTCTTACATTTCATCGTCAAATTAACTGAATAATTGATTTATTGAGAATAACTACCAAATTCCATGTGTATTTTGAATTACTTTTATTGCTAATAGGGTAAATTACGAAAAACGATATTACAATTGTTATTTAGTTTTTACTTTAGTTGGTATCCATGATACCTGCAGGTATCATGGATACCAACTAATATAAAATTAAATAACAATTATAATATCGTTTTTTCTTATATGACCGAAGATATGAAACTGACCGATAATTCGTAATTCACCCTACACCTCTTATTTCAAATAAACTACCTTATTTATCGTTACCTAACCACTTCCATCAAATAAATCCTCCTTCCATAGCATCAATGTTTACATTGCAATATTGACATTATCAAATAGAAAATCATTGGACACAACAGCAGCGCGACCGATATCACTCCACGCCCCATCCATTAGAAAAGGGATCATAGGACCAGGATGCCCTGGAGTACCATAATCCACCTCCATGAAAGGTCCACGCTAATAGTGTTATTCGTACGTGATATCCATGCTCTGGCCTCAGAGACTCTGGGTGTCTGTATTATTATGAAGCAAGTAGGTATGCAAACTAATTTGACGCTGTCGATCTCCATGAATCTCTGCAAAACCTCCGAGAATTACCCTCATCTGACTAGGGCACAAAATAACCCCTCAAACTATGAAGAAGAGCCATTTCAATCATCTTATAATTTATAATCCAAATACTAAACAGCGACTAAGTGTATTATATTACTTACTTGACGAATAAGTTCTTGATAACATTCAGGCACTGAGTCCTACATGAGCAGGTCAAGAGACTTTCAAAAGCGTTGCTCCTTCTGTAACTAATATCTCATATGGCGTCACCCCTCATTTTGTCACCATACCCCCCTCCCCCCTTTCTCTTTTCGGAGTCCTGCTGTCTCATTACCTTCTACTTTGGCACCAAGGATGCGACAGACAGAATTGATGGCACACGCTTACAAACTCTAGTGCGATAACAACTGCATCTTCTATTCATTCCATGGCTAAAGTTTCCAAATTTAAATGGACTTAAATATAATAGATATCCTACTTTGAATTGTAAGTAAAATATTCACTCCATATATGCTTTTCCAACTTAATATTCGGAGCTTATGTTATAATACATAGGTATAGTGGGTTTGACATTATATTTATATAAGAAAACAACGTATAGAATTATTTTGTTTTCTTAAAAAAGTCAAAACTATGATTTTTTAGATATTAATTTTAGCGTGACCCGTCGCCATGATACTGACACAAATTATAAGTTTTTCCTTTAAATAATCAAAAACTTGCGACAACTGTTAATTGACCCAAAAATGGAAAAAAAATTAATTAAAAGCATTCTCAAAATGCTTAATTTGATATTTTCAGAATATCACAGTAAGCTCAATTTTATTCCCAAAAGTTCTGCTGTTTATGGGAACAAACTTGAACATTGCAAAATTATTGAACATAAAATTAATTAAAGCTGGATTAAATTTTCCGGTCGTAAAGCCCTAACTGTGCTCCAGAATTTGAAATTAGAACTTGCAAAACATTGTGGAATACTAATGACGTGCCTGCAGAATTCATTCCTAATCTGCCTTCAGCGCTTAACATTACAAATTAAAACTTATCCCACTGATTGTGAAGCCACTCTACTATATCAACTGTTATTATTAAGCTTAATTCAAAACAAACACTTGTGAAAAAAAACTAAAGAAACGTCGAGATTAAGCTATCGATTAATTCTCTGAAAATGATAACCTTTCTTTCAATGTGCAGAAACTATTTACTATTATTAATTTAGCGAATAACTTTCATTCATTTGATTATCAGACTCAATATCCGTGTTCCTAGTTACAAATAACTCCTAATTGATATCATCCATATGAATTATAACTTGGATAGGATTCTCCGTAGCAATTATTATAGCCAATCCTACACAGTGAAGCTAATGCTCAAATTCGAATTGAGTTCACCAATGCATACATTTCAGGACTATTGATCAGCCATCCGTGCCACTTCATATATTTCAGCCCTGTATACCTCCGACCTTTAGGTGGAACCTCTGGCATATTACAGATATAAAGCAGATGTTAACGAAGTTCCAGTTCTTCAGTCCCCCATCCTTTTTATTCAAAGTTTGAAGAACTATTTTAATCATACTTAGCCGGCTTTAAATGCAGCATATACTGAGAAAAGATGGCTCCAATCTGAAACAAAAATCTGGCTAAGTTCTTGCAATCTTTACTGAATTCAATTTGCCTAAGAAACTGCAAGTTTGGGACTTCATAATTGAGTTGCTAACACCCTGATGGATCGGCGAAACCTGCCGAACTTTATTTGATCAGTCTCCCAAGTACATCACGGTACGAAATGTTTGATATTATGGAAAACTTGCATACACCAAGAGACAATTATTTCAATAATGCTAGGAAAAATGAACTTTGGAGTGAAAAACTACGATTAATATCAAATTCTCCACTGATCAATTTGCCAAATTATTTATTTTTCAAAAATTTAATAACTGCGTTGCAATTTAGTCGAATAAATATTAATTACTTAATGAATTGTTATCATAAGAAGTTATGAATTAATCCTATTAGAACCTATTTTAGTTTGATTAAAATCTTCATGAAATATTTGAAAGCAAATGTTCAGTTTGTGGTCTTTGCAGTATTTTACTCAGATTAATTAATGACTGAGTAATAAATCACTGTTGTGTAACCTTTATTCATCACATTTAACTGATTCCTGCACGCAAGTCATATGACAATTTAGCCACAAAACTGCCCACCCTTCCTCAGCAAATGATGTTGATAATATTTTCAAACATCAATGTGAAAAATGTGAAGGGCTTAAAAAAAAGAGTAAAAATGTATTTAACAAAGAACTCCAGTCTCTGTGAATATCAGCAAGTGCTTTTGACGTTCATATAAAGAGAGACAAAATGGAAGAGATTTGTTAATGTTGCCTCTGTTGGACAGCAAGGGGAATGGCAACTATGTGTCACTTCTTGTAAACAAAAATATAGTGAACTGATGAATGCATACAGTTTCACCAAAAAGAAACTAGTTATTGGAATATACTCTCCAGATTTATTTAAAATATTAGACACTGAAAATTACCATTTAATTTAATAATCACTCATTTTCGTCTACTTTTTTGGGTCACGCATAAAGTATAAAAATCTTTTCAAAATGGTATAATTCTACGGTTCTTGTGGTCCTGTTCTGGCTTAGATATTGTTGAAAATAAAAATTCTAATTATTCTACATTAATTTGGATCAACTTCCACACACATTATATAACATATATATTTTTTATTTTTCAAGGATTTTAGGTACTCAGGTATATGCATTCTTTGGGCAGCATCGTTCACACGGCAAATCATTTTGAATGATGCATGTGGCATATTGTCCAGCTATGGCATTAGGCTACGCTTTTGTTCGATGATTTAGTAGGCTGTGTTGCGCTAGAGTTACTCAAATGTTGTCATGTCTTTTTGTGTACTGTTGGTAGTAGAAGTTTGAGGCTTTATAACACAATATATAATAATTTAAATTTCTTTTTATGAGTTATTGAATTGATACTATATTGATTTTATTCTACGTTCACAATTGTAAAATTACAATCGCTAATTGTCGGTAAATGTTATCTATAAAATGATTTAAATAATAAAAAGAATATAAACTATAATAAAGATGCCATACGACGACGAATACATGAAGAATATTCAAACAAATTTATAATAAACCTTTTATGAACTTTTCTGATGATAATATCCGAATTTGAATTACTATGATTATTCATTACAATCGACCATAAATGACCTCCCTATTACAAATTCTCCAACTGGAGTATCTTCTTTTTGGTACCTAATACTCCATCTTTAATAACAATAGTTAGGACTAGGCTCATTGTTGCTCACTTAGAACAGAGTATATGACATCCGGTTTTTTCCATGGATATATATGGTGTACTTAATATAGAGGGAAATTCATGGAAATTCCAAAGATTGTATAAATAGAATACCCCTGACCTGAATATATTTAGGATTATAACTTTTTCTTCTACTTTTAGAGTCTGCGCATTGAATAGTCGATTTTCTCTATCTTATTTAAATTCTATTAGCTCTCATTTGAATTATACTAATTTGGAGATAATCATAGTTTCCTATTTAATTACCATAGGAATCATTAATTTAAACAAATAATGACAGAGCACATCTTAATAAACTTATCAATTCAATTGATAAGTTTCAATTTTTTTTAGCCTGAACATAGAGTTGGTTTTAAAAAACCTTCTTTCTATCCAGAATTGCAGCAGATTTTTAATGTAGACCTTTCCTCATTCTTAGATTCACTTTAATTGTTAATGTACACCTTTCCTCATTCTTAGATTCACTTTAATTGTTAATGTACACCTTTCCTCATTCTTAGATTCACTTTAATTGTTAATGTACACCTTTCCTCTTTGCTGAATTTCTGCGGATTGTGTGCCAGAGTCTCTTCTTTCTCTTCCTCTAGGAATAAGACTGCAATAAGCACCAGTGGCTTAGTTTCTTCCTCATGGCTTAACTTAGAGCCTCTCTATTACTAAAGGTCAAGTAGAAGACTTCATGTAAATAATTTACCTTATAGAGAACTTCAAGCGTTACTAATTGAATTTTTATCTAACAAGTTCAGAGGGCTTAGAGAAGTTCGATATCTTGAAATTCATGGTATCCTTACTGGTCTGGGATTGGGAGAAATTTTGAGTATCAAAGTGTTGAAATGGAAGCTTATACTTTAACTGTAAAGTTTTAATTTGAAATTTAGTTATTCCTAGTTATTTTTCAGAAAATTTCATTTTTATTTTTTGCTAAAATGTTTAGCCGAAAGTTATCGGCTGCATCTTATATCAAGTGAGTACGTGCGAAAATCATTATAAGTGTCATCTTTAAATCAATTTATTGCCTGATGATAGCACCATCTGAGTAATAAGATCTTGCTTCAATGTACTTACAAACGCCATAAAATTCTGAGTAACTGTTATTGGTTATAATATCTGAACACACGCAGACACTTTAAACCAACCCTTTTCTAGTTCACACATCTTGATGAACGCTGCCGTCCCATTCTCAAACAATTCACAATCGTTTCATCAAACACCATAAACGAATACAGTTCTTCAAGGTATTCGGTAAACTCATTAGAAACCTTTCTTCCCAAATTAGCAAACTGAGAAGCAGAAAAGAATTCCCCTTTCCCAATATCAAACATTTTTGGAGTTGCTCGGCATCGCGAAGAATTTGATGACACTATCTGTAGAGATAAACTTTTCCTGTGATCGCGACGTCTTCTTTGATCGCCAATTAATTTTTTAGGGATTTTAGGGGCAAGTTTTCTTCCAGCCCACCGCTCAAATGTCGGTCCATTGACGTTCATTTCAAAGATGCCGTTGTAATTTAATTTGTTTCTTTGAGTGATTTTGATTTAGTGTAACTGAAGACAGTGATAACTGTGAGGATATCCTTAGTGTTGATAAAGATAGAAATTTGAAAAAAACACTTCATATATAAATATAAATTTATATTAAGAAATATTATTCCTAAATCTATAATTGACAATATATTTGCTACCAATACACACAAGTCGTTGCTGCTTACGAACATACTTAATTATTTACGAAAAATCCATAATTATGTAACTTGCATTTATCCTAAATTATTATATATGCTGATTCACAGAAATTATTTGCATTGTCCTCTATTCGACGTAGATGCTTTCTTAGTGTAGGTAAAGATAACTAACTCAAAACTGAAGATATTCACTTGAATATCCTCTAAATTCACAACACATTACTTAAAAAGATCCACTTCCCATAGTCCTTCTTTTTCATACGAAGCAGTTTGGTAGTAAATTCTCTGCGAATTTACTGATGTGCCGCTAGTATTTTTGGCAGGCATAACAATAAGGTGTAATATTGCATCAGTGCGAATCGTTTCGGCACTCTCATATGTGTTCCATGAATGTCGATTTAGCATCATTGTTGTATCGAGTGAATACTAAAAGATGGAACGCTATTGCAACCATGAAAATCTCAGTTGTTTTCTATGAGATGCCATTCACGTATTACAAGCATATGTTCACTGGTGGCATGTTGCAACTATTGTCACTTATTTTCGATAGGGTCTAACATGTTCTTAGTATCTCTTACGTAATAATGGTACTTGTTATTACTGTCTCTATTTTTAGCCAAAAAAATGTTTTTTGCATTTAAATGAATTCATTGATTTATTCTTTTTTTCGATTTGGTGATGCAATCGAATGATGTAAGTGTAATTGATTAACTACTCCTAAAAAAAACATTCAATATGACAAATGGCTTAAATAGACAACAAATACATTTTAAAACATAATTACTATTTCATAACTATTAAGGAACGGAAATAATCATCTAATGTAACTAATTTTAAATGACTTCTTTGTGGATTACTAACATATGATATATTTTACATTAGAACTATTCTGGAATATGTTATTTTTGTATATCAATACATGGTTTTTAATAACGTAACGCTACTTAACATACACATATCATGATATCTTCATCTGAAATATTATCTACTTTCTATATTACACAATCCTAAATTCTCCTTTTTTATAATAGATCCAGCTAGTTTAATTAATATTCTAATCTGGGAAATGATATCTTAAATGTGTAAAATATACTCCCAAATCTCTGGATCTACAGCAATTTCCCTGCTGATCTTCCGTGATGATGAGGGCAATTATTTCCAGCAACTTGGTTATCATCTCCTATAATTCGAGCACAAAGCCACTTCTGAGGAAGGAAACCTAGGTCTTTTTTTATGAATCTCATCTCACTGCTGTTCATCTTATTTCCGACCCGCCGGATTTGTATAGGTAGGTTTTTTTTGTCTCCCTGTCTTCGTACACCTACCTGTGAGTAACATCACTATAAGAACACCAGCACTCGGACCCTGCCTCACACGTATACCAATCGCTGACTTCATCTCCCTTTCTTTTGGCCACCTTCCAAAGCTTCTTCCTTCTTCCGTCCTTTAGGCAGTCCACCTTTTTTATGTTCCCAATTTTTGCCTCTGGAGCTTAAATCGTAGGATGTTTTACCAATACAGGATATATTGATCTTTGTTCTCGCAGAATCCAATATATGTGTATTGTATATGTTTTTTTTCTTGTATTTCTCATTTAACGTCGAAACGATTGCAAGATCGGAAATGATGTCGGCGGGCACATGATTTAAAAGATTATCGCTATCTTCCAATGCGTTTAGGGAATGCTGATAAAGAATGTCTCCAGATAGTCTCTTGTGACATAAATTTCATTTTTTATTCCCATGGAATTTTCCCATAGAATCTCTACAGATGAATTCTGCAGTATGATAAAGAAAGTTCATATTTATTTGCTTTGAGCCTGCAGATTTAACAATAGTATATTGACATTAAGTTATTGATTCTTTGTGATATATTATCACACAGCGAATCAATGAGACTAGATATTAGTTCACTTTCTATTTCATTCAGAACATTTTTAGGTGAAATATTCGAGAGGGTGCAGTGTTGACTTGTCAATCTTCCTTTAATCTATTATTTACTCAGAGCTCAATCTGACTGCCACTCACACAAGTTTCCGAACAATATTCACTTCTTGTTGGTGCTGAACACATGTAAGCGACTGTCGCTCTCGAGGTGTTGTTCGTGGAGATGATTGAGGCCATCGGAGCAATATTTCCGGTTAGGTTTTCCATTTCCAAATGGTTTTCAGGAGCAATTGTCATGTTTTCTTATGTCATCCGCATATGGACTGGCTGACGGCTTCCAGAGGCATTTGCAAAGACGTTCTGACTTTCACTTTAAAATATATAGCATTCTGAAGTACGGGTTTGATGATGGAGAAGTTTTAGAATATTTTCTACTGAGGGGTTTGGTGCGTTTCTTTGCTTTAAAGAATTCCGATAATTTAGTGTGATGGCACCGCTCTGTTTTGCCGAAGATTTTCTATTGATTCTATTATAGATGTAAGTTTCGGGAGAAAAATTAAACAGCATCGATAATAGATAGGTAATAAAAGTGACCAAGCATTTTAGGTTCAATCTACAGAAGTACTAATCAGGTAGAAGGTTATTAGTTGTGCCTATCTTATCTGTATATCTTAATTATCTTGTGAATGGCATGAATTGTGCCCGTGATAACTAAGAAACCTCTAGAGAAACCTACCAAATTAACCGAATAATCATTCAAATTAACTCTGCTTAGGTAATTGAGTAATTAGAGACGTTGCTAGTAGGATATAATTATGTACTTCCATGGTCACACTTATCACAAAATTATATCATCAATTTACAAAATAATATTAATTATATATCCATTGTAGGCTTACGTATATTATTCGCAACAACGTTTATTAAAATTAAAGAACGATAGTTGAACACACCCAATACTCCAGTACTGTTCACACCCAATACTACAGTACTATTCACACCCAATACTCCAGTACTAGTCACTCTCAATATTCCAGTACTGTTCACACCCAATACTCCAGTACTAGTCACACTCAATACTCCAGTACTAGTCACTCTCAATATTCCAGTACTGTTCACACTCAATACTCCAGTACTGTTCACACCCAATACTCCAGTACTGTTCACACCCAATACTCCAGTACTAGTCACACTCAATACTCCAGTACTAGTCACACCTAATACTCCAGTACTGTTCACACTCAATACTCCAGTACTGTTCACAACCAATACTCCAGTACTAGTCACACTCAATACTCCAGTACTAGTCACACTCAATACTCCAGTACTAGTCATGCACACTCAATACTCCAGTACTAGTCACACTCAATACTCCAGTACTAGTCACTCTCAATACTCCAGTACTGTTCACTTTCAATACTCCAGTACTGTTCACTTTCAATACTCCAGTACTAGTCACACTCAATACTCCAGTACTAGTCATGCACACTCAATACTCCAGTACTAGTCACACTCAATACTCCAGTACTAGTCACTCTCAATACTCCAGTACTGTTCACTTTCAATACTCCAGTACATACTCTTCCACCCAATGAAATCACGAATTATTCTCTACCCAGACCAATTAATTCTGTGCAGATTAATCTAAACACTTCTAGTAATAGCAGTCGGACATATTAGTCTCAACTAGACTCTGATCTCAGTACTCTGACTGCTGTAGAGTATGCCCATTGCTATTGTTCTTCTTCTTGCTGAATGGTTCTTCATATTTACTCTGTTAATGTCCTCTACCATTGATGCGAGGGTCTTACACACCATGACTCAGCATTATTATTAACGGTGGTGTGATCGTAGAGTCGAAACTACGCACTAATAATAACATCTGTAACTTCATTGTTTGATATGAGAGAGTCGAAACTGACTTTGAATGAGTAAATCTAAATTAGATTGGCCATTGGTATTATAATAGACTTATTCTTCATGTTTTAGATGAACAAATTACATTTATATATCAAGTTCCATCCATAAATATAACGAATAATTAGACAAAGATATTCCGTTATATTAGCATGATAGGTACTATCAGAGAGAAGAGTCACTGTATGATATTAATTTCTTAAATCACAGTTTTCTAATTTTCTATCATTTTTAAATTCTATATATTTGTCATTGTGTAGCCAAACTGATTTTAGAAAATCTAAAAACATTTCAATAAATCAAATTTTCTTTTTGAAAAGGTGAAATTAGTAAACTTTGAAGAAGTCAATACGGATACACTTTTTTTGACTGCCTAGTAAACTTGCGAAGAGTTTACTTTGTCATATTATCACGTTTATCACAGATCAGCAAAATGCTGACTGTACTACCATCAGATCAGCAAAATGCTGACTGTACTACCATCTGATCAGCAAAATGCTGACTGTACAACCATCAGATCAGCAAAATGCTGACCGTACTACCATCAGATCAGCAAAATGCTGACTGTACTACCATCTGATCAGCAAAATGCTGACTGTACTGCCATCAGATCAGCAAAATGCTGACTGTACTACCATCAGATCAGCAAAATGCTGACTGTACTACCATCAGATCAGCAAAATGCTGACTGTACTACCATCAGATCAGCAAAATGCTGACTGTACTACCATCAGATCAGCAAAATGCTCACTGTACTACCATCAGATCAGCAAAATGCTGACTGTACTACCATCAGATCAGCAAAATGCTGACTGTACTACCATCAGATCAGCAAAATGCTCACTGTACTACCATCTGATCAGCAAAATGCTGACTGTACTACCATCTGATCAGCAAAATGCTGACTGTACTGCCATCAGATCAGCAAAATGCTGACTGTACTACCATCAGATCAGCAAAATGCTGACTGTACTACCATCAGATCAGCAAAATGCTGACTGTACTATCATCAGATCAGCAAAATGCTGACTGTACTACCATCAGATCAGCAAAATGCTCACTGTACTACCATCAGATCAGCAAAATGCTGACTGTACTACCATCAGATCAGCAAAATGCTGACTGTACTACCATCAGATCAGCAAAATGCTCACTGTACTACCATCTGATCAGCAAAATGCTCACTGTACTACCATCAGATCAGCAAAATGCTCACTGTACTACCATCAGATCAGCAAAATGCTCACTGTACTACCATCTGATCAGCAAAATGCTCACTGTACTACCATCAGATCAGCAAAATGCTCACTGTACTACCATCTGATCAGCAAAATGCTCACTGTACTACCATCAGATCAGCAAAATGCTCACTGTACTACCATCAGATCAGCAAAATGCTGACTGTACTACCATCAGATCAGCAAAATGCTGACTGTACTACCATCAGATCAGCAAAATGCTGACTGTACTACCATCAGATCAGCAAAATGCTCACTGTACTACCATCTGATCAGCAAAATGCTCACTGTACTACCATCAGATCAGCAAAATGCTCACTGTACTACCATCAGATCAGCAAAATGCTCACTGTACTACCATCAGATCAGCAAAATGCTGAGTGTTTTGAACAATTCTCTAATTGAATGCACATCATTTGTTGGTCTCAATTCAGAGGAAGATATTCCGGTATAATTGTTTGTCAAATTCTTTTTAGCGTTCATGCTTCAGTGACTCTCGACCCAATTACTTAATTGGAGTTTAACCTTTTGATAAAATGAAGCTATAGCCGAGGATTCAACTGGTTATTGAACTTGAGAAGAGTTTAACATTGCCATATTTATTGCAATAGCCAATCGGTTCGTATTAGATTAGCAGTTGATATGTGAACTTATTTAAGCCGTCCTTTCGACGCTATAGCTTTGAAGGCCTATATATTAAAATGTGAATTAGGCTATATTAAGTTAGGAATTATTAGATTATATTAGCTGCCTCAAAGTCGAAAAAATCTTTCTGCTTAGCTGCTATCACCATGGAAAATGTACAATATCAAATGTACGGATAGAAGTGTACGATGTTAGATACATACTCTGCTAATCACTACGGAAAATGTACTTTTATGATATACAGATCAAAAAAATTAATATCAAATCATCACATCAGATCAAAGGAATAATATTCGATTAAAAGATACATAAAGATACATTCAGGTAGTATTTATCTCCTATATTAGATACATACCAATATTAGATAAATGTATAATACATACTGTTTGCATAATGATGGTAAATGCATGATTTTGTATATTTTTGAGTTCCCCCCCCCCTTCATTGTAATGATTTTTTAGTATATTCTTTATAACCATTTTTTTAATAGAATGCATGTCCCGAGAACAATAATTCAGATTATTGTTCTCGAGCTTCATTGTCAAAATTAAACTAGAGGCAAATAGAGTAAAGGATCTATCTAACATTAGTGAGTGAAGAATAGATAGATTCTTTACCCGATATGATTAGGGAAAAATTCCTCAAATGGTAAATAGGGTAAATTACGAATTATCGGTCAGTTTCACATCTTCGATCGTATAAGAAAAATATATATTATAATTGTTATTTTATTTTAATTTTAGTTGGTATCTATGATACCTGCAGGTAGCATGGATACCAACTAAAATTAAAATAAAATAACAATTCTAATATAGTTTTTCTTATATGATCGAAGAGGTGAAACTGACCGACAAAATTCGTAATTTTCCCAATTGCCATTACTTTATTTGACATTTATTATCTTTATTTAATATTAGTTGAATTTAACCACAATATGTTATCAAGTAATTATTCTATATTAGTGTAAGTTACGAATTATTGGTCGTTTTCTCTTCATCAGTCATAAGAAAAAATATAATTATAATTGAATAAAAAAATTTATTATTATAATATTTTTTCTTATATGACCGAAGAGGTGAAACCGACCGATAATTCATAACTTCCCCTTCTTTTCCTTGCATTCACTACTTTTATCTTATGAATTGTCAGTTGCTAATCCCCTTGCAGTTGTTAATTAATTTAGTTCCTCTAAGAATTAGGCTCATCAAAAACTTTTCACGTTACGAGATATAAAAGAATTAAAAAGATTATTCCGCCCCACGCCGTAGAGGGACGATAATGTCGAATATCCTATTTTCAGGTGATTAATTAGCCTGTTTATTAGTCTAAATACATTATATGCTGCCATTGAATTTCCAGCATAAGGGAATTAACAGACTAGTTCTTTGAAGTAATTTAATTAATAGGATTTTTTTAAATTTCTATTTATGATATTTGAAAATATTTTCAACATTCTATTGTATTTTATTTCTATAAAATCTATTGACTGAATACATCTGTCATAGCACATGTCATCAATAATACTTTATTGTTCGTTGCAAAATTAATTAGATGTTCTTTATTGTTTAGAATGTTTTATAGCAACTCCATTTAAATGTATTATTTATTTGATGTTTACGTTTGCACAGAGTGTGACTTTTTTATAATCCAATAAGATTGCATTGGAAAATAAATCGATACATAGAAAAAATTACAACAAAGTGTGAATATGCAATAGTTTTAAATACACGTATGTGCCTATTTAAATATTATCTACTTTTAATCATTAAATATTTAACAAAAATACTTTTATTTTAAGTCAATGATAAAAAAAAACAATTTTTAATGAATGAAACAATAGCTCCATCTAGCATAATAAAATTCCTTTCTCCCATAATGTACTCAAATGTACTCAGTCTACATTAACTACAAATGAGAGAAAGGTAAAAAACGGACAGCTAGGCAGAGTTTTCATTAAAAGTAGTCTGCATCTACCGCAGTATTTCCCTCTTTTATTTGCTACACCCAAAACTCTCTAATTCAGTTTCGTTGAGGGGGAATTATGCTACCAAATCCCTTCGTTTCGGGAGATTTCAAGACTAATTACTCGTTATTTTTGTTTAAAGTGACATTCGAATTTGGATGCTTAGCTCTGGTGACTCCATTCGATTACAGTACTTACACAAATAGTTCAAATTTGACGTTTGAATTTTGATGTAATAACTTCAATAACTGTGATCTGAGTTTGGATTTGACATTTGAATTTAGCTCATTTCACCATTCAATTAATGAATATAAACGATCTATTTCGCACTCAAAATATTAGTCTTTGAAATTTGGAGAAAAGGAAGTGAAAATTCTAAAGTTGATTTATATTGCAAGGAAACTGGACGTTTTTTTTTCAACATTTCAAATAAAACTAATTGAACCCTACTAAAGAAACAGAAATTACTAAATACTTTCGTAAGTTGCACCTATAGGTAAAAAAACTTCATCATAATCCTAGAGTTATCTAAGCGTACCTCTGTTCAATCTTACATTATATATCATGGAAGTACAAAAGCTTCTTTCCTCTACACTTTTGCTAAATGATTCATAACTTAAAACCTAAAAGAAGTTTTAGAACTTGAGTCGTATGTTGACTCTAAAATAAAACCAGAGCCACTTTCTTTCAACACATGCATGCCTTACTTATCAATTCATTATAAATATCATTTCTTGTACGAGTGGGCACCAATCTATCTAGGAAACACATTCTACAATTTTCTGAAGCTTTGTTTCTCGTCGATTAGAAGGCCAAGAGATTTACGCTTCGCGGAGTGTCGGTCAAGAAGAATCCGAAAGGTTGGCGCAATAAATCCGGAGTCGCTGGCATAAATTTTGCAAGGGGTAGAAATTATTACAGGGTGCGAGGCTACAATTAGAAATGTGCTGGAAGCTCTTCTGGAATAGATGGGTGTTTGTCACCTCCCACTCGGATAATTCCAATTTGAGTGGGCCTTTGTCCCTTAAATTGTCTGGATAATGGATGGGCGAGGAGTAACTTCTGTTGAATAATCTTCGTTATCTTTGGAGAAATCGACATTAGTGTTGACCTAGCACTGGTTCTTGGGGCAGCGCTGTTGATTGCGATGATTGAGTTCTGCTATGTGATTCATGCTATAAAATAAAGAAAATCACATCACGTGTACAAGGTTAGTTCCCGTAAAGCTCCTCTGGGTTTATGTCCGGGCTAATTTGGGTGAGTGTAATTACCGTCTGTGTACAGGTCTCGGTAATCCAATAAAGCTACAGTCATTCAATGAAGAAGAGGCCATTTCCTACTCACATTGCATTGTTCGAGGGAGTAAAGTAGGTGCCCTAATTATTTGACGATAGTACCTCGTGCATAATATTCGTATTGCAGACCATACACCTTAATCCAATTATACAAATCAGTATCATTTTCACGGTCTCATTGTACAATCCCATAATACGTTCGGACTAAATAATATGAGGGAAATGTGCTCTAAGAATGGTCGTTGCATACAGATGAGAGGCAAACAGCGCTCGCAATCATTTCTCCGGGAGCAAATCATTTCAACGATCTGCGCCGTTTCTTCTGCTACAAATTTCTGCTCATCAGTCTCCCATATGGCGGAGCTCCAACGCTTCACTAACTGAAAATAAAACAATGACGCTTTTTCAGAGAGTAATAGGGAGAATCTCCGAGCTATTGGAACAATTGAAACTGTAACTCGGAGGTTTCTCAACCTAATATTCCCTCTCCATTTTGGAATTCCTATTGCTATATATTCTTTTGGAATGATCGACTGGAACGATTGGAACGAATAAAGTTGAAGCATAATGAAAAGGAATATTCCCATTCTGCAATCTTTATTGGAGAAGAATCATTTCTGGAATGACTGCCGTAATATAATGACTTGTATTTCGGTCGTATAATGGTTCTTATGTTAGAATGGAAATCATCCTCAGTTTAATATTTTTTAGAGTTGAATTAGAGTTTTTTTTTAAATTTTACGATATTTATTTACCATAAAAACTTGTACGAACGATCGTTAGAATTGTTCAAATTTTGATAAATTAACAAGAATTCATATTATGCTGTAGCGAAAATAATTTATTGCTATTTCCCATTTTTTCTGATTTATAGTATATCTAATGATGTACCATGTATAAAAATTGAGAGCATTTTCATTGATCTAATGTTATTATAAGTGTGCAATAAACTATAGTGTATATAGAATGAAAAAGAAAATGATTCGTATAGATATAAGGCATCTGTAGCTTCATATCGACTTATCGGCATATTTTCCAGTTCAAGAGAGAGTAATTAGTGCGACTATATCGGTTTGTTGTGCTTTAGGATAATGTCAAATACAAATTTTAATTGTATGTTGTAGTGACACATTCAAATGTATCAAGTGTGCCGAGGGTGACACACGAATACTTTATTAAATGTTAGAGCTACTTTCAAATAGGTACTAAAAAGTCATGATAAAAGTGAGTCAGAAGTAATCTTTTTTTATAATTTTCCACCATTTTCAAAAAATTCCATCTCTAAAAATTATAAGAATGAAAATAGTGGTTTGGAAAAATGAAAACTGACTAACAGTATAATTTCACACTAGCCGCACATCCCACCGTGACTTTCTGTTTGGGTAAGGATATATAAAGCCTATCGTTACATACTGAACATTGTGCAACAAACTACCACACAGTCAAATTAAAGCCTTGACACTCTAAATTAAAGTATTTCGGTTAGTGTACAGTACAAAAACTGTCCTATATAATACATTGAAAGGGACTTTAATACACTTCAACCAAATGCATTATTGGTAGATATTAAAGTGCATTCCACTGCACTAGCTGGCATCAACTAAAATATTAATGCTGCCAACAGAGAACAGCTAGCAAAGGACTTTTCAATTCAGAGCAGTTCATCAATTCACCAATCAGTATGTTGCGATGCTTTCCATGTGTTAAATCGAATTAAATGAGAAGGAAATGGATTAAATTCATCGTTATTTAATTAGGTTTCTGGTCGAACATCCCCCGGTTTTTCACGATGTAATTCATACTTTTAAACGAGAAATTAAATTGATGCCGATATCATGTATACATTTAATTAAATTATTTTCATATGAAATTAATCTCACCTTTATGCATGTAAATTATGCAAAATTAACGCGTGAAAAAAGTAGAAATTATATTAAACAAAATGTAGCACATCATATATTGTGTATTTATTCATCGGATAAATTATATATTTTTTAATTAATATACCAATTTATATGCACTGTACCTACATTGGAGGCATTGGGATTCTAACAATGCTTTTAAATTGCAATGCAAAATGTAATTATATGTTGTGGATTGGTTTGAATGATACTAAATTTAATTATAATCCCTATTGCAACAATCCTTTCCACCAGATAGATTGCTATATATCACAGTTTAACATTATTTAACGTTCCTTAGCAAAGGCTACAATTATCGGTTAAAACACTATTTCAGAAAATAATTGAAGCTCTTCTATCCCAGTAACAGGTATCGGTTAGCAGTTACCGATTACCGATTTCTTCTCTAACAGCCCATTATGAGAGGAAACTGTACGATTCTTCTGTCCTGATTAGTCTCCCCTCTTTCTTCTCTCCATTCTAACTAGAGGTTTTATTTTCTCAGAATAAATTTCTGAATCGGTGTTCATTTTTCAGCCCTTTTAAAAGTTTAAATTCACATTCAGTCCTGGAAAAAACTGGAATGGCTTCCATATCTCAAGAAGTCAAACCTTGAATATAAGTAGAGTGTTCTCACATCAGGCTATAATGGGAGTTAAATTCATTTTCTCTTGAAAAACAGGGCAACGTGTTCTCCAGAATAAATTTGGGAGAATTTATGGAATATAATATTTCATGCATTTTTCTTTGAATTTCTGAATAAAACACGTTTAGTTCAATTGGAAAGATTCTCATTATTTTATGTGATATGACGCTTCAAAATTAAAAGCTAAATTAATCTAATTATAGCAAATTATTTTATATCAAGTTAGCTGAATATGAAATAAGATGCATTTTATCATTCAAATTTGTATGACCTGAAATATTTATAATAACTTTCACTGTAACTGAAAGCTACACCAACAAATTGAAACCTTTGCATCTTCTACGGAAACTTTTCACTATGCTTAGATCCAGTCAAATAACTTTCTGTAATACGATTATTCCTGGTGAATTGAAGGAATTATTGAAATAGTTTTGTCTGTACCATATACGGTACACTGGGATGCTATCGGTTAAGAGCTGTTGTAAAAAATGGGGGCAAAACTTTCACTTTGAAACATTGCATCGATGGCAACTTTTAAAACTTTGATAGTTTTAAATGTTATAGAGTATTTACATAAACAAAGTGAATAATACGATATAAAATGAATGCTTTTCATTGGTACCATTTAATTATAGCTATATAATATATTTTGCTAAAATACAGTTTTTCATGGTTATATTAAGCGTCTTCTTGTTGTTTTTGTTATACTGTACACTGTTATTTAATTTATCACAGAAGTTTTAATTGTACGTCAATAGCAATTTATCAAAAGTTTCCACTGTAAACATGTTGTCATTCGAGATTGTTCAAGTAAAGGATTCATTTTATTCCTTTGCTAAAAATATTATAATAGAAAGGATGTTACACTGATTAAAAATGGTGACGAGACACCATATTTATCTCCTTTCAGTAGGGTAAGTTACGAATTATCGGTCGGTTTCACATTTCGGTCATGTGAGAAAACTAAGATATAATAATTATTATTCTATTTCCATTTGTATATTTGTATTTTGTACTTTTTTTTTTAGTTCAATAAAGATGTTTCAATGTTTCTATTTTAATTGGTATCCATGATACCTTGTATCATGGATACCAATTGAAATTTATAATATTTATTATATCGTTTTTCTTATAATTGGAAATTTATAATTAAATTACACCTTTTAAATGGCGATTCTTTCTTCACCTTTAATTCAAAGTGAATAGGGTAAACGGCTTATCTAACATTTTTGAGAATTTTCCCAAGTCATATCAGGTAAAGTATATATCTACCACTAGATAGCTCCTTTACCTTGTTCTCTCTTCAATTGTAGCGGCTTCAACTGATTTACAACGTCAGATAATTGGGAGATTATTTGAAGTGAATACTCCACAGTTCTTGGCACGACCTACTTACAGTTATCGATATTAGTACTGCATTGTCTAATAAATAATCTAAATATAGGGCATATACTGGTACATGTGGTGGCATAATATAGAGGTACAGTGTACGACTGTACGTACGTCACAGTGCAATAACTGTGATATTCAAGATGATTGCTTTACTAAGTTATGTTGGGCCACAGAAAATTGAGAGAGAAAGAGGGGAAAACCCCCAATCTTCTCTGGCCCCATAATAGTTCTCTAATTCTGAACATTTGTATTCGAAATTATATATTTCTATTTTACCTTTTCATCATTCACACAATAGTATTTCTATTAAAACGTTTTTATTTCAATACACTATACTGCTGTATTATTATTTCTTTCTTATGAGTCCTAACAATGTAATATTAATTAAATAATACACGGTATCGAAATCTTCTAAAATGATAACTTGTTCGAAACTCGTTGAGAAGCTTAAGTTGAGCTGTTGTAATCTGATGAAAGTACTTGTTTGTGTTGCAATTAGAAGTTCTGCCTTAATGATTCCAATTGTATTTAGTTGTTCTAGATTTGTAATGTATAGAAATATAACATCTTTTCCCTTATTTATTTGAACATACAAAATTTAAAAAGAAAAACCCTAGGCGAAGTTTGTTCTCATAGGATATAATGTAACTTATAACAATGCTGTAAGCAAAGTACATAATTATAGTTACACCTTCTACAGTTAACTATAAGTTTAATTATGAACAGTGTAAGTTACCCCTATTCTCTCTCAAGGGCCAAAACAATATCATTCCACCAACACTATTGTCATATGGCAGTCTAATTAGTTTGCCCTGGTACAACTCCATGGAGTGTCATATTTTTATCCGTGTCCTATTACAAATGCGATAACTTTTGCAACAACTTTAATTAAGCTTTGCCTTTGGATACCAAGTTTGTAATTATTTTATTCTGTTAAAGTTCTCATTGCTGACACTTATATGTTAATTAGCTCATAAGTTACACTCCACAAGGACATGCTTTACATCCAGTCATTGCTATGCAGAAATCATTGCTGTCTTTTTTACATTTACATGTAAATTGTATACAAATTATTAAAAACATCGTAACCTCTTTTTGAACATAATAGTTATTCTCGTCCGTTAAAAAAACTAATAAAAAGCTGATAAAATAATATTTAATTAGCAACAAAAATATCAGCCCTACTCAACGTATTTCTATCGTATCATTCTTCCAGCAGATTTATATGAAAAAGTTCGATATGGAGGCGAGGTGGAGGCGAAGTTTCCATAACATATCGAAGGTGTTGATAACTTATTGGACAAACACTGGAAACAGTTTCAGAACAATCGATGTCAAGGCGACTAACACGCTCTACAAGTTTTGACGTGCAGGCGGCTGTAAATACACATATTATTATTCTCTTGCTAACCATCGTACTCTTGATTAGCTGACGAAACAGTCTTTGAACTAATACCAAACCTTTTGATTGGAATAAAAGCTTCAGTTTCTCAGTATGTTGCTATGAAAAGATGTTTTAGACTACAAAGAGATAGGGTAAGTTCCGAATTATTGGTCAGGTCCACATCTTTGGTCATATAATAAAAAACGATATAATAATAAATATTTATTTTTTATTTTAGTTGGTATCCATGATACCTGCAGGTATCATGGATACCAACTAAAATAAAAAATAAATATTTATTATTATCGTTTTTTCTTATATGACCGAAGATGTGGACCTGACCGATAATTCGGTACTTACCAAATCGTTTAATATTCTTCATAAAGTCACAGTTGGCCTTCAATTATTTTGTTGTTCTACCGTTACTTATTCTTCATTTGAAGTATTTTTTAATCATTATAGTTCAGATTAGTTTGAAAATAAACTCCATAAAATAAATTCAGAATATCTGAATAATGAATTTTATGCTTCCATAGACAGTTATGTTGTGATTTTACATTATGTTTGTAGTAATGATTTGTTATTTTACAATAGCAATAGTTTATTTTTTATACATCGCGTTTTATTTATAAAGAATTAATAATAATACTGTAGAATTAATAAATGTACATGAGATACATTAACAATGAACTACTTTCTCTTTATAAAAATAGAAAAAGATTCAGCAACATCTGATATTACAAACATCCGTCTTCTTCTGTCTCTTCGCATAGATATGATTATACTTTTTATCCAGTTAGATTCGGCCAGGCACGAACACTTTCTGAAATACCTTTTTTAGTGCTTCTTTGCACTGGAATTTGTAATTTAGAATGGTACTCTTCAGTGGTTTTTACTATCAGAGAATTTTTTATTGAGCCGTTAACGAAGCTTTCACGCCACAAACTCGTCTATGGAAGTGCATTATTGCCAATGCAATCCATGCATTGTTGCAATTATCACTAAACATCACCGGGACTGTGATGTTTAGTGATACTTAGTGGACTGTCACACATAAGTGATATATGAACTATCTATGTGATTGTTTGTGTAAAATAATAAAAAAAAGAGGTCCATATGTACCTAAAGCCTTCTTTCAAATAAATAACTAATGATTCTTATCTATATAGACTTATCTTGAGTGTGGAAGGCTCAAGAAATATTTAGGTGTCACTCAAACTGTATCCATCCACTCCAGTCTACTTTCAGCGGCTCAAATATGTCAAAAATATTCCCGCCGTCATATCAGCTCGGGGAAATTTGTCTCGGTAGGAAAGTATAACTTCAAACCTTCAGCGTAACTCCATTCCAATTTCTTTCTTTCGTACGCATGTACAATCTCTCTTTGAACTAAATTGCTTCTCTTATCATCAATAAAGAAAACAGAACTAGCAATAATATCTTCAATTCGAGATGAGAAGACGCTTGAAAAGATTCATTTGAAGGTGTTGAGCTTCCTGCAAAATCTCTGAAAGTCAAATTGAATGATGTTCTATCTCATCTATATGCATCAACTGATATAGTGCTATTATTATTATTATTATTCCTCTTGCTGCTTTCGTCTTTGAAATAAATGGGGCTGACTGATGAGGCCAAATTAGATGGCCTCGTCTCATCTAGATTTTACCGGAGATCCTTTGAATCTCTTGATTTGGTCAAACGACTCTCCTTTTTAACATTGTGGAAACTACTGTAGCATAAAATTAGGCCAGGAGTAATACTCTAGTTTGCACAAGCTTATAAAGTAATGAGATCAAAGGATAAAATTTTGATCATCATATACTTCCATTTTAGAAATTACTGACTAATCTATCGTAATTATTTTCTCTTGGAATCATTTTCTAGATTCCTTAGTAATTAATATTACATCAGAACTAACAGATGTCCATTTCTCCCACAATTAACAGTATATTCGAACTAAAAAGAAAGCATGAGCGATGATGATCTGAGAGATGAATTGCAGCCCCTCTGTCTTTTCTTAGCTAAAATATTCCCCCTTAGTCTCAGAAAATGTGATAAATGAGTTAGAAATTTTAGAGAACGTAAGAGAAATAAATTCCGACAGGAGGGAGATTCAGTGAGCCGGAATCATAATTCTTATGGCCAAATGCAATTGGGACCACGATGATAGAATGACATCGGTGATTTGTAACTGCTCTTCACTTCTAGAAATGTTTCCTAGTTTTACAAATGAGAACTGAGCATTTAGTGTACGGTATCTAAAGGGCCGTACACACGTAGGGTTTTTTAAGAGTTTTCACCAGACTTTTTGCTAAGCTCCTCCTACTTTTTCCACAAGAATAAAAGAAAAAACGATATAATTATTTAATTCCATGATACCTGGAGGTATCATGGAAACCAACTAAAATAAATAATATTTATACTGTTTTTTTTATAGTCTTGTGGAAAAAGTAGGAGGAGCTTAGCTAAAAGTCTGGTGAAAAGACTTAAAAAGATGCACAGAGGAGATTTTCCCTATCATCATTCCTTTAGTGTAAATTTAATGAAATATCATTCATTTATTATTTCGTTGAAGATTTTTTTTTAATATAACTGAATTTAATTTCTAACCAAAATTTAAAAACTTTTTATTCAAAACATCAATACTATGAATCTAAACTAAATCTGTAGTTCAAAACAATTATTTTAATGGAAGTATATTAATTGGTTGGCATTCGAAATGACATCGCCTTCTTTTGTTGATTGCACATTCTTTATTCTTTATTTAATAATGATATTTCATTTTAAGTGAAAACCGTATAGTATAATATGGAAGCAATCACAAAACACTAAGATGTAATTTATTTACACAGCTGAATGGTACAATTCCAATCAGTATTATTCTACCTGTCAAAGGGGCTTTAGAACACTCATTTGTTATACCCCATCGATGTCACTCCTTGCGATTGATGTCATTAACACATTGAATACAAAATCAGTTTGCAATTGTGAAATATCATCCAAGAAATTTGGAATCCAATAAATCATTGGAGTAAGAAATCGTGACAGTACAAAAGAATTAATGATGGATGGTTTTAGACGTGCCAAAGTTGCCTAGTGATATTCCATTATAAACCCCTCATAGAATATAATAAGGAATATTCAATTTCATATGTTCTAAACATAAATACATCCTCATTACTTTAATTTTGATATTTAAAACCTTCAATTTTTGACAGCTATGAGAGGGTATATTTTCTCTAGGTTCCTCTCTACAAAGTCTCAATTCTCCTGATGTCTTCCAGTGTTTGAACTTCCTAATCATCTTCTACCTTGTCCAAAATTCTATTAAGTCTCCAACCTGCAGAATCTGGGCGGTAAGACTTTGGCTTTCTTGATGCAGTCTGGTTCTCCACTTCATTGAAAAGAAGTCAGCCGTAGTTTTGTGCGGTGACTCCATTTGTGTCCTCACGAGCCTCTAAATTATCTTCATTATTGCCTGAGATGGTAAGGGCATTGACATTGATTGAGGGCAGAATATGGTGATGTATACTCTGCTGCCTGCCTGCGCCCACCGTCAACAACGGTCTCCATCTTGTCCGACATCTTATTACCTTTTATTCGACCAGGGACAAATGTCATGGAAATCACATTGGAGTTCAGCATGTCAGGAGCATGCTTATCTTATCGCAGCATGCTTATCTTATCTGAGTATTCTCTCTGGGATGTATTTTGGAAGTATTTCAATGCGAGTATATCTAGTTAGCAAATGAGCCTGCAGTTCCAATGTATTCGTGCATTACTTTATTTGTCTTCTCTAAAAAGAAGCTGATTGGTTACAGAACTGACCTTGGTTCTATCGACGATATTCTCATCATCAGCCTGCTTCAATAAATCTATCATAAAAAATGATAGGAGCATGCAAGCGAATATTCATGAGACTCAAGGTCACAATTTGATACGTCATTTTATTACATAACAATACTCTATTTTCAAACATGTTTCAATACATCTCATCGATACTAATAATACATTTTTCTCAATGGAAAACAGTTAAAGAAGAAGCTCCGAGTCTTTTGGTTGGAATATTCTTGTATAGGTAGTTTTTAAGTAAATTATTTGGAGTAGGAAAGGGCGTGAGAAGCGCCCTCTGTTACCAGTAATTCTTTGCTCGCTTCAAATCCTGCTGAAACTGCAGAATAAAAACTTTTCCATTTGCAGAACAGATGGAAAAAGAGTGGTGTAAGTATTGCGCTTTTCTCCGAATAAATAATATTTATCTCCCGAGTTCCACTAAAACTAATTCATGGATGTTCAAGAGCTGCGATTCGAGTTTCAATGGTATTTATCGAGGTTGATTTTTTTGTTATGTTGTATTACTTCTAAAAATACCTATTCAAGAGCACATTTTATTATTCAAATACCATTGGAGTTATTGATAATATTCATTATTATTACTGTGTTATTAATAAATGTGTTTACAGACGTTAGATGGAGACTACCAGTTCATTTCAATTGAAATATCTATATACATAATAATAAATGTTTCTTTGCATTTATATCTTTTCCGTGTATCTCTATAATGTTCATGAGATAGTCACGCTGCACTAATGTGAGAATAGGTCTCATCAAATATTTAACAAGGGTTCATATCTGATTGAAGACTGCTGACTAGACAAATAATAAGTGCTGCCAAAAATTAGGTTTGGGGAGCTGAAATGATGAGGTGAAGATTATATGGGGCTATTTAGTCAATGCTATTTAGTCAATGCTATTTAGTCAATGCTATTTAGTCAATGCTATTTAGTCAATGCTATTTAGTCAATGCTATTTAGTCAATGCTATTTAGTCAATACTATTTAGTCAATGCTATTTAGTCAATGCTATTTAGTCAATGCTATTTAGTCAATGCTATTTAGTCAATGCTATTTAGTCAATACTATTTAGTCAATGCTATTTAGTCAATGCTTAGTCAATACTATTTAGTCAATGCTATTTAGTCAATGCTTAGTCAATGCTATTTAGTCAATGCTATTTAGTCAATGCTATTTAGTCAATGCTATTTAGTCAATGCTATTTAGTCAATGCTATTTAGTCAATGCTATTTAGTCAATGCTATTTAGTCAATGCTATTTAGTCAATGCTATTTAGTCAATGCTATTTAGTCAATACTATTTAGTCAATGCTATTTAGTCGATGCTATTTAGTCAATGCTATTTAGTCAATGCTATTTAGTCAATGCTATTTAGTCAATGCTATTTAGTCAATGCTATTTAGTCAATGCTATTTAGTCAATGCTATTTAGTCAATACTATTTAGTCAATGCTATTTAGTCAATGCTATTTAGTCAATGCTATTTAGTCAATGCTATTTAGTCAATGCTATTTAGTCAATACTATTTAGTCAATGCTATTTAGTCAATGCTTAGTCAATACTATTTAGTCAATGCTATTTAGTCAATGCTTAGTCAATGCTATTTAGTCAATGCTATTTAGTCAATGCTATTTAGTCAATGCTATTTAGTCAATGCTATTTAGTCAATGCTATTTAGTCAATGCTATTTAGTCAATGCTATTTAGTCAATGCTATTTAGTCAATACTATTTAGTCAATGCTATTTAGTCGATGCTATTTAGTCAATGCTATTTAGTCAATGCTATTTAGTCAATGCTATTTAGTCAATGCTATTTAGTCAATGCTATTTAGTCAATGCTATTTAGTCAATGCTATTTAGTCAATGCTATTTAGTCAATGCTATTTAGTCAATGCTATTTAGTCAATGCTATTTAGTCAATGCTATTTAGTCAATGCTATTTAGTCAATGCTATTTAGTCAATGCTATTTAGTCAATGCTATTTAGTCAATGCTATTTAGTCAATGCTATTTAGTCAATGCTATTTAGTCAATGCTATTTAGTCAATGCTATTTAGTTAATGCTATTTAGTCAATGCTATTCAGTCAATGATATTCAGTCAATGCTATTTAGTCAATGCTATTTTCGAAAAATGACTTCTTCCGTCCTGGACTATTTTATTAGTTTCTTTTCAGTTTCTTATTTCCCCTAATATTAAGTACATAGAGACCTAATCAATGGCCATCAGTTTTAGACCCAATAAAGCAAACTAGTCATCTAGTTATATAGTCTAGATCATATTTTTTGATCTTATTAGTTAAAATATATCAAACTTACTAGTGCATGATTTGTATTTGTTGGCATTTTTGTTGGTAAGTTTATTGAATTATTTAATTTCTAATTTAAATACATTTCAATTAGTTATCCCATGATCTATATTTCCAGTTTTGAAACAGAGCAGTATAGTCGCAGTCTTAAGGTTGGCCTAAAATCATCCTCCATTTCAAAAATATTTATGATATTTTCCTTTCAAGCTAATTTCTTACAAGTGATTCAGATTCTTTTAACTGTTACTCAATTAAAAGAAATGTGTAGTGTTTTTGCTAATATGCATACCTCACTAACTCCTCTTTAAATGAGTTCAATGATTGAAAGTTATTTCAAGTGAGTTTCGATGAGAGAGAAAAAGCCCAACTGTTCGAAGAGGACAATGGCAACTTCCGTCTCTAAGTAATTAGAGTTTCCCGATGCAAAGTTTGAAATAACAGTTCTGGTGAAAGTAATGTTCGTTCGACAGTGAACTTTGTTGTCCGACTCTTCTTTGTTGCTAAATAGGCAATTTCTTTGAATTGATGTCCTGGAAGTGTATATAAAGCTCTTCTAAATGTGCGACGCTAGCTTGATTTTATCACACTTACGCATCCAACGCAAAAAATATTCTTTAACGTTCTATCATTATCATAAATGTTTATACGTATAAATATTTCTTCATGCTATCGAAAATAGCATCTTCAATCTGTAGTCAAAATTATTTGGATGTAATTATAAATAGCAGTAATAATATATTTTTTCCGAATGATTAAATAGCTAAATAGAAATTATTTCCGAAAGATTGTTTGTATCCTAACTGGGTTATTATTATTGAGTGACAGCTAGCAGATATCCATGTGTAATATCAATTTATTTTGAGGACATAACTGTGGATATTTACTCAGTGACAGCATAGAGTATTTGATATACCGGATAAATGCCCATTAGAAGATTAAACTTCATCTAAAAATGATATCTTGCAACTCTCGTGAGTTAAACCTTCAGGCTACATGTGGGTGAGAAGAACTCTGAAAAACACACAGATAAACTTATCAACATTTGTATATACAACATTTATTCGGTAAGTTTATTTGAACATCTTCGTTTACAGAAAAAAAATGACATAATAAGTATTGTATCGTTTTTTCTTATATGACCGAAGATTTAAACCGACCGATATTTCGTAACTTACCCTATAAACAATCTTATCAATCGAATTTTATCGAATTTGTTCGATAATCGAATGAAGTTTTGAATATTTGATTGGATTCAATATACCTCGTAAGATGGTGGGGAAGAATAGATACCTAGTATCAATTTTGAAATCTGAGACAGGATATGAACAGCTACGCAAAGAACACCTCACTCCACCCAGTGCTACGGTAATTCGTGCTACGAATAACCAAAAAACACACACAGGGTTTTTTAACTCTTTCCACCAGACTTTTTTGCTAGCACCTCCTACTTTTTCCACTAGAATATAAGAAAAAACTATATAAATCGTATAATTATTATTAGTTGGTATCCATGATACCTTGCTTGGCAATATTGGGACAACATTGGCAATAAGGTATCACGGATACCAACTAATAACTATACGATTAATATAGTTTTTTATTATATTCTTGTGAGAAAAGTAGGAGGAGCTTATCAAAAAATCTGGAGAAAAGACTTAAAAACCCTGCGTGTGTACGGCCCTTTAAACCTATCAAAGTAATCTCTGCAGAAGCAGTCGCGCAAAATCTTCCTTAAATCAAAATTTCGAATTGGAGAGAGGGGAAGGTAACTTCAAAGAGCGACTATGAAGATTGCTTTCGCCTATTTCTCTACCCCAACACTAGAGACCAAAAGAGGAAATGTTAGGAGTTCTCTCTTTGACTTCCATGTGACGAGTCATCGTGAAATCAAACTCTAAATATCACTCTAAGCTCTCTCTAACTTATACACTAATGTAACGCGTCCATGAACTTAATTTCATCATGATAGTATTTAGTGTCTGTGGATATATCTCCAATATGATTGATTTACTCATTGAAAACACATTTTGAAGTATTATTTTGATATCCAGCGCTATATTGATAGAATGAATATTAATCCACATATCGAGTTTCAAAGCCTCTCATTGCTTGTGCCAATGACTGTAAGTCACTGGAGACACTATGTATTAAATTATTTTATTCCCAGAATATTGGGGATGAGAGAAATTCGAGTCCTAATGGAAAGCCGATACGGAAGCCGCACTTTGCTGGGGAAATATTCCGAGTTTGTCAGAAAGGTGATTGATATTTTCTGTAATAATATATGTGGCTTGTTAGCGTCTCTATATTTGGGTTTGTTAACATGGATTCGCATTCAACTGATATATAACAACTGAATTTTTCATAAACATTCATCAACATCCCATTTCCATTAAGCCCCTTTAATTGGGTTCATAACAAGTGATGATATATCGTACAGAACTGTAAACAATGATCTTCGATTAAATAGATCTGTATTACAACTTCTTTAATAATTAATCGAAATGATTCCGATTTATCGACCACCACAATAATTAGAGACTATAAATCAGAAGTGATTTATATCGAAAATTAGTTGATGGGAGAATCAAGTTAGTTCATAATCTCTAATTTAATATTAGGTAATCATATCCCAGAATTGATATACTGAATTATACCTTACAATTCATATTACAAATTTTCTCTTAATTTAAGTATTCAGTGAGTTTAGTAATTATATCAACACGTTATTTGTTTATTACGGTGTCAGGTTGATTACTAAATAATAGACAGTATTCGTGTTGTTCACAGTCTTTTAACATATTTCTAGACAAGCGAAGCTTGGTATATTTTAATGATTTTTTTTTGTAAATATGTAATATTTACAGATATTTTAAAAAATTGGTAATAACCTTATAAAATGCCCACCTTTTGGACATTCGAAGTTGCCAAATTACTGGCAACAGAAATACACTAGGTGCTAGTGTATCAGAAACTGCCCTAGTGTTTGGCGTTTCAAGATGTACTGTCTCAAAATTAATGACTTCTTTTGGATAAAGAAAGAAAAATGTCCTCAGCAAAGCAGAGGTCTGGTCGAGAATCGAAGCTGTCTGAAGAGACCATCGGACTATAAATCGAATTGTTAAAACAAATCACTAGACCACGGCACCTAAAAATACTTCATTGCTCAGTGAACACCTACATAACCTATTCATAAATGTGGATTATAAGAAAGAGCTGCAAGGTGTTTCATTTTTTAGTTTCTTTTATGCCTTTTCGTTTCTTTTATGCCTTTTCGTTATATTCATCATATAGTAATGATTTTCATCCATGAGTGGGATGATATATAAAAAATCGTACATAGTTCTTCACCAACCCTCATTACTCTTCTATTTCAAGAGATGTGAATAGTACATAGTACATTTTGGTAGATTATTGAATAAGATTATCTTCTGACCACTGGGAGTCAATTCTCCCAAAAACTTTTCTAAAAAAAAGTTCATTTTACTTTTAGAGAAAAGTCTAGATTAGAAGAAAACAGTATGGCTTTACAGTCACTCAAACCGCAATATCGCCAGTCTTACACTATCTTAGAGGAGATAGTTTGCAGACGACTGTACTGGATGCTAATGTAAATTCCATCTATTAATCAGGATCCTCTATTGAGCAATGATGGATGAATTTAGGGTTGACAGTGATGGCTCCAGTCAGTTTGCCTGGAATGGATCTGGAAAATTCTGTCTGCGAACTTGGTTCATGAATTAGATGGCGGCTTTATTCAGTCCTAAGATAATTGTACTTAATGACTACCGCACATAAGATAACGCTATAACTTTTTTATATTATTCAAAGTATTTAATAGCAGTAAGAGTAATGTATGTTAATTTATTATTGATAATCTTAATGGAAATTTAATTATTTAACAAATATTTATGAAATTAAACTATTCTGGTTGAGAAAATAATAAACACTTCTTTCCAAATAGTTTCAGGTTATACTTTTATATTCACTTTAGACTTATGACTGTAAAAAGTTGTAACTTTTATTTAATAGTCGAGGAAGTTTTAAAGTAGATTTGTCTCGTATGTTTGAGTTTCAACAGTTAATAAACTCTGAAATATAAATTAAATTGAAATCCGTCGGAGAGTGTTCAAATAAAATAATATTTTTATATTTAGTATTTAGAATGATTGTACGTTGTTGTGACCGAATTTGAGTTACTATACCCACAAGAAAATTATTGCAGAGAAACTGAAGATTAATCATTAATTTAACCACACTCAATATTGTAAAACAATTTACAAAATCATTTTCATGATATTTAACTTTATATAACTTCTTATTGGATCAAATATTCACTTAGAGTGTACTGCAGACTGACAATACATTTCCTTTTTGTTACAGAAGAGTATCCTGATTTCTTCGATGATTACTGGAACGATGTCAACTCTCCGCAACTGAAAAGTAAGATTATCAATTATCTGTTATTATTTAGGGCTCTTAGGGCCAGCCATTGTGATTTTCTGCGTAATTTCATCTTTGAATACAGTGAATATTGTTTGCGTATGATGCATGGTCTTAGTTTGTGCACTAATATACTATATAATAGTTATAGACATATGTTCTGATTATTAAGAAAAACAAACAAATTTTATTTTTCCCACTACAAAATGTTCGATTGATACATGTATGGAACTGGTGGGGTTCAGTACTTCCAACAAATATAAGAACTACTGCTTTAGTTTCCTAGTGAGACTCACTCTCTAGTTAATCACGGTTATAATACTTCTTTTACACGATAGGACGCGACTGTGTCTATAGTATCTTATGTACTTACAATCAAAGAAAAGAGTCTCTGTACAATCTTAATCTCTCAAATCACAGTTTACTAATTTCCCATTGTTTTCAAATTTTATATATTTGTCATTGTGTACCTAGATCAATTTAAAAATATCTAGAAGCATTACAATTAGTAAATGCTCCTTTAGAAACGGTAAAATTAGTTAACTATCTAAAACGTTTCATTGTATTTGGCAGATGAATGATAACTATAGGAAGGACTAGATTAAGTGGAATATCTCTCTGTACCAATCACTTAAACTCAGCAAAGTAATCAAACATGTTGTTCCTCTCTTCCATTCGACAAATTCACCATATTATAATATCTCAAAATGCTCCCACGAGGGATCCGATCTTAGCAATTTAAAATCAATTAGGAAGATTCTTTCATTTCTTCTCATTTTAGTTTATTTTTTATCTCGAAACACCCAATATAATATCTATTAGAGTTTCAGTACTTTTAGAGCTTTAAAGATAGAATCTTTGATATTCATTATTTCATTATGTACTCTATTATTAATAATATTAATTTATAAATTGAATTGAAATTAATTATATATTAATGGACTAGTATATTATAGAATCAATTATAGACTAACAATTATAATATATCACAAAAACCTCTTCCAAATAAATTACCCTTTCTTCAATCTAAACCAGTTACCTCAATCAAAAAGATAATTAAATTCACTTAGAAATGTTGTTCATAAACGCAGCAATATTTGAGTTCTGATTCCATTTCTTTCTAATTATTCACTGTGGTCTACGTGTCTAATTATATGGTATTTATTTCTTTTTTCAAAAATATGAATCAATATTATGTTTTATTCTCCAATTCCCTTGAAAGTTTGACCCCCAGAACACGAGTTCATCCACAGCAGCAGCAGCTTATCCATCACAATCAGCCCCTTTCTTTATTTTCGATTAGCCGAAAGAAGCTTCAGTTGGTCGGGTGTATAAATCTGCCAATTTGTCTCAAATAATTAAAAGCTATGACGACATTTCTCCAGATAGTCTTCAAATCGAGATAAATTCCGAGGCAGTTTCTGTTAATGGACAGCGAGCAGTTCTCTCTGGCTTGAAATTCTCTGTTTCCGTTTGGAGAAAAAAGTACCGCGCAAGAACAAAGATGGAGTAATTCTTTACTTAAATGAATTATACCCTCAATTTACTCGTTACGAATTTCATAAACATGTGTTTTTGAAATAATTGGAATTGGTTTTAATTGTCTTATTTGTCTTTCATTATTGTTGTAGGTATAATTATTTATGGTAAAAAGAAATATTTAAAATAAAATATCTATTTCAAGTTTAGTTAAAAAGTTTTCATAATCTTCATTTTGAGAAATTTTGTTTTTGGTATGAGAAATAGCATCAGTAGGTATTTAATATATTGAACATTTCACTTATTAAACATACACTGTATATATTAGAGTGGAGGAAAAATGGCCATTATTAGCCTTTTTAGAAATGCTTATTACCGACATATTCTTTCTTCTAACCAACCACATATATTTCTGTATTCAAATTTAAGAATGCTCTATTAATATTTTTTTGTACTTCAACTCATTTGAAAAAAAAAAGAGATTGTTTTTATCAGTTTAAAATGTACACTTTTCCTGCCCTCGTATTTTGATTGCTTTAACACAGGATAAAATAAAGAACAAAATTGAAAACTTTGAAATTAGCATCTTCAAAAATTCTTCTTTACATTCAAAATATAAAGGACATTTTATAAATTGGAAAAAATGAAGGAATATCAAATTACTAACATTGCCACTTTCCCCAAAGCAAAATGTAACATAAACTAAAATTTCTCTTAAAATAATAAAAATATTATTCTTCATCCCTTTAAATATAATATAACGCAATCAGTATTAAATATGTGGGTCAACTGAATCAAAATATGAATATTCAATAATGGAGATGAGGTAAAACTGCAAATAAATACATGTACGTAACCTATTATGTTGCTACTAATTGGAATTGAGGAACATACAAACCTCCAAGTCTCTTCAAGTTAAGATAATACAAATAATTGTAACGAACCCGGAGACTTATTTTGCCCTATGGGATAAGTTTATTAACAAGCCTCATCTACTTAGAAAATAGGTGATAATTTACTATCAGTCCCATAGGAAAAGGGCAATTTAATAGAGATGTTATATACTTAATCTTTAATACTCAATGGGTATTCATTTAATATAGTATAAATTGAAAGTTGAGGTTACATTTTTTGATAGTGGATGGTGATCTCAAAATTATTGTAAGATTGGTTCAACTTAACCCTTTAATGCCCGAGACATATCAAGGGCAATTTTTTTTTTGATATATCGATAAACTTTTTAAGAAGGAATATGTTTTAAAAAAATGTTTTTATTTATATCTTTTATTAAGTCTGATGTCCAGTGGGAAGAAATTTGGGTGGCTCAAAATCTCAAATTTATATTGTTTTACGCTTCTTATTGCTAGAATATGAATATATTGAACAAATTTAGACATTATTTGATGTTTTTCTAATGTCCTCCCCAGAGGATGTTTGGCGTTAAGGAATAACCAGAATTTTTTCTTTTTTTTTCGAGAAACCCATTTTTTTAGTATTTCCACAAAAAAGTATGAAAGTGAGACAACGTTTCATGAAAAATTATTCATTATCTTCACAACATTCATGAGTTATATTTTGTATAAAACATTCATGTGTAAAATATCTGGTATACAACATTCATTGGTTCTGAGGATCGAACTCATGGCCTTCGACACAAAAGAGTTTGGAGTTCGTATCCCTCGAGTGTCGATAAATCTGCGTGTCAATAGAAGTGCAAGCTAATAGCTCGACTAGCTCTTTTCGCTCTGCTTTTCAATAGAATATCACAATAGAGGAGTTAAAGTGCACACACGAAGTGATAGCAAGTGAATACATAGGAATCTCTTTGGCAGTGTTGTACGCCTCTATTCAAAGTAGGAGGTGTCGGTATGCATAAGCATCCTATGAGTAGATAAGGATAGCCATTACTGTCAAGATGCTCTAAATTGTGTCCTTGTGTGTATCTTCTACCTTGCCTCTTTCTTTTCCTTGCCATATGAACTGAAACACGTACCTTTGTGCTATTCTTCTGGAACAGGAGCTCTGCCGTATTTTCTCAAATATTTGTAAGAACTATCAACCATATTCTTTGCGCTACTATATTTTAGCCTGTGTTTTCTCGGAGAAAAGTGACACCGTTCCTTACTTTGTTTATCAGAAGAAGAGTGAATACATTTATTTTGCTGGTGCACCATGAGAAATTGATTCTCGTCACGTACACTCAAGAGTATCATCTGGTTACAATTTGCTGGCACTTCCTCCTTTGAAGTACCGAAAGCAGTGGCCATCACTAAAGTGTCGTTAAGAAAGGAACGATTGCATGGTGTTACTCATCTATTGATTGAACTAAACATATATTTACGTGACGAATTATTTTCAACCAACTACGTGTTGGTACATACATACATATATGTACATTATACTGCGAATTCAACCTAATTATTTGACCTATCATGTTGTAATTTCAACTCTAATTTAATTCAGCTTTTCGTATCATTTAGACGTTAAAAGCAAGAGTAGATATAGGTATAGTCATCTTCTTACTATCAACCTTACGTGGTAAGAGTGATGAATTTTATTTACTAAAGTGTTTACATATTTTTGTGTAACTGATATTAATATCCTCATTTACAATTTTTTCAAGTCTTGACAAATTGTCTTTAGTTCTTGTCCCATTAATAAGACAAACCATGTCCCGTATAAGTAATTGTCTCAAGTTTTTTTTTCTAACGTGAATGCTGTCGTCGGTTGAGAGTAATTTCAAATGAATAGTTAACATGGTTACCCCAAGTACTCCATTTATCTCAGCCGGTCTCTTTAAAAGACTTCCTTTTCTTCGGCTTCTTCGAAAGAAGGCCTTTCTCTCTCCATAAATCCCAATCTTGGCCCGAACAAAAAGTTTTAAGATGAACTGAAGTGTCTAATGTTTTAATATTTGTCACTGTCTTCATCCATTGAATTTGATTTACTCAAAATGGATTCCGGAGAGGGAGAATTTATCGCAGCGCTCATGTAATTGCAGGGGCACCATTTTGATGGTCACTGGCAAGATGATGGAAATCCATTGGAACTTGATAATTTATGTAAATTTCGATAGTCCTATATTATAATGACGATAAGTTTTCGCTATTGGAGCTTCTTTTTATGTTAGTAAAATATTGGAGAATTGGTGTGGCAATCCTCTGAAGATGTGCTTGCTTCTGAGGTGATTTATTAAGTAATTGATAGATTTTGAGCTGTCTATTGGGTTTAGATTTACACTTCACACATATTCTTTTGACGCTAATAAAATTGAACAGTTTATTAGAATCTTGGGGATAGCTGACAAAGATGATTTTATATAATTATATATTGTCATAACCTTTCGAAATAGATTGACAAAATAGGAGTTATATTAATGAATGTGAATGAAAATAATGTAATAATCATGATACGTAACATTTAGTAGCTAGTATCTTGCTCTAATAATATTCACACGTTCAAATGTATTTATGGTTTAGATTTAAATTCATATAAGTGCAAATATTCATCATTTAAAGTACATTTTTACATACTAACGATGATTGGTAAATTTAAATGTAATTTCATCTTGCAATTATGAACTTTGAATACGATTGTCAATTGTGGCTTGACAAATAATATTTATTACAAAATTTACTACATTCTCATCCATATATGTATATTTACACCACTCACATTAAAATCATTTGGAGAATAGGGTAAGTTACGAATTATTGGTCAGTTCCAGATCTTCGATCACATAAGAATAATTTTAATTTTACTTTAATTGGTATCCATGATACCTGCAGTTGTGATGGGTACCAATCAAAATAAAAAATAAATCAGTTATTACCATATCGTTTTTTTCTTATATCACCGAAAATGTATAAGTAATATTACTTTGCTCTAACCAAGAGCAGGCTACCACTCTGTCAAATTAAAACAAGATCTTTCCATTCTTTTTACTAAATATTTTAATGATGTAACTTTTAGATTTGTTTTTACCAATTCATTTACAATAGGCTCTTTTTTTAATTACAAAGATAAACTTCCTCTCGGCATGCTCTCGTCAATCGTTTATTCCTTTAGTTGCGTGCAGTGCACGTCAGAGTACGTTGGCATGACGTCGCGGCCACTCTACATGAGGATTGCGGAGCATGCTGGGAGGAGTTTTCGAACTAATAGACCAATTTGCAATCCACCTCATTCATCAATTAGAATTCACACGGAGAGTACTTGCGACTCTCCAATCAAATTAGATCATTTTAAAATTTTAGGTAGTGCAAACAATTTTAATGAGTTGAGAATTTTAGAATCACTTCACATTTTTAAACGCCAACCAATTTTAAACAATAGTGACAGTTCTTATCCTTTAACTTTTAATTAATTTTTAGTTAGGTTTTTTAATGTTCAATAAATATTAGTGTATGTTTTTTTATTTTTTATGTTCCATTACAGATTTTATATTAGTTGATAATGATAGCTAGACTATCGAAACGTCCTGTTTTTTAAAGAAATGTACATTCCAGTACTGGTGTTCCTTTTTATCCTTAGACTTAGAAGCACAATTCCTGCTAATTTTTTAGACTAGAGAAATAGTTTTAATGTACAGCAAGATGAGTAGCTACAGTGCCATCTGTCGGGGCAATTGCAAAGGTATCGACTTAGATAAATTCCCCCGTCTGTGGAAGAAAGCGCAAATTCCTCCTTTCGGCTCGACTCATTTATTTTGTTTTGTGTGGCAGTGAAGTTGATCCATGGCCTCAAATTGAAGGTAATGGAACTAATATCAATCATATTTGTACTTTGGCAGGTAGTTCTTCGGCACCTTATCCACTTTGACTTGGAACAAATGATCAGAGATGCATTGCATTTTCAATAGGAAGATCATATGAGTAGAATAAAATATAAATATAAATATCCAAAATAATATCAATTTGTGCTATAATATGGCATTGTCCTATATTGTCCTTCACTCCACCACATTGTCCTATTTTGCCCCTCACTCCACCACATTGTCCTATGTTGTCCCTCACTCCACCACATTGTCCTATGTTGTCCCTCTCCACCACATTGTCCTATTTTGCCCCTCACTCCACCACATTGTCCTATTTTGTCCCTCAATCCACCACATTGTCCTATTTTGTCCCTCTCCACCACATTGTCCTATTTTGTCTCTCACCCCAACACATTGTCCTACTTTGTCCCTCACTCCACCACATTGTCCTATGTTGTCCTTCACCCCACCACATTGTCCTATTTTGTCCATCTCCACCACATTGTCCTATTTTGTCCCTCACTCCACCACATTGTCCTATTTTGTCCCTCTCCACCACATTGTCCTATTTTGTCCCTCACTCCACCACATTGTCCTATTTTGCCCATCACTCCACCACATTGTCCTATTTTGCCCCTCACTCCACCACATTGTCCTATTTTGCCCCTCACTCCACCACATTGTCCTATATTGTCCCTCACCCCACCACATTGTCCTACTTTGTCCCTCACTCCACCACATTGTCCTACTTTGTCCCTCACTCCACCACATTGTCCTATTTTGTCCCTCACTCCACCACATTGTCCTATTTTGTCCTTCACCCCACCACATTGTCCTATTTTGTCCCTCACTCCACCACATTGTCCTATGTTGTCCTTCACCCCACCACATTGTCCTATTTTGTCCATCTCCACCACATTGTCCTATTTTGTCCCTCACTCCACCACATTGTCCTATTTTGTCCCTCACTCCACCACATTGTCCTACTTTGTCCCTCACTCCACCACATTGTCCTATGTTGTCCTTCACCCCACAACATTGTCCTATTTTGTCCATCTCCACCACATTGTCCTATTTTGTCCCTCACTCCACCACATTGTCCTATTTTGTCCCTCTCCACCACATTGTCCTATATTGTCCCTCACCCCACCACATTGTCCTACTTTGTCCCTCACTCCACCACATTGTCCTACTTTGTCCCTCACTCCACCACATTGTCCTATTTTGCCCCTCACTCCACCACATTGTCCTACTTTGTCCCTCACTCCACCACATTGTCCTACTTTGTCCCTCACTCCACCACATTGTCCTCCTTTGTCCCTCACCCCACCACATTGTCCTACTTTGTCCCTCACTCCACCACATTGTCCTACTTTGTCCCTCACCCCACCACATTGTCCTACTTTGTCCCTCACTCCACCACATTATCCTACTTTGTCCCTCACTCCACCACATTGTCCTATTTTGCCCCTCACTCCACCACATTGTCCTATATTGTCCCTCACTCCACCACATTGTCCTACTTTGTCCCTGACACCACCACATTGTCCTATGTTGTCCCTCTCCACCAGATTGTCCTACTTTGTCCCTCACTCCACCACATTGTCCTGTGTTCATGCAGGATGTGCCTATCGAATATCTTGCCACTGTCAGCAGTTTTAATCCAGAGAGCTAATTACTAAGCTGTCTCTGCAAGTAACGACTGCTCTGTTGATGCCATTAGCTCCAGTGTTTGCTGCTACCCTATGTAAATAGCCACTCTTTTCTGTCTGCTGGCTACCACCAGTCTAGGAATATCCTGGGAAAACACATGTGAAGGCAGAAAATTCATTCGAAGCATGCAGGACAAATACATTATCATGGGAAAATAGAAAGAAATCACTATAGGAAAGGCTATCGTATTGCAATATCAATACGACATAGAAATATGCTTAGATATTATAAGTGAAATGATTAATGTTCATAACTTACCTATTGAAGCGTTAGTATGTTCTTTAGCGTGTTCAATAGGTAAACAAAGAAAAGAAATAAAGTTCTTATAAATATTACAACTTTTCCCGATATTTTTTGATCATTTTCTTTAGCTCTGAGTCTTCATATTCCCAATACAGACTCTGGATGTTTTCATCAATATTCAATACAACTCTCGGGAACTTTATCGTTGTTTTTAGTTGGTAATTTCAGTTTCATGATTGAAGTTGATAATTCCTATTAGATTATCGATACAAAAATAAACTTCACAGACACCATTGATATGCAGGGTGGATAATTTCTCTCCTATTTATTTACTCTGTCATTTTGAGAGGTAGCATGAAGCATATAATAGCTTTTTCTCTTTGTAACTGGATAGCTCTCTACCACTCAGTTTGTTTGGGGAAATCTCACAGACTTGTGGCTAGACTCCATTCATTTTTGGCTGCAGTTAATCCTACTCTGGAGATAATATTGCATCTCTATACCAGTTCATCACTAGCTTTTGTAAATGGAATTCGATCTTTCTAGGAATACGTCGGCCTCAGTTCTATTATGAAAACAAAAGGACCAAGAATATCTTAGTAACTGAAAACTGAATTTCAGTCTAGAATGAAATTCAATTTTGTTCATACAAAGCAGTTATTTTCATAGTTAATGGGCCAGTTCTCCATTTTACATATCAAATACTTTAGCATAAAAAGAACTAAGCATTTTATACTTGAATATAATATCGGCCGAATTATTTGTATTTTCCGATGAGAACAATTGTTGGTTAGATTCAAAAAATGTAAAATCAAATCCGTTCAATGAATTTTCATGAATCCATTTTATACAGAATAACTTTAGGTATTTCAATTTATAGAAGTAATAATATATCATTATTAGTTGAATAGATACGTAAGTGGCAATATGACCAAATACAGAGTGTGTAGTATTAACCAATTAACCATTTACTCATCTTCTCGCGCAGAGTTGAAGTGGCATGCATATTATGTAATGACTATTCACAATTTAATAATTTAACATTTAAAAAAGAACGTAACGAATTGTAATGCTTGTAAATATATTAAAATTGGTCTGGGAACACGATGACAAATTTACAAGATTTGTTTGATTTGTGAAAATAGCATCGAGAAGTAACTTTTCCCCGGATAGTACATAATCACAGTGACTCTTTCCTCTGATAGTACATCATCACAGTGACTCTTTTCTCTGATTGTACATCATCACAGTGACTCTTTTCTCTGATAGTACATCATCACAGTGACTCTTTTCTCTGATTGTACATCATCACAGTGACTCTTTTCTCTGATTGTACATCATCACAGTGACTCTTTTCTCTGATAGTACATCATCACAGTGACTCTTTTCTCTGATAGTACATCATCACACTGACTCTTTTCTCTGATAGTACATCATCACAGTGACTCTTTTCTCTGATTGTACATCATCACAGTGACTCTTTTCTCTGATAGTACATCATCACAGTGACTCTTTTTTTCTGATAGTACATCATCACAGTGACTCTTTTCTCTGATAGTACATCATCACAGTGACTCTTTTTTCTGATAGTACATCATCACAGTGACTCTTTTCTCTGATAGTACATCATCACAGTGACTCTTTTCTCTGATAGTACATCATCACAGTGACTCTTTTCTCTGGTAGTACATCATCACAGTGACTCTTTTCTCTGATAGTACATCATCACAGTGACTCTTTTCTCTGGTAGTACATCATCACAGTGACTTTTTCCTCTGATAGTACATCATCACAGTGACTCTTTTCTCTGATAGTACATCATCACAGTGACTCTTTCCTCTGATAGTACATCATCACAGTGACTCTTTTCTCTGATTGTACATCATCACAGTGACTCTTTTCTCTGATTGTACATCATCACAGTGACTCTTTTTTCTGATAGTACATCATAACAGTGACTCTTTTCTCTGATAGTACATCATCACACTGACTCTTTTCTCTGATAGTACATCGTCACAGTGACTCTTTTCTCTGATAGTACATCATCACAGTGACTCTTTTCTCTGATTGTACATCATCACAGTGACTCTTTTCTCTGATAGTACATCATCACAGTGACTCTTTTTTCTGATAGTACATCATCACAGTGACTCTTTTCTCTGATAGTACATCATCACAGTGACTCTTTTCTCTGATAGTACATCATCACAGTGACTCTTTTCTCTGATAGTACATCATCACAGTGACTCTTTTCTCTGATAGTACATCATCACAGTGACTCTTTTCTCTGGTAGTACATCATCACAGTGACTCTTTTCTCTGATAGTACATCATCACAGTGACTCTTTCCTCTGATAGTACATCATCACAGTGACTGTTTTCTCTGATAGTACATCATCACAGTAACTCTTTTCTCTGATAGTACATCATCACAGTGACTCTTTTCTCTGATAGTATATCATCACAGTGACTCTTTTCTCTGATAGTACATCATCACAGTGACTCTTTCCTCTGATAGTACATCATCACAGTGACTCTTTTCTCTGATAGTACATCATCACAGTGACTCTCCTCTCTGGTAATACATTTCTATATTCAGCTGCTATAGATGAATTCATGAAATTAAAATGATTTTTTTTACAGACTTTACCTAGTAATTAAATATAATCAGATAGCCAGATACACTCAATTTAACATTATTCTGAATCTCAACCCAATATCACAATTCTAATTCAGAGCATTTTTTATTTCCAGGAGAGCTGTCGATGCTCTTAGACTACCCAGAGAATCGTCACATTGCGCAACAGCTCACTGGTGCGCATTCTGAAGTAACCTACCCCGTACAGATAGAGCGCACGGGTAAAACTCCGGGTATCAGCACCAGGGACGCTAATAAGATATCGGTGAGTGGGAGAGTTACAATATTATTTAGTAATAGTTATGGTAAAGAGAAATACTAATGTCATATTATTTAGTTATAGTCTTTGTAAAAAGGCAAGTATTGGAAATTATTATAAGGATATTATCGTAGTTTTATATAGGAAAATTTTAGTATTAAAATTTTATTTCTTGGAAAATTCAAAAAGAATATTACCTAACGAAATATTTTTTTTATTACGATATAGAAAATAAAGATATCATTGTATATGTTTAAGTTGTATCGTTTGAATTGAAAAAGTACTGATATTTTTATAAATGAATATAAGTAAAATTAGTTTTAATTGCTTTTGGATGAAGCCTGCATTTGAAAATTAAAATATTTTATATAAGCACCACAACTATAATATGTAACGGGAAATACTTTCCATAACTTATATTGGTTAAAATTATTTATAAATTAATTAAATAGTTATTATTAATAAGAGAGAAGTAAATTAGCTTTAATTTTAACATATTAATATTTTAAAGAACATCTTTCAATTATCGAGGAAGAGCAGTTGTATATTATAATCAATATTTTAATTCCTTGTCTTTGCCATAATATCTTTTTTTGTTATCAGTTAAACAATGTATAAAAAACTACTAAATAATTATTTTGTATATAGTTTATTCAATATTTAAATCTATTACCAAAAACTTTTAACTTTTTTTTTCAAATATAAACATACAACATTTATTTTATGCCGGTTGATTATTAACTATGTAAATGCATGTAAATGCTATAACGAATAACATTTAAAATTGATATACTACCCAAATACATACAATTCATTATTTTAGAGCTAATTGAATTCAGATGCATTTATTTACAATGCAAACAAAACACAATCAGTTAATTCACTAAATTGAAGTAATTAAATAATCTGTATTTATTGCTTAATTGGAAAGAATATCCGTAGACTTTATTTCACAAATTTTCTAAAGAATGAATATGCGATAGAAACATTAATATTAATTTATTCTCTAATGCCATCCTAAACTTAAAATAATAGGTTTCAATATTCAAAAATAAATAAATGTTGTAGTACAAAGAGTAAAATAATGAATAGTCAAATAGAGTGGATTTTAAATTCACTGCAGTAAAATGGTAGATAAACTGTAGGCCTACAGTAAAGGAGACTTGACTGGTTAAAATTGTGATGGAAAACAATTGAAATTAAAATGTATCGAGTTTGAATTAACCAATAATTATTATTAAATACATTGTTTAATACTATAGTTACGTGACACAGTTGTAATTGGCGTGAATGTTTAATAATATGTGCTGGTGATATTAATTGAAAATTCAATTTTCAGTTGGGAGAATCCAGGTCTTATTACCAGCAGGTACGTTATTTAACTAATCTCTGCATTTAGAAAGAACCATGGAATGGATGTACATCGAAATATAGACTGTCTAGTACATCTATCATCTACAGTTAGAATGTTTATAGTACATCTATCACCTAGAGTCTAGACTGTCTAGTACATCTATCATCTACAGTTAGAATGTTTATAGTACATCTATCACCTAGAGTCTAGACTGTCTAGTACATCTATCATCTACAGTTAGAATGTTTATAGTACATCTATCACCTAGAGTCTAGACTGTCTAGTACATCTATCATCTACAGTTAGAATGTTTATAGTACATCTATCACCTAGAGTCTAGACTGTCTAGTACATCTATCATCTACAGTTAGAATGTTTATAGTACATCTATCACCTAGAGTCTAGACTGTCTAGTACATCTATCATCTACAGTTAGAATGTTTATAGTACATCTATCATCTAGAGTCTAGACTGTCTAGTACATCTAGCATCTAGAGTTAGACTGTCTGGTACATCTATCATCTAGAGTCTAGACTGTCTAGTACATCTAGCATCTAGAGTTAGACTGTCTGGTACATCTATCATCTAGAGTCTAGACTGTCTAGTACATCTATCATCTAGAGTTAGACTGTCTGGTACATCTAGCATCTAGAGTTAGACTGTCTAGTACATCTATCATCTAGAGTCTAGACTGTCTAGTACATCTATCATCTAGAGTCTAGACTGTCTAGTACATCTATCATCTAGAGTCTAGACTGTCTAGTACATCTATCATCTAGAGTTAGACTGTCTAGTACATCTATCATCTAGAGTTAGACTGTCTGGTACATCTATCATCTAGAGTCTAGACTGTCTAGTACATCTAGCATCTAGAGTTAGACTGTCTGGTACATCTATCATCTAGAGTCTAGACTGTCTAGTACATCTATCATCTAGAGTTAGACTGTCTGGTACATCTAGCATCTAGAGTTAGACTGTCTAGTACATCTATCATCTAGAGTCTAGACTGTCTAGTACATCTATCATCTAGAGTCTAGACTGTCTAGTACATCTATCATCTAGAGTCTAGACTGTCTAGTACATCTATCATCTAGAGTTAGACTGTCTAGTACATCTATCATCTAGAGTTAGACTGTCTGGTACATCTAGCATCTAGAGTTAGACTGTCTAGTACATCTATCATCTAGAGTTAGACTGTCTAGTACATCTAGCATCTAGAGTTAGACTGTCTGGTACATCTATCATCTAGAGTCTAGACTGTCTAGTATATCTAGCATCTAGAGTTAGACTGTCTGGTACATCTATCATCTAGAGTCTAGACTGTCTAGTACATCTAGCATCTAGAGTTAGACTGTCTGGTACATCTATCGTCAAGTCTGTTTAGTACATCTATCATCTAAATTCTAGACTGTCTAGTACATCTATCATCTAGACTGCCAGGTTCATCTATCATCTAAATTCTAGACTGTCTTGTACATCTATCATCTAGACTGTCTTGTACATCTATCATCTACATTGTCTGGTACATTTATCTTCTACACTGTCTGGTACATCTATCATCTAGACTGTCTGGTACATCTATCATCTAAATTCTAGACTGTCTAGTACATCTAGCATCTAGACTGTCTGGTACATCTATCATCTAAATTCTAGAATGTCTAGTACATCTAGCATCCAGACTGTCTGGTACATCTATCATCTAAATTCTAGACTGTCTAGTACATCTAGCATCTAGACTGTCTGGTACATCTATCATCTAAAATGTCTGGTATATCTATCATCCAGTCTGTTTGGTATATCTATCATCCAGTCTGTTTGGTATATCTATCATCCAGTCTGTTTGGTATATCTATCATCCAGTCTGTTTGGTATATCTATCATCCAGTCTGTTTGGTACATCTATCATCTACACTACTGGTATATCTATCATCCAGTCTGTTTGGTATCTTTCACTTCATTTGTATCTTCACCGTAAAAGTTTTTGGTGTTGAAAATGAGGATCATGTTTGCTCAATTTATGTCCATTCGAATCAAGTGAGAGACTGATCGGCTTTGGTTTAATCCACTTTGTATTAGCATGCATAATGCAGTTATTGGCGAACTTTAAGCTTTTCGTATAGCATATACACGCGTTGTAGTAAAGCAAGTAGACTACCCGCTTTAGTCATTTCTGCTGTAGCTCTAATAAATCTTGTTTATACAGTTTATAGCGCTTATGTATGTTAATCCTTCTAGTTAGTGCATCTGAACTTATTCTAATGAGTAAAAGATTGCATTCACTGCAAATTGATATTCTGTTAATGTTCTTCACCGTAAGAGTTCATCCCTCTTTCATATGTCTACTTAGAATAATAATGAATAATATCATGACTTTAATTTGTTTCAATTTTTTTACCAATAACACTCGAAAAAAACATACCGTACCATCATTAATATTGCATTGAAAAAATACTTACATGTCAACATTTATCATGACCTAAATTCTCTACATGAATTGACTATTCTTTTTGAATCGGGGAATAGAGAGAGCAATTAAGTGAATTCCGGAATTGAGTCGCATTAAATATTCAACATGACTTATACCATTTGTGTCTGTGTAAAATGCACCAGATTAATGCCTGTGTAACTTGCCTCTGATTGCAAATAACATGCAGCAGTTGTTTGCCGAAGACAAACCTAATAATAGAACGAAAGGTACGCACTTTCAGCGTGATGCTCTTAAATGGAATCATTTCTAAAAATGTTAACTGCCATTTGTCACATTGATTAGGAAATAATTTGCACCATTTTAATGAAAGGTTGTACGTAGTTCCTGTTGTTCATCCTTTGCTAATACAATTGATATAATAAGTTTAGGATTATATTTAAATGAAAGTACGTATTATCAATATGTATAGCCTGATTTAACAGAAATATTTTTTGTTCTTAAAAGTTAAAACTCTGATTTAAATTATTTATAGTGGAAAATTAAGATTAGTTATGATACTGCCACAAATGATTAGTTTTATGCTCCCTCTATGTTCTCATGATGCTCCCTCTATGTTCTCATGATGCTCCCTCTATGTTCTCATGATGCTCCCTCTATGTTCTCATGATGCTCCCTCTATGTTCTCATGATGCTCCCTCTATGTTCTCATGATGCTCCCTCTATGTTCTCATGATGCTCCCTCTATGTTCTCATGATGCTCCCTCTATGTTCTCATGATGCTCCCTCTATGTTCTCATGATGCTCTCTCTATGTTCTCACGATGCTCCCTCTATGTTCTCATGATGCTCCCTCTATTACCTCTTGATGCTCCCTCTATGTTCTCACGATGTTCCCTCTATGTTCACATGATGCTCCCCCTATGTTCTCATGATGCTCCCTCTATGTTCTCATGATGCTCCTTCTGTGTTTTCATGATGCTCTCTCTATGTTTTCATGATACTCCTTCTGTGTTTTCATGATGCTCTCTCTATGTTCTCATGATGCTCCCTCTATGTTCTCATGATGCTCCTTCTGTGTTTTCATGATGCTCTCTCTATGTTCTCATGATGCTCTCTCTATGCTCTCACGATGCTCCTTCTATGTTCTCATGATGCTCCCTCTATGTTCTCATGATGCTCCCTCTATGTTCTCATGATGCTCTCTCTATGTTCTCATGATGCTCTCTCTATGCTCTCACGTTGCTCCCTCTATGTAATCATGATGCTCTCTCTATGCTCTCATGATGCTCTCTCTATGTTCTCATGATGCTCTCTCTATGCTCTCACGATGCTCCCTCTATGTTCTCATGATGCTCTCTCTATGTTCTCATGATGCTCTCTCTATGTTCTCATGATGCTCCCTCTATGTTCTCATGATGCTCTCTCTATGCTCTCACGATGCTCCTTCTATGTTCTCATGATGCTCCCTCTATGTTCTCATGATGCTCCCTCTATGTTCTCATGATGCTCTCTCTATGTTCTCATGATGCTCTCTCTATGCTCTCACGTTGCTCCCTCTATGTAATCATGATGCTCTCTCTATGCTCTCATGATGCTCTCTCTATGTTCTCATGATGCTCTCTCTATGCTCTCACGATGCTCCCTCTATGTTCTCATGATGCTCTCTCTATGTTCTCATGATGCTCTCTCTATGTTCTCATGATGCTCTCTATGGCTTCAGACAGTGTGACTGTTTTATTTTTATTATTCGTTCACTCTGAATAGATATGCAGTAGGTGTTTTTTTTCACTGTAATAGTTAATCCCGCGTATGAAGCTCTATTTGCATTTCATCTCAAGTGGAATATCATTTGCATCTTCATGATGACACTTTTTAATACTGACATGTTTTTATTTTTTAATTTAAAAAAAGTTCTTGACCCATTTTATCATTTCAAATTTCCTAATGGTAAATTACACATCTATTTTATAAACTTAATCCTGATGGTAAGGAGTCGAAATCAATAAAAAAAAATATTTCACATTCTATTATTTATTTGAAACATCGCTTCTAATTTTTTAATTTCTGACCATACTGTAAATTAGAATAATAATATTATTTCTTCATCTCCATTATTTCGAATCTACATCAAAGTTAAGTACAATTTTAACGGTATAAATTTGATTGCAAGGCCATATTTATTTCATATTTGATGCATCATAATATAATTATAATACACCGCTCAGAAAATCTTTAGATAATAATTACTAAAGCGGCCATTCAAACACCGGACACTTGCAGTTCTCGTTAAGTGGATCTAAGCAAAGGATTTTAAGCAATGGCACATATATGAATTATATATTCTATTTTGACAACCACTCTCAGAATAGTTTGACTTTAAGAAAACCTATATCAATAACGAAATACACAATGTAATATATAAATAAATGCATAGCTAATAACTATTGCAATACATAACTAAATACATAAGTAATTACCTAAGATGATATATGTACAATAGTTGCCTCTGTTCACGCCATGTTCCAGAGCGCATCTCATAACTTTCTATCCCCCGAGATTTATGTAGCTATCACACTATTATCGATACAGTCAGCACCCCAATATTGGAACCTGTTTCTAGGCTCTGGCAAATCACATCTTGTCCTTCCTACTGAAATTTATCAGTGGTTTATTAGTGTTATCACGCATCGAAATGAATTTGGAAAGTTAAATTGTGAATAGATTCAAATTTGGAAATATGTTATTTCAACGATATTTCTACTACGAAAAAATATCATCACTGTATAAGCATTAGAATTCAATGATATTAATTTAAATAACTTTAATTATATATGTTGCATTATTTGTCTCTAGGATAATGAAGAAAAATTCAATACAAAATAATTAATTTCCTATAAATGAAGTGTCCTGCCTTTATTTTTGCTTATTGTAAATAGAAATATATAACATATTTACCATAATATATCACATTAATTGAATACTATCCCTATCACTACATAACATAAAACATCTCTCTCTCTTTTACACGCATTTTCCACACTTGCAATACATGTCTTCAATGATACCTCTAATCAATAGATGCGCCGTATCTACACAAGTGTAGTGAGCAATAAGTACATGTATTGCTTCAATTAATCATTGAGTCTGCTTTTCCATCACCTGCATAGAGATACCATAGAGGAAGAAACCATTGGCAGTGAGACTGATGAACCATCCGTCTTTTAGCTACACAGAGTACAGTATTTACTATAGAGACAATAATGAATGATGGTACATAGATAATGATTATACCCACTGATTGTATGAGTATTTTGATGAGTAAACAGGAAACGTATTCTGATGTTTGTAATTATTGGAGGTATTGATGTACTATCAGAAAAAAAAGTCACAGTGATGATGTACTATCAGAAAAAAGAGTCACTGTGATGATGTACTATCAGAAAAAAGAGTTACTGTGATGATGTACTATCAGATAAAAGAGTAACTGTGATGATGTACTATCAGAGAAAAAAGTCACTGTGATGATGTACTATCAGTGAAAAGAGTCACTGTGATGAAGTACTATCAGAGAAAAGAGTCACTGTGATGATGTACTAACAGAGAAAAGAGTCACTGTGATGATGTACTATCAGAAAAAAAAGTCACAGTGATGATGTACTATCAGAAAAAAGAGTCACTGTGATGATGTACTATCAGAGAAAAGAGTCACTGTGATGAAGTACTATAAGAGAAAAGAGTCACTGTGATGATGTACTAACAGAGAAAAGAGTCACTGTGATGATGTACTATCAGAAAAAAAAGTCACAGTGATGATGTACTATCAGAAAAAAGAGTCACTGTGATGATGTACTATCAGAAAAAAGAGTCACTGTGATGATGTACTATCAGACAAAATAGTCACTGTGATGATGTACTATCAGAAAAAAAAGTCACAGTGATGATGTACTATCAGAAAAAAAGAGTCACTGTGATGATGTACTATCAGAAAAAAGAGTCACTGTGATGATGTACTATCAGACAAAATAGTCACTGTGATGATGTACTATCAAAGAAAAGAGTCACTGTGATGATGTACTAACAGAGAAAAGAGTCACTGTGATGATGTACTATCAGAGAAAAGAAACACTGTGATGATGTACTATCAGAGAAAATAGTCACTGTGATGATGTACCATCAGAGAAAAGAGTCACTGTGATGATGTACTAACAGAGAAAAGAGTCACTGTGATGATGTACTATCAGAGAAAAGAGTCACTGTGATGATGTACTATCAGAGAAAAGAGTCACAGTGATGATGTACTATCAGAGAAAAGAGTCACTGTGACGATGTACTATCAGACAAAAAGTAAATTCATGTTGCTAATTTTCCAAATCACGGTTTCCATATTTCCTAAAATTTTCCGGTTGCCAGACTTATCTTAAAATGTATACATACTACAATTAGTAAAGTTTCTTTTTAGAAATGTTAAGTTAGTAAACTGTGAAAAAACTTTTCAGATATACTAATTTTTCCTGTGCATATAATTAGTGCAGGATATTTCACATAGTTATAATTGGACTGGGTATTAACATAGATAAAGACCTCGATACGTACCCTTATCAGTGGTGATAAGGAAGATATTAAGCTTTTAACACTAATTGGACTGATTAAGGCTTACTTAATTAAAATTTAAAAAAACCATATTATGGTTTATTTTCTGTTACTTTCAATGTCACTCAATACCCTTTCATAACTGTAATTTAATTAACTTGAAAATATAGTTACGTTAATTCTATTTGTTGTACGCTTAATTTATAAAAAAGGCAACCCCCTCCTTTGTAACTTCCATCATTTCCTGGACATTATAATCTCTCATTATAAGCCGATCTGAGACAACTCTTAACACCAGTAACCTTCTCATGTATTCATACCTCTCACACAGCTCTCATACCTCTCACAGAGCTCTCATACCTCTCACAGAGCTCTCATACCTCTCACAGAGCTCTCATACCTCTCACAGAGCTCTCATACCTCTCATACCTCTCATTAAAATCTCATACCTCTCATAAAACTCTCATACCTCTCATAGAGCTCTCAAACCTCTCATAGAGCTCTCAAACCTCTCATAGAGCTCTCATACCTCTCATACAGCTCTCTTACCTTTCATTAAAATCTCATACCTCTCATAAAGCTCTCACACCTCTCATAGAGCTCTCTTATCTCTAACAGATCTCTCATAACTATCACATAGCTCTCATATTTCTCACAGACCTCTCATACCATTCTCATAGCTCTCATACCACTCACAGATCTCTCATACCACTCTCAGAGCTCTCATACCACTCACAGAGCTCTCACACCACTCCCAGAGCTCTCTTAGCTCTCACAAATCTCTCATACCTCTCACAGAGCTCTCTTAGCACTCACAGAGCTCTCTTACCTCTCAGAGAGCTCACATACATCTCATAGAGCTCTCTTAGCTCTCACAGAGCTCTTTTAGCTCTCACAGAGCTCTCATAGCTCTCACAGGGCTCTCAAAGCTCTCATCAACATAGACAGCCCCACCCTACACTCTTGTGAACATTTCAGAATGCTGTTAGTCTGTCTGTCGCGTCATTCGGCAGCCTCCTCAATAATGTTAATGTCAACTCGATTAGCCATGGAATTAGTTGCAAATTACCTCGTCAGTCGACTTCTGATGACGACATTAACTATTTTTCACTGTCACGTCGATGAGAAATTTGAGTAGGCGGAGAAGGTCTGTTGACGAGCAGTTTGAACATCATTGCTATTGTCTGCAGAAAACAAATTGAAATTACATTATCTATTAATATCAAAGGGAAGGGATTAATGTATGTCTGTGTGTTCAAATTGAATACGTCACAGTCTCATAATCCCTGAGTGTATGTTGCTTTATGAATTGGAGTAATGGTTTGCATTACTTATTACTGTGCAAGAACAATGCGCTACTGGAACTACATTACTTCTATTATTTATGTAAGAACCAACCTCTTGACTTACTTTCCTCACACGATGAATGTGCTTCATTGTAAAGAAAATTATGGTTGATAGACTCGTATTCTATTAAAGAAAAAGAAGATACTGTAACAGTGTAGAGAAGAAGAAGATACTGTAACAGTGTAAAGAAGAAGAAGATACTGTAACAGTGTAGAGAAGAAGAAGATACTGTAACAGTGTAGAGAAGAAGAAGATACTGTAACAGTGTAGAAAAAAAGAAGATACTGAAACAGTGTAGAAAAGAAGAAGATACTGTAACAGTGTAGAGAAGAAGAAGATACTGTAACAGTGTAGAGAAAAATAAGATACTGTAACAGTGTAGAGAAAAAGAAGATACTGTAACAGTGTAGAAAAGAAGAAGATACTGTAACAGTGTAGAGAAAAAGAAGATACTGTAACAGTGTAGAGAAGAAGAAGATACTGTAACAGTTTAGAAAAGAAGAAGATACTGTAATAGTGTAGAGAAGAAGATACTGTAACAGTGTAGAGAAGAAGAAGATAATGTAACAGTGTAGAGAAGAAGATACTGTAACAGTGTAGAGAAAAAGAAGATACTGTAACAGTGTAGAGAAGAAGATAATGTAACAGTGTAGAGAAGAAGAAGATAATGTAACAGTGTAGAGAAGAAGAAGATACTGTAACAGTGTAGAGAAGAAGATACTGTAACAGTGTAGAGAAGAATAAGATACTGTAACAGTGTAAAGAAGAAGAAGATACTGTAATAGTGTAGAGAAGAAGAAGATACTGTAACAGTGTAGAGAAGAAAAAGATAATGTAACAGTGTAGAGAAAAAGAAGATACTGTAACAGTGTAGAGAAGAAGAAGATACTGTAACAGTGTAGAGAAGAATAAGATACTGTAACAGTGTGAAGAAGAATAAGATACTGTAACAGTGTAAAGAAGAAGAAGATACTGTAACAGTGTAGCTTACTTAGCTAACTGTATCACTATAACTCTCTAACTGTGTAACTCAATAAAGTATTAGTTAACAAGTATTTCGTACCTAATGGAGCAATCGGTAAAACTATTAGAAAAACTTTACTCCTCCAAAACTTCACTGTAGTTGAAGACTATTGAATATAAAAGTGAAGCAGCGCGTGCTATTCATACTAAAGAAAGATAGAGATGGCATGCTATTCATACAGGACAGTTACTAAAGAAAGAGATAGATGGCATGCTATAGCTATACCACAGGTGGTTAGATATTTGCTGTGTGTACTTCATTAACGCTACTCTCGAGAACACTCACAAAGAACTTGAAATTTACTTACTGCTCTCCTCTTGGTAATGAGTAGAGGAAACTCATCAGAAAGCTGGGGGAAATTGCATTGATGTGATGCCATTGAATTGCATTGATGTAATAGCATTGCATTAGTGGCTTAATTACAATACTATTGCTGGCTTTATAATGTAAAACTGGTTGCAAATACCGTAGATAATACAACAATCTTTATAATGTATAACTGGTTGCAAACACCGTTGATTTTATTAAATCTTTATATTATAATACTGGTTGCACCCACCATAAATTTTACAACAATCTTTATGGTTGCAAACACCGTAGATTTTACTAAATTTTATAATTTAAAACTGGTTGCAAACACCGTAGATTTTATTAAATCTTTATAATGTAAAGCTGGTTACAAACACCGTAGATTTTACCAGACTCAATCAATTAATATGCGGTATTAATAATTTTATCATAATTACTATTACCAAAATTAACCATCGATTCTTCTATGGTCAACTTTTCATTGGAAAATCCACGGAATTTAACCAAAATAAATATTTTTTTTTCAATTTCTAGCATTAAATAACACAAAATCATTTGCTTCATCCCTATCAAATTACAGGTAGAATACAAACAGTCAATGTACACAAATAACACTGTACTCTTTTCTTTCACTGCACTCTAACCTGATAAGAAAGTAGTTATGTTTTTATTGTTCCACGGATCACAATAGAATGATGACGAATGTAGCAGATTGATCTTCTAACTGTCGAGGCTGGCAAAGTAACGACAGCCAAACCTTTAACTTATTGCTCCTTTCTTGCTATCGATACTAAAAACTTGCAGAGCTAACCTAGCGGGTTGAAGCGTTTTCTCGCTTGGAAAAGCTCGTGATAGCGTGTGAAGAAGCAAGAAAAGCTGCCTAGTTGGAAAGTTAATTCCTTCTTGAAAGCCCGTGATAAATCCTTCAGCGAAGGGAAAAATTTAGTCATTTTATACGTTAAAATATAGCTTTGCAGGTTTAAATTAAATATTAATAAATTAAAATTAGAAATATTTTTTATGAATTAAACAATGATTATAATAACGTTTCATTTCATTTATATTTTTCATTTGCATGATAAACATCCCATTATACCATCATCCTTGACACTGTAGAACTTTAAATGTGTTGGTAAATTGTTTTATACTTGCCTTATAATTCTGCAGAAGGGTAAGTTACGAATTATCGGTCGGTTTCACATCTCCGGTCAAATAAGAAAAAACGATATAATATTTAATATTTTATTTTATATTTATTTTTATTGGCAAGCATGACATCTGCAGGTATCAAAATAATGATTATAATGATAATAATTATTACATTGTTTTTCCTTTTATAACTGAAGATGTTAAACCTACCAATAATTCGTATGTTACCCTTCCTTAACTCTTCCCTCTGTTTTCCCAATTCTCAGTGCAGAACCTAACACTCTGTTCTTTTTTGACAGTCTCACCACGTGCACAGGACGAGTTATCGCATCAAAGCCTTCAGCCACGTGTTTAATGTAGAGCTGGAGTTGAACAGGTGAGTGTGAAGGGAGTAGTGAAGGGAATGACTTCATAGTGAAGGGAATGACCTTCATAGTGAAGGTAATGACCTTCATAGTGAAGGTAATGACCTTCATAGTGAAGATAATGACCTTCATAGTGAAGGGAAGGTTCTTCACTATGAAGGCTTTACTTTCTCTAGTGACTCTCCTTTTTGTTTTAATGTCTCCACCTATAATAATAATAATAATATATTAAAGCGCTAGTAAAATTAATATAACATTTTACAGCTTCAATTACTCCCTCATTTACGATATATAGGAACAGTGTTAGTTCTGACATAAAACTGTTATTACTATCAATTAAACATATTCATTAAAAATATTAATGCATAATGCATTGAATATTAGCGCTTTTATATTCTTATTAAGACTGGTTATCGTATTTTTAAATAATTTATGAGATTACAGTAGAATTATAGCGTATTGTATACTTTTAGTTGAACCTGTTTTTTTTTTGTCACACATACAAATCTAATTTTTCAGTATTCATATCGCGAGTTATTTCCTAATACAAATGCGAATTTTTCATTTATAAGTGCTGGAGGTCGAATAATTATTCGCATAAATTGAAGCTGTCGAGTTCGTTCACTTTTACTTCAGTTTGAAATTGGACATTCGTAAAAAAAAATGAAAGAGTTCCAAATAACATTTTTTGTTTCTGTCGACGTATTGAAATGGAGAAGTTTTTCCATATCCGAAACGAGAGATCGACAGCAGAAGCTTTTGTTTATCTTTTCTCGCTTGTGTAAAAATACCCTAAAAATGATGGCAAATATCCCGCATAACGTGGCACATATTTCCCATTATCAAAATCCGAGAAGGGGAAACGTATTTTAATATTGCCCTCCCTCATACCCTCTAAAAGTACTCCCTTCCTTTGTTCCAACTCTCACTAATAAATGTTTTTAGATTGTTCAGAAGGATAACAAATCTGCGTCAATACGAACCTTTTCAAAAGTTTAGCAAAGAGTAAATATTATTACAAAATATGCACTTGAAACTATTCAACTGATTATTATATTGACGTAATAAAATTAAACTGCGATAGTTATTTATTCAGAAAATGAATAATTAAGAATGGAAGACAGCGCTTTTCATATTAATAATTTAAAGAGCATCAATTGCTTTCTTAGTAATGTATGTACTTACATTTATTATATACTGTAAATTGGTTTCATAATAATTGATTTTACTAATCATAATTTACATACGAAAAAGTTACTATTGTAATTCATTTAGTCAGTATACTTACAATTTCATTTTTATATTGCTTTACTTTTCATTTTCTTCCGTTTTCTTTTAATCTGGAAATTAATCCATAATCTTACCTTATAATTTCAAAGAGAAGGTAATGAAGATTAATAAATAAACTATATATATAATTATAATGAAACGCACAGTGTTAGCTGCATAACTTATGAATATGATGACAGGTACAAGTCACATGTTATGAATAGTTAAAGAGCTCTTCAACTTCTTACTATAATAATCTATAACTAGGGTGTCTCATATTGATAACTAGTGTACTTCCCCATTAAAATCAATGTGGTATTGTTAATAAGAGAAACATATATAAAATAAAAAAATATATAAAGAAAAATAATATATAACTAGAGTGTCTGATATTAATAGTCAGTGAGTCCTTTCCCCTCTCAGACATCTCTCTCTCTCTTTTCCTACAGTAATTTACTGACTGAGCGCATGAGGGCAGTGCATAGAAACAGAGATGGCAAGACGCAGATAGACGACCAGGTGAGTGCTAGAGAATAACTCTAAGAGAACAAAGTAGAGAACAAACTGGTAGAGAACAAACAGTTAGATAACACACTGTTAGAGAATAAACTGTTTGTGAATAAACTGTTAGAGAACAAACTGGTAGAGAACAAACAGTTAGATAACACACTGTTAGAGAATAAACTGTTAGAGAACAAATTCTTAGAGAACAAACTGTTAGATAATAAACTGTTAGAGAACAAACTGTTAGAGAACAAACTGTTAGAGAACAATCTGTTAGAGAACAAACTGTTAGAGAACAAACTTGAGAACAAACTGTTAGACAACAAACTGTTAGAGAACAAATTCTTAGAGAACAAACTGTTAGACAACAAACTGTTAGAGAACAAATTCTTAGAGAACAAACTGTTAGACAACAAACTGTTAGACAACAAACTGTTAGAGAACAAACTGTTAGAGAACAAACTGCTAGTGAACAAACTGTTATTCTATATTGGATACTAGTCAAACTATTATACGAAGGAATATTCCAGGAATAATGGACAGTTGCAGTGTTCGCTAAGACATCATCCGAGGATATTTAGGGAACCCTAAACCTTAAAAACAATTTTGAATATTCATGGAATATATATTTATGATGGCTTTCCGATCTGAATATCCTTTACATTTCCCAAAATGAAAACGAATGAATATTAGTGAAACAAATTATTGGTCTCTCATTGAATTTCTTTAGAAACATTGAAAGAATGATCAGTTCGATATTTTTGATTAGGAATATATCCTGAGTTGGTCCTCGATTGGCCTGTCCTTAATAGTCGCTATAGAACCTACGGTTCACCTTCGGTAACTTATGAGTAAAATCCGTAGACTCAGATTCTCTAATTTACGTCACTACTAGCTATTTATCTTGCACTTCTTTCCTCACTCAATGGGAAGGGCAAATAAAAGAGACTTGGTGCAATCTTATGTCTAATTGAATTTATGCTGATGAATAAAAGCGTAAGCCTATTGCTTACTCACAGATAAGTCTCACTTTCACTTTCAGACTCAGGATAGTTAGACTTAGACTCAGACTGTTGATTTACCTTCAAGTAAGTCTTAACTTCAGACTAAAGATAAATTATAGATGATAACTACTCAGTTAAAGTCAGCGGGCAAGGCTCACTCAATAGCTGCCTAGAAACAACAGCTATCTTCGTGACCAGCAAAAGCTGCTTCTCTTATGGGCCGTACACACGTAGGGTTTTTTAAGTCTTTCCATCAGACTTTTTGCTAAGCTCCTCCTACTTTTTCCACGAGAATATAAGAAAAAATGATCTAATTATTATATATTTTAGTTGGTGGATACCAACTAAAATAGATAATAACCAATTTCGTTGAATGCAATTGGATCTATTTTAATACACTGATATTGTGATACGTCTTGATTATTCATTTACACTTATTTTGGCAACACTTAGCCTCCATAAGTGCTCCAACAGTCGGTTCCCCATTCCCCATCACTTTTTCCTCATTCCCCATCAATTTGATTATTATCGATTTTTTTTTCAGAAACGAACATATTTTTTACAAAAGGGGAAGTTAAACGACTTTAAAAAATAGGTGCTACAGTGGAGTTATCCCCATTTAAATTAGGGCAGTTATCATCCTTAGAGTGAGAATTGAAATGATTTTTGACTGTGATGTGGAAGGGAAAAAGTGATGGGGAATGGGGAGAAAAGGATGGGGAATGGGGAGAAAGTGATAGGTAATGGAGAGAAAGTGATGTGGAATAAGGAGAAAGTGATGGGAAATGGGGAGAAAGTGATGGGGAATTGGAGAGACAGTGATGGAGAATGAGGAGAAAGTGATGGGGAAGTGGAGAGAAAGTGATGGGGAATAAGGAGAAAGTGATGGATAATGAGGAGAAAGTGATGGGGAATTGGAGAGAAAGTGATGGGGAATTAGAGAGACAGTGATGAAGAATGAGGAGAAAGAGATGTGAATGGGGAACCGACCGTTGAAGCACATACGGATACTAAATGTTGCCAAACTATCTAATAATAAATGATCAAGACATATAAGTGTATTAAAATGAATCCAATTGCATTGCACGAAATTGGTTTAATAAACCTCTTTGTAAACAAAATTTCGATTTTGAAAAATCCATAATAATTTATCCTGTAATGTAGTTATTTTTTATATTTTATTTGGTATTCATGATACTTGCAGGTATCATGGATAACAATAATTTCATCGATTTTTCTTATATTCTCGTGGAAAAAGTAGTAGGAGCTTAGCAAGATAAAATGTTGCAGTTGTTATGGATGTCAATTGAAATATAACTAAAATAAGTGCCTCATTATCTTATACATCAAAATTCAAGTATTTACTAATGATAAATAATGTGACACAAATGTGTGACACAAAGTAAAAACCAGTCAAATTGACTGCTAGGTAGCTCTAGTGCTAATACTCTATTATTGCTAAGATATCTGTCGTAAGATGTAGACTGGACTTCAGTGTAAGCTCACTGATGTAATTATTAATAAGCTGTTAGCTTTGAGTGGAAACTTCCACTCTACTTTAAGTGTCTATTATACAGTATATCCCCTTGGTTAAAATGAAGGAATATTCCCAGAGTATCTAGAGTTTACAGTATATCTTTCAAAACCGGGAATGTCAATGGAATCGAATGTCAAAAGAGTATTCCCTCCTCCTTTGGATGTCTTATTCCATTGGTATTCCCTTCATTATTTTAATGTATTTCATTTCTTCGTTTCCTTAGTAGTTATATACTATATAGTGATTATATATAGTTTTTTTATTGAATTATTCAATAAAAAGGTCAAAGAATAATATTTCCCCAATATCAAGAAATGATCATCATGGAATATTTTTTTAGGGATATTTTAAGAATGTTCTGTTCGGGTAAGTGTAGGTTAAGTTTAAGGAAACTGTATCTAAATTTAATACAAAATAACAATCTGATGATATTTAATTTGTTACTTTATATCATAAACCATTACAATATGCAATATAAAAATGATATTTAATAATCACCCGTATCGCATAACAATATCCCTACAATATTCCACCCATATCGCATAACAATACCCCTACAATATTCCACCCGTATCTCATAACAATACCCCTACAATATTCCACCCGTATTGCATAACAATATTCCTACAATATTCCACCCGTATCGCATAACAATATTCCTACAATATTCCACCCGTATCGCATAACAATATTCCTACAACATTCCACCCGTATCGCATAACAATATTCCTACAATATTCCACCCGTATCGCATAACAATATTCCTACAATATTCCACCCGTATCGCATAACAATATCCCTACAATATTCCACCCATATCGCATAACAATACCCCTACAATATTCCACCCGTATCGCATAACAATACCCCTACAATATTCCACCCGTATCGCATAACAATATTCCTACAACATTCCACCCGTATTGCATAACAATACTCCTACAATATTCCACCCGTATTGCATAACAATATTCCTACAATATTCCACCCGTATCGCATAACAATACCCCTACAATATTCCACCCGTATCGCATAACAATACCCCTACAATATTCCACCCGTATCGCATAACAATATTCCTACAACATTCCACCCGTATTGCATAACAATACCCCTACAATATTCCACCCGTATTGCATAACAATATTCCTACAATATTCCACCCGTATCGCATAACAATATCCCTACAATATTCCACCCGTATCGCATAACAATATTCCTACAACATTCCACCCGTATCGCATAACAATATTCCTACAATATTTCACCCGTATCACATAACAATATTCCTACAATATTCCACCCGTATCGCATAACAATATTCCTACAATATTCCACTCATATCGCATAACAATATATCTACAACATTCCACCCATATCGCATAACAAGATCCCTACAATATTCCACCCGTATCGCATAACAATATTCCTACAATATTCCACTCATATCGCATAACAATATCCCTACAATATCCCACCCATATCGCATTACAATACCCCTACAACATTCCACCACAACATATAAAAAAAAAAAATTCTAATAAAAGTCCCTACATCTCTCCCCCATTCACAGTCCAACGATTTCATCAATTGATTCCCCATTTTTTACTCCAATGATTCCTTATAAAAAACATCTGATGATTTCATATATTTTTCTGAATAGGTCTCCAACCCCCAATATTTCGAATCTACTCAATTTTGAGGATATAAGATATATATAGTCCATTAATTAATAATTATAGATGTTTGGAGATTCCACCTATAGAAATTCGGTGAAAAAATTTCCCACCCAATTCTGCCAAGGAAGTTCAAATTAAGAATATATTCCCTGGCCTAGAAATTAGCAGGAACATTTCAGTTCAAACTTCACCTGTGGCTAACATTCGCCTCTCAAATCTGTTTACGTCAGTAAATTCCAACAACAAACTAATAATAAAATTCAATTTGTTAACTTTCTCGATGCTAACTTATCCACATTGGTAGTGGTGGAGCAATATTACTCCTGATTCACTTACGTACTTCCAGAAATGTATTAAAAAACTTCTGCAATTCCCATGCTTAGATTTTATCACGTTCGCTTATAATCTACAAAAGAATTCAATGGATTCGAATAGTTTCATTTTAGGTTCAAATTTGCGTATTCCAATTGTTTACTGCGGTTTTGTAAGCACTGAATGTTCTTTTTGTTCGATAATAAATCATTGAGTAATTTCGGAGACCCCCAACGGTATAGGATGGTTATTGGTTATTATTATTCACTAATTTAAAGCATCTGTAAAAAGAAAGAATGGATGGAAAGTAAAATTCTCACGTGTAATATTCCAGATAATTGACTGTCACTGTATTCTTTTTGGAATCCTTAAATGATATTAGCATTGTGATGATTTCATGTGAAATAACTATTTTAAAAATACACTAATAATAATAATTAGCAAATTTCAAAAATGCTACAGATTATTCAACATTATAAAGTTAATTATTTTCATTACACTATAGCCGCTTTCTACATCCTGAAATAAATTCAGTTCTTTGATCTAGTATTACTTAATATTTTTCAATTTCAACCGTGACATTTTGACGTCAGAGTCAAGAGTAGGATGAAATATGTATAAATCATAAACAATATATTTACGTATACATATACTAATATATACAGTATACTACTCATACTACTCAACTGAAAATCATCTAGATAATATATTGAAAATTGTGATGTCTGAATTAACAGTAGAAAATCAGAATTTAATAATCAACAGTGACCAAAAACTGTTACAATGCGAAGAGTAAAACTGCCACTTGGCAAAAATGTGAATAGTTAAAAATGTTTCTAAATCAAGGAATAATTTAGCTAATTAATATTTTTACTCTTTACATAAGTGTTGTAATTGGTCCGAACCTTCATCTATCTAAATTCACATTTCAATTAAATTATATCATAAACTTTAATATAAAAAACAATTTACTCCTCAGCATCCTTATTTTGTGCATCGTTTTGCACGATTATCTCCTCTGCAATAACTCTTCATAGTCACCAAATTTAGTGCGGTGTCAGAACGTCTAAATTTGGCGGTACAATTGAGGTAGACGGACATATCGTATCTATTCACGTCAACCAAGTTAGAATGAACTGTGACAAACTCCATCCAAACTCTATGGAATTCATCGGTGCATTTCATTTTCCATAATGCTCTGCCATGACAAGGACATTTGCAAACAATGAACCCAATCCAGTCGATATTTATGAGGGGTGGCTGTGGGCATAGCAGTTCATTCTCTATGTCCATTCAAGGTTAAAGAAACGATTTGCAACTTTTTTTAGTAATATGCATCAGAAGATAAACGATTTGTAACTTTTGTATTTATATGCATCAGAGGATAAATGACGTATTTATTTATAGTATCATATCATAATTCTGCCTGTTTCTTCCTTAGATAGTTAGTGAGTGAGTTATTTCGTCTGTTACGCTTTTCGTAATCCATATAGTAATATAGTAGCGTGTGTGCTTACATTATACGAAATCGGTCTGTCAGCCACATATGAGATTGGTTTGTCTGTCACATATGAAGTCGGTCTGTCACTCACAATAAGGTCAGTCTGTCCGTCACATATAAGATCGGTCCATCCGTCACATGGGAGGTATGTCTGTCCGTCACAGAAGATGTTAAACAGTCATTCTATCAATTACGCTTCTTAAAGTTGGTGTAAATCAATTTAATGTCAGCGAAACAGACTAAAATTTACATGTTGATTTCCTAGTTCCATGAAATTTCTACTGGTCCTGCTAGTAGATATTAAATATCGTAGTTATTTATTCTCTTTTCTGCGAGAGATATATTAATGTTAGCGATAGGAATCATTATAGACTCAATAAAAAGAGTTTGATCTATTTCTCTAATATCCTCTGATTAGCTCTCCATTTTTAATGATATTCTAATCTAAAGCGGCGGTTAACAGCCACAAGCTTCTGCTCAGGAGTCAAAGGTGTATTTGATCGCCTCCTCCACCAATTCATACAAGTGGTCACATACTCCTGTGTACGGAAAATAAGCCATTATAAAAGCCAAAAAACAAATTCTCAATATTGCCCTATAATCACTATCAAAACTTCCTATATAGTGACGTAATGAAGGGGCTGACGCTCATTGGTGCGTGCATTCGCTCATTCTTTTGTGAGTCCAAATGATGAATAAAACCAAATGGATTTCAGATGGAAAAGTTTTCTCTTTCGAAAAAGGTTTAATTAAAGTCCATTCTATTATTTATTCCCATTGATATGGCTCCTGTAATTTTTATTGATGGAGACCTGTTAGTGTTAATGTTTAAACTAATTCAGTTAGTGTTGATAAATGGTTAGGAAATTAAGTGGGGAAACATTATTGTTTATAGGGTAAATTACGAGTTATCGATCACTTTCACATTTTTGATCAAAAAAGGAAGAAATATATAGTGAGACATGTTAACTTATTATTGTAATATGGATCCATAATAGCTGCAAGTCTCATAGATTTTAATTAAAATATCGAGTTTGGATGTTGTTTTATGTCATGAACAAAAATATGAAAATGTCCGATAACTCGGAACTTACCCTAGTTCATTTTAAAATGATTATAACAGGTTTCTACTGTTAATTTGATATCGCACTGGAAAAACATGTAAATTGATTAACTCGATATTATATTGCATACATATATTGGTATTTAAATGCTGGCGTTAACAGAGTCAGAATAACAATTAATTCATAATAACACTGGGCTATATTTCAATTTTTTGCAAAGAGATACAATATTTCATATCTGAATCTTATTGTATTTACTGATTCCAAAAATGAATCAATTTTGCCCTGTCAGGTCAAATTTCTATGCTATGGAAATTAAGTACAAAATAGTACACATTATACACGATGTCAATATATTTATACAAACTACAAATTATGAGAAATGATCATACATGATTACTCATCAAAGTGAGAAATTTAAATGGCTGACGTAGGGATTTACTATCTGTATTAACTCATTTATTTAAATATTTTATAGCTATGCTACAGCACACTGACCTGATTGAGCAAAATGACAAACATTTCAGAAATTAGCGAAATTAGTATAAAATTAGTAAACAATGAAACAATTTATTCGTGAAAAAGGTAATTACAAATTGGACACACAATTTTGAAGAGATATACCTATATTCATGGCCCTTTAAGCTCAACAGCTTTTAGGGTATTAAATAATATTAAAGATTGTTAAAATATTGTTAAATAATATTGTTAAATGATCCAAAATTCATTTTTTTAAAACTCTCCAACAAGTTCTACGACTGATCACGCATGCCTTTCTATTAAAAATGTAATACCTACAGACTTCAATGAAAATACTATTTATAGAATTAAAATAATGGAGATTTTGGAGATTTGTGACGTTTGATGGGATAAAGAATTTTTCTATTATATTTCTAAATTTAGATCCTATTTAAAACTACATCCTCTTAAACGTTAGATATTATTGAAAAAAGTTTCTTTGTATATACAAAGAACGTGGATCATTCCATTGCATAATTGGTATTATTTTCATTGCTCAAAATGATAGAAATGACAAGTTTTGGGAGTTGAAAATATGTTACTTTAATGAATGTAAAGCGCCCTCTAGTGGCCTAGTTCCATCCTTTAGATCAAACTGCCATTTATTTCACTACAGTCAATCATTGTTGAATAAAATGATAAGAGTACTACTTATAAATTTTAAACGCGCTGTCAGGTAAAATAATTATTCAAAAATTAGGTTCGTTGCCACCAGAAAATAATATATATGTTCCGCACAATATACCGAGTCTTGCGCAGTCTTGAGATTGCGCTGCGCGTTTTTAGACTCTTTAAATTGCTTGGCAATCTCGAGTTTACGCAAGGGTCGTGTGCATGAATTTGCATTCCAGTTCTCTTTAGTTAACTAACTCAAAAGAATAACTAACAACATATGAACATATTTCTAACATTTAGAACATTTTTCACTTGCTTCTTTTGGTAACAATGCGTGCAAAAACAAACTATGCAGCTACTGACAATATTAAATAACTAATAAACATGAAATTAACTAATTCTAAAGTGGCAACCTATTCATTTCGATATCTAAGTAATTATTTATAACAATAATATCATATTTTGATGAAATGAGCCAATAAATGCATTTTGGTCCTTTCTCAATCAATGCTACCTCTGCTTCATACCCGTTATCTTCACAATCTTGAGATTGCCCCACATCTTCAAAGGATCCTAAAAATGCGCAGCGCATTCTTAAGACTATAGCGCAACCACATAAACTACCTAAGTTTCTTCATCATATTTCCAAACACGTGGAGTAACACAAGTGCGCGAAATTTAATTGATATTCCCAGCATATTTGCCATATCGCGACGCATAATATTTATTTCTTTGCGGATTTGCATCATTGGTCGCGTATCACCGAATTTCTACTCGAGAATTTGATGAGGAATCTTTTAAACCCAGAAAGATTGCTTTTCTGATTGAATTGAAGAGGGGAAATAGTTTTTATAGAAATGAGGGAAGGAACGAGATGAAACGTGATAAATAGAGATAAGAGAGAAAGACACGATAATAAAGATAGGAATATTCTTTGGTATTTACAAAGCAGTACCAATTTCTATTGACATTCACCACAAGTACTGGATTGACTGGCATCTTGAAATCCGGAAATTATTGGAAGCTGCAAAGGAAATCTCTATATATCTATCAAAATCTATACCGAGAGTATTCTGTCAAAATACCTTTGGTAACTATTATGGTATCTAAAGGAGTATTTTACTTAGGGGATTGAATTCATTCATTTACACATTGTAAATTAGATGAAAAAAGAAAAAAAAGAAAACGCATCTAAATAAAAAAAAAGATAAATTTTCATCTCAATTGCTGAATAATTTTATACTTAAATAATTCACTTCTATTTACTGATTATATATGACTATTTTCATTATATGACTATTTTCATTATATGACTATTTTCATTATATGACTATTTTCATTATATGACTATTTTCATTATATGACTATTTTCATTATATGACTATTTTCATTATATGACTATTTTCATTATATGACTATTTTCATTATATGACTATTTTCATTATATGACTATTTTCATTATATGACTATTTTCTTTATATGACTATTTTCTTTATATGACTATTTTCATTATATGACTACTTTCATTATATGACTATTTTCATTATATGACTATTTTCATTATATGACTATTTTCATTATATGACTATTTTCTTTATATGACTATTTTCTTTATATGACTATTTTCATTATATGACTATTTTCATTATATGACTATTTTCATTATATGACTATTTTCATTATACGACTATTTTCATTATATGACTATTTTCATTATATGACTATTTTCATTATATGACTATTTTCATTATATGACTATTTTCATTATATGACTATTTTCATTATATGACTATTTTCATTATACGACTATTTTCATTATATGACTATTTTCATTATATGACTATTTTCATTATACGACTATTTTCATTATATGACTATTTTCATTATACGACTATTTTCTTTATATGACTATTTTCTTTATACATATGACTATGTTCATTATATGACTATTTTCATTATACGACTATTTACATTATATGAATATTTTCATTATATGACTATTTTCATTATATGACTATTTACATTATATGAATATTTTCATTATATGACTATTTTCATTATATGACTATTTTCTTTATATGACTATTTTCTTTATATGACTATTTTCATTATATGACTATTTCATATTAACATAAATGTAACATTCATAAATATAAGACCTAACACATACTCTTAGATTTTTCTAATTTTCTAATGACTTTAAATACAAAATATGTAATATAAACAGTACCTATTATATACAATTGACTTTTCACAATCTATAATACTGAATATTTTCTATTTTAGAGCAAATACCCAATTACCGTTCACTTTGAATTACCGTGAAGTGGTTAGCAGTAAATTATATTGTTCTCTACACCTAATAAAGGTTTAATTAATTATCACTTCTGTATCCATTAATTAAAATGTTACACAAACTAATTGGCAACGTTAACAAATGCATTATCGTGCATAATTTATTTTAATGACTTGCAATTAATATTTTATGTTATAATCTGTTGATATTGATGATGCAGGTTTAATTAAATAAATACGTATTCAATCTGCATCGTTCTTTATCTATAATTAAATTTTATCTACTATTATTAACTGCTTTAGATTTTTTACTTCATTACCTTCGCAGAATGCGGGAAGGTCATATTTTCATTGGAATTTATTTATTTATTTATTTATTTGTCATCTTGTTATTCGCTTAACTGAAAAAGTGTTAAACCAAATTACCTGAAATTTAGTGAAACGATTGAACCATGTCCAGTGACCTGCTGGTAAAATTTTGGGAGCGACCCAGTCAAAGGTCAAGGTCATGGTCATTCATAATTCAAAAAGTATTGAACCATATTGCATGAAACTTGATGGGACGATTGGTCAATATACATGAACCATTTTGTTAGATTTTGGGAGCGATCAGGTCAAAGGTCAAAGCCATTTGTAACTCAATAACTCAAAAAGTATTAAACCAAATTGTCTGAAATTTGATGGGACAATTGGTCTATGTCCAGGAACGATCTGGTCAAATTTTGGAAGCGATCCGTTCAAAGGTCAAGGTCAAGGTCATTTATAACTCGATAACTCAAAAAGTATTGTACCATATTGCATGAAACTTGGTGGGACGATTGGTTATTATCCAGTTAGCAGTTTCTTAAATTTTGCGAGAGAACGGACAAAGCGGAGGCGAAGGTATGCGCTCTACCGAGTGCACATAATCTAGTTTATATATAATGTAATTAATGCAATCACATTGCATTAAAAATGTAATAAAGATGTATTTGATAATTACAATTTCTAGAAATAAAGCAAGTGCATAATATTATGTGTGTTCCTAATTAGAATAATTTTCTAAAGCTGTATTATACCAGTATAAACAATATCGAAATTAACCGTCTAAATTGCAAAATATATATTAATTTTTACATTTCTTTAATGTTACTTCATCATCGTTAGATGCAGTCAATAAAAAATAATACTGATTTATAAAGCCTTAAGACTATCAGACGAACATTAAAAAGATCAATTTATTGAATTTACAGACAAATTTATCAAGTAATTAAGTTTAAAATATTATCCCAACGTATATTCTCTAACTAGATAGAAAAATAATATGAAAGGTCCAAAATTAACGAATCATATTAATGGAGTATGGATTTAAAGTTCATATACTATAAGCGCTATTTTTACCATAAAAAAAAAGTTAATTTGAAAGTTAAATAGCGCGTATTGAAAAAAACTATTTTTTTACAATAAAAGCTATTTTAATAAGAAATGAAAATATGAAACTAGTAATTATTATAAATTATCATTAATAAGTGAGATATATACATATATATATATATTTGAAATAAAACATGCATTACACATTTAAATAAGCACGCCATACCATTCACATTGTATAGTTATATTATACATATAACGTACTAACATAATTATTATCTAAATATAAAAATGAATCAATTACTTCTCAATGCAGCATAATATAAAAGTGTTTCAGCAGCTTCAGTTGAAGTTGAAAAAAGCTCCTCAAAGTTAAAAATGATCTTAGCGACAAAAGGCTCAGCATGACTCAGACAATGTTAATAAAATGTTAGTTATTTCTTGTAATAATGTTTACAAAATAGAATGTTTATTATACACGAAGAATTTATTCTTATTGCTTTTGTATTTAGTTTGTGATATTTGTATCTTCTTATTTATTCTAACGTGGACATTGAAATTGTTTTAGGTAAACTATATTTGGGTTTCTTTCACCTTGATAGTTAATTCTAAAATAGAAAATATGTGAATATTAAGAAATACGTTTTTTTTACTATTTAATATACAGAACAGTTAAGCACATATACACACCTGCCTTTAATGTTGTATAAGCTCTATAAAACATCATCAAGTTTTAGAACACACTTACGACTGTTTTTCGACTATGCGACTACTTTATAAAACTACTTAAACTTTTTTTGTGTGTTTTATTTCGTTCATTTTCTTTAGATTTATAAATCCGGACTGTATTCATTGAATTCATAACGCCTAAGTTATATTGTGAGAACCATTCGTCACATTACTTAATTGGTCCATTAATAAACCTCCAGAAAGGATCTGGTTGGGTATTTCTCTTCCTCAGTAGAACCATTCAATTACCATCTCCCTCTTATTTACTCTACAGTGCCTCTCTAAAGTCCTGGAAATCAAACCCTAGACAAACTGCACTGAAATGTTACGGCAAAGACTGTAGCCACAAGGAAAGCCTTCTATTTTGATTAAATTCAACCCAAATGGTTTCCTTCTTTAAAACGCTTTCTCGCTCTCCAGCCAACTCTAATTTATCTTTGAATTTTAAATTTATTTTGCCGGGCAAAGTGTGCTCTCAGCTCTACAAAGTGTAATTCTATTTGCCTCGCGAGAAATTAGTATTTTAATTATTTATAGTTGAACTTTAAAAGTGTTATCATCTATCCCATTTTAGCCTTTAATCTCACTCTCGTGCATTTTGTATACCCAACTACTTCTCCCAAGAGGTCACACAAATTGAACTTCAAGTTCACAAAATCGCTAGTAATTTCCTTCCACAACAAAACTATTAATTTTAAAGTCCCTCTGACAGAGCCTCTGAAATTTCTTAAATATATTTCTGCTAAAGTCAGCATTTCTATTGATTCAGGGAAGCACTTCCCTAAATGCTCGATTTCTCCTTTTCTGACTTATTCTCTCGAAATGTTGACCATTGAAGAAGCCAGCCCTTCGTTTGTCTGTATTGATGACAAGCTCAAAAAGTGGCCCAATAGCCAAGGAAAATATAGCCTCGAGTAAATGAATTCAGTAGATTTTCTTCCTGCCCATTTTCTTGCTTACAATGCCTTATGTTCTGCTAAAATGATGCCCTAAACCTCAATAAAAATGACGTAAGATTGATCTGTATAGATAAACTTATTATCATATCACTAATGTTGAAAAAAATGAGCAAATCTATCCGACTCGTTTCCAAGTTTCTTATACAATTTTAGATGGAGTAATTATTAATTCATTATTATTTTCTGTTCATACACATTAATTATTTTTTTCATTTCAGTACCATTTCTAATCATTCTGTTATTATTTAGAGTATTTACTACAAATTCATTGAATTAAAGCCTGGAAATTCCATTAAAATTTAAATATTTACGTGATAATAATCAAAACTTAGTTTCAAATAAACTTTTAAATAATTATAGATTATCGTTCATAACAAATTAGTTACTATATTATATGTATAGATCAGAATTATTTATAAATCTATATTTTGATTTAGGGCAATGTACTTCGCATCATTAGCAGCTTGTACTTATATTCCTACATACGATCAATTGTATCAATAATCAATCATTTTTAATGTGTCTGCCAACCCTGTTTAAAGTTTACATTTCAAAAGGTTTTGAATTGTCAATCAACCAATGTTTAATTTTAAGAATACAGTTTTATCATTCAAAAAATAAAAGTATTATTCAACAATTACAGCTAATACTATACATTAAAATTAAGGACTATAATTAAGTGTGTTGGAGATTAAAATGCTTAAAATAATTATTAGGTTATATCCCTTACTAATCACCCCTCCCCCCCTTAACAGATAGAGCACTGCTATTACCACGGTACGGTGAAGGATTACTCCGGGGCAATAGCCGCATTCAGGACCTGTAACGGACTGGCTGGTATCATCCAGCTGGGGAATGAGACCCTGATAGTGGCACCCATCGCAGGGGGAGAAAATTTGGTGAGTGCATAAATATGAATAAAGCATAAATATGAATAAAGAATAAAAAAATAGGACTGAACAAACAATTGACAGACAGGAAAAAGTCAGACTATTCATTTTCCAATACCGTACGGTAAAAGGGAAGTTTAAGATATTAAAAAGATAAGTAATTTGATAGCCTATCGGAGATTGAAAACCTACAGAGATGCAGAACAGTTGCAACTTTAAACAGGACGATGCGATATCATTTCTTAGATGTCTCACCTACCATTTTTACTCTGTGAATTATAAATGAAATACCATTAATTTATTAAATCATTTAAAAAATTTAAACCCTATAGGTATAAATTGTCTAACATTACATTTATGAATTAAATATAGTATTTAAGGATTAAATAATATATTTAAGGATTAAATATTATATTTAAGGATTGAATATTATATTTAAGGATTAAATGTTATATTTAAGGATTAAATATTATATTCAAGGATTAGATATTATATTTAAGGATTAAATATTATATTTAAGGACTAAATATCATGGGAAGAATTCAGGTAATTTAACTTATGAAATTTCTTCCTAACAGAGAGTTTAAGTATGGAAATATTTATTTTAACTCAAAGAGAAAGATATGGTGGGGCCATAGATGATAAATAAATAACTAAGTCTTCTATGCCCCCCACTATAGTGTTTCCCTGGGTAGTCTATTACCTTCTATGGTTTGGGCTAAAATTTGTAATTTTAATGTATTATTATTTTTTTGCTTTTGCAATTAAAGGTTATAATAGGTTGAGTTTTTATATTAACTACATTGTTATTTACCCTCCAGGCTCGTCACCCCCATTACGTGATGGAGTCCTCCAAGGCTTCCCTCCACATCCCCCAGAAATGTGGTGTCGCTTCCTCCGACTCCTGGTCATCCGGTGCAGGATTCGACAGGTGAGAACTACTAATTACAGGTAGAGAACTGATAATTACAGGTATGGTAGTTAACGTATGGTAGTGAACTATCACGTACTTCTATCTTTGCTGTCTGTATCGTTAATAAATAGGTCAATTTATGTAATTATCAATTTATATCCTATTGACTTTGATGATCCAACTCGTGTCGTTTAACCCGTTTTGTTTGAGGGTATTCAACTAAAAATATAATTATTATATTTAGTAATAGGGTAAGTTCTTAATTATCGGTCAGTTCCGCAATTTCGGTCATATAATAAAAAACGATTTATTATTAATTATTTTACTTAACCAATCCTAGTGAAATAATTATTATTATATCGTTTTTTCTTATATGACCGAAAATGTGGAACTGACCGATAATCAAGAACTTACCCTAGTAATGTCAATATCTGAGAATTAATTTGTTGTTATTAAATATGAGCAGGAATATTATTAATTGATATCAATCATTTAGTTAATTTTAATGTAAGTTGCTATTAGTATTATGACACAGTAAATAGAAATTAAAATTGATATTATTTATAATAGAAAATAACTGAAACACTTTAAACTGTCGAATGAATCTTATTGATTTATATAATGGATATTATTTCAAAACTCTTTTTTACCTTTTCCAGCAGAGCTCATGGAAGAAAACGGAAGAACGTACGGCATCGGTTCACTCGCGACATCACCACAACGACAAAATATATCGAAACAGCGCTATTCTTGGACAAACGATTTGTGAGTACACGATATATGTAGTTATTTTATAAATGATTAATTATAATCGTTATTCAATTATATTTTCAATTCAAAAGTCAGTATAAAAATTAGCTAAATTTTATTAATTTTAATCGAAATAGATGCCTATATCATTATTTCAATATGTTTAGATTCTTCTAACAAAGTTTACTTTAATATTTAAAAAAAACTATTTTTTATCAATAAAAGAAATGATTTTTAACAAGAACTTTCAAAAATAGTGTTGTAACGATACATTTTTACGTTCTTTTCTTTTGGAAATATTTAATTATTATTCAAAAGTATATAGTAAGCTAACTGTTGATAAATTGATTATTTTAATTAGCCAAACTTTTCAAGGCAACTCATTTTTAGTCATAGAAATTATCCTTAGCAGAAGTACAATTTTTTCACTTAGGAAAATTACGAATTATTTTCTGTAATATAAGAAAAAAACATATAATAATAATTATCTAATTTTAATTAACCGATTATTATTTTAATTTATAATTATTATACCATTTAAATATTAAAAATTATATCGATTTTTCTCATATGAACGAAGATGTGAAACTGATTGATAATTCGTAGCTTACATTAATAAGATGCTTTGCTTTTTTCACTCAATCAGATGGAGTTGAGGGAACACAACAGGCAGAGGGCAATGCACGACGCACTGCAGATCGCAAACATCGCTGATTTGGTGAGTGACGTAGTAGCCATTACGAGGTAAATGAAATTGGGACACCTTGGGTATTGGTGTGGAAAATATTTAATTGAATTTTGTTTAATATTTTTTTATTTTATTTTTAATATATCTATTTAAAATTACATCTCTTTTGATAAAATACATACGAAGTAAGCTAAAAAAAACAGTTTAAATTAAATGCATCTAAGGTTCCGGAAAAGTTAAAACTTGATGAAACCTAATTTACAAATCAAAGTTTATTATTAAACTTCTTTCAAGGAGACCTAATATATATTAAAGATTAGTGACAAAATTAGTTATATTGAAAGATATAACAAACAATACTTAGTTCAAAGCTATATGGACAGTTCAATAACTACATACAATAGGAGACAAAATTATTTATCAATCTCTGAACCCACGGGCAAAATTATTAATCTTATACATGAATTATATTAATAATAAATGTATAAAATTTGCATCGCAACAATATTCATAACGTTTTTAGATTCATATTAAATCCGTTCCTTCTATTTATGATTTTCAATAACTGTTTTGAATATTTCAATTCTGAACCTTAATTTTTATTTGTTGAAATGAATTGACAGTCTCCATTAAATTTCTAACCCTTTCATTTGTTAATAAAATGTAAACTAATAAACCTAGAGTATTGAAACAAGTTTTATAAGAAAGAATACATAAAGGAGACTTATTTACATTCGGTTTTAATAATTGTATATCATTTACATCATTTCTCGACATAGAAGTGCTCTTTTCACGGTTCGTATCACGCAGAGGCTTTCTTCGCCTTAGTGAAAATGAGTTATTCATTCAGCACCTAAAATGTGCAGATAAAGCACATTTTCACCTATCAGGGAATGTTGATAGACAGAATTTTAGGATTTGGAGCACCAAAAATCCAAGAATTATAGAATAAAAACCTCGCCATTCAGTATTTCTTTCGAATTAGCTCGACTTTTGCCTTAATTTCTCATGAAAGCTTTGCGTGAAACCGTGAAAAGAACACTTCATTGTCGAGAAAAGTATGGCCATCATTTTGTGGTTATAATTCTTAAACTCTAATGTTAATAATTTTCCAAGATGTATTCTTTCTAATAAATTTGTGCCAAAAGTCTAAGTATATATGTTATCATTTTATTAACAAATGAAAAGTGTGAGATGTTCATGGAATAGCCTGTAAATGGTATCCTACGACAAGCCTTGAAGGCAGTAAATACATCCCATTTTAGGGATATATTCACGTTGTCTGTGCTTCATAGCTTAGTGACATGTAGATCCATGTTGTTCCGAAGAGGATTTTCTGCTTAAAACCTCTTAGTCTTCATTAAAATTCATGGCTTTGAGTTTTTGATCAATAACTCCAATATGTGAGGTTGGTACTTTTATTCCCCGGTGTTGCAGTGATTTTTGCTACACTCTTTTTAGAATTGTAATTACTCTGAGCAAACTTACGGCTAGATTGAGGTGAGGTGGCAAAATAAAAGTGAGGTGGGACTACAAAAGTGAGGTGGGACTACAAAAGTGAGGTGGAAATCACTTTGAGAATATTGACTAGATTGAATTCGGAATTTTATATTGCAGAAAATACACACAGAGATTCTCTTTCTATTTTGTTTTCTTATTGGGTTTTATTTTCTTTCGCTGATCTTGGTATTGAATTACCGCTTTTTTGGGAAATTAGCAAGTATTTAAAAAGACATCATAACGCAAATAGGTAGTTATTATTGTATATTTAAGATCCATTAATCCTTCAGTTATATTATCTGTATTAAAATACAGAGGTTTTCCATACAGTGGTTTAAGACTATTTATCGCAATGTTTAGAAATATAACATTCTGCATGAGTATACTAAAGTATTATTATATTTAATATAGAGAGTATACTGATCATAAATAACTTGTATTATTTACAAATGCTAATTATCGTATTTCTATTCTTCCTACCGAATCTAATTTTATTCTATTCATTTTTGTGAAGAATTTATTGGGTTAAGATATTAAAGAATTGAAAGTAAAAATACTTTAAGCTTCGTTTCATCTTTAATCTATGACATGAAATGAGAATGAATTCTAAAAATAAGATTACATTACTTTCTGCTTTTACTTTTAACAGAAAGATGTTAATAAATAGGAATTTGATCTAAAGCTGTCAACATAAATATTTTCTCAATGAGAACGTTTCTTTGCACAGTACCTGAAGACAATCAACACCCGCCTAACCATCACCTACCTCGAGACTTGGAGTGGACGCAACCTAGTGATGCTTGACAAGAGACTCCCCATCTTCAACAGTCTCAAACTCTTCTCCGAACATGTTGGACAGCATCACATCAACGACCCAAAGGACACGTCGCACCTCATAACGTGAGAAAGAAATCTATGAGGGCCGTACACACGCAGGGATTTCAAATTTTTTCGGTCAGACTTTTTGCTAAGCTCCTCCTACTTTTTCCACAAGACTTTTGAATCATATAAGAAAATACGATAGAATTGTTATTTATTTCAGTTGGTATCCATGATACCTGCAGGTATCATGGATACCAACTATATTAAAATAAATATATATCGTTTTTTCTTATATGACTCAAAAGTCTTGTGGAAAAAATAGGAGGAGCTTAGCAAAAAGTCTGATGGAAAGACTTTAAAAAAACCTGCGTGTGTACGGCCTTCTAAAGGGAAATCTGAATCAAATAATGAATTATCATTGAAATGGAAGTTTCAATAGTCTGACGTAAAAGATTTTTGATAGAAATATTTCCGAATTATAAAGTGTTACGAACGCAGATAAGAAGCTATGGTGGGGCCATAGAAGATTGTGAGGGGAACTCCCTTAATCTTTCATGGTCCTTTTCTCATTGTGAATAATGAATCTGTTAATTGCTTTTCCAATGAAAAATAAAATTATTAAATCATTTGCAGGGGTGAACAATTTGACAGTGATGAATCAGGTACCAGCACCGAAAATTCTATCTGCACCGACAAAAGTGCAGGCATCAGCGTGGACCTGAATATGTATGAACCTCATTTGGTGGCTTCTACCTTCACACACATGATTGGCCACAACCTTCACATGACACACGATGAAGGTACTATAAAACTTCACAGGACTTCTGAAATCACAGACATGATAGATAATAGTTTAAATCATTATTATAGGAAAGGCAGAATTAGAAAAGTTAATAGAAATTATGTACATCTTCATTGAGTCTGCTTCAAGCATTTAATTTTTTGACTTTCATTCAAAACTATTTTATGATAGAATACAATTGATAATTATTATCATATTGTAATTAAATAAACATATCTAAAAAGTGTAATATTAGATATATTAGCCCTAATCATTTCATTTTCTTTACTAATGTCCAAATATATATACCAGCCTAACTATGACTCTATTCACAGGGCGAGACTGTTCTTGCGTGGACTGGTACGGGTGCATCATGGCACGCAGTATCGTTGGCAAGGACCACGTACAACCGTCCAAGTTTTCGAAATGTTCTCAGGATGACTACTACAAGGCCCTGCACAGCAACCCTCACCTCAACTGCATTCTCAAACAGCACAATACGCGATCTAGAGAGGTACTTGAACTAAAACAAACATTTTGGCTATACAATGTTGATGGTATTAAAAGTTTTTTCTCTCATTGTTGTAAGGTGATGACTGAATAAAAGTGATGCCGATTAATAAAAATGTATAAATTCCAAATATTCTAAAATGAAATCTTTTTGGTATTTCATAACATCATTCATTTTTGAACTCTAAGCCTGTAATGAATATTGGATATCTCGACAAATATTTAATGATATTCCTGTTGAAAATATTCACATTTTCATACATAGTCTTGTATGTACATATCTAACTATAATAACCCAGTTCATTTAAAATCAGTGCAGTTTCAATGGCTGGCCTACTTATATACTGCCTTTAATTTCTCACCCTTGACATCTCATTTCACAGCCCATACAGTCTAACGGCTTGGGATCTTCTATGAATAAACTGTGGCCCATCAACCAGTCTAATAATCCTCTTCAGGTGAGAGAGACTATCACAATAGCTTCTTTGATCGAAAAGGTACTCTAACTTTAAATAAACACATTCTACTTTACCTAATTCATATGCAGTAAAACATCTCTATAGTGAATGTGGAGTCATGAGTAAGAGAATTACCCAGTATAATAGATTAATTTTCTTTAGTCTACCATAAAATGGCCATTAGTTTTCTGAAGCTGATGGCTATTTATGGCAGACTAAAGAAAATTTGTTCACTATGCAGGATAATTCTACATTCACTGTAGAGGTGTTCTGATCTTTGTAGTTACATATTTTTCTTAATGTAGCTGAAATGGTAATTTTAGTTTAAAATAAGCCTTCGATAAGTCATTCATTCCTGTGTATCCAATTGAAGATTACATTGGTTAATATTCACCGTGTTCAATGAGTCTCTAAATATTTAACATAATTATTACTGATAGTATTTATTTGAATTGAAAACAAAATAGTATTTGCAAATTCAAATTTGTTAACAAATGATTTATCAGAAGATGATTTCAATAATATACAAAAAATTGATTAAATAATTTGTATGTTATTCAAATAATTGTTTTTTAACACTTTTATCAAGTGTTAAATTCATATGCATAGCACATGGTATCCCTACAAACAACGAACTGTTGATTCGATATCCCAGCAATCGAAAAGAAATCGAATCGATATATATTGTTTATAGGGATACTTTATTCAATATCCTACCACAAATAGGTTCTTAATTCACTGAAATATCATACCTTTAAAAATAATCATTGTACCATCAGTTTTGACGTAAGAGTCAAAGTAAAATTAAATATCACCTCCTCAGGTCTAACAATAGTTAAAGTTATAACTATTAAAACTTCGCTATAATATCACACATCAAAAATTGACTGAGACCTTCCTTAAAAATATCCCCTAACTGTTTTGTTTATGTTTCAGAGAGGCTATCCTAAATGCGGTAATGGAAGAGTGGAAGAAGGAGAACAATGTGACTGTGGTAGTGTAGCGGAGTGCCAGGACATTGACCCTTGCTGCGACCCCAGGACTTGCAAACGAGCTCTACATGCCGAATGTTCTAAGGGACCTTGCTGCGATAGTAACTGTGCGGTATGTTAAACTATTGAGAAATTCAGTAACATAATAGAATGAAAAACTGACGATTGAACCTCCTGTTTATTCAAAAATTTTGCTTTCGAAAAAGTTCGAGTAAACTTGATATATTTGTATCCGAATAGATATTTCCCAGTTTTCGAAAGGATTGAATCTTCGACCCATAAGATAATGCAAATTTTAATATAATATCATAATCTTTTCATTTCATCTTTATGCATTTAATTTCTGTAGCTTCGATCCAAGGGAACTCCTTGCCGTAAAGCTAGGTCCGAGTGTGACATTCCTGAATTCTGCGATGGACTCCACGGAACTTGTCCTATTGACATCTTCAAGAAAACAGGCACCAAGTGTGAGGGTGGCAGAGGATATTGCTTCAAAGGAATTTGTCCAACAAGAGATACTCAATGCAGTAACATCTGGGGCTTGAGTAAGTTCATATCTATTCCAAAAACAGAAATATTAAACTATTTCTTTAAACAATTTTATAACTTTTTCCATCCGAACCTCTTTATAAAGCTAAATTTTATAATTATATTTATTATTAAAGATCTATAAACTGAAAATTCAACACTTGAAGATCTGATTGCTAAGTTTGTATCTCAAGGTGGTAAATCATCTAACGAAAGCTGCTACAACAAACTCAACACGCAAGGCGTCTTCACTGGTAACTGCGGTCGACGTAGGGATGGCAGTTACATCAGATGTGCCATCGAGTGAGTCATGTACACGATATCCTAATTACTGTCGTCACAATATGTGTAGTATGAAGTTAAGCAATAAATGTAGTACTTAAATATTCTATTAGAGTAATTAAATCGTGTTTATATTATATAATTATTAGATTAACGTGCATAGAAAGCACAGATCAACATGACTATCACAATACTTAAATATGGCTTTTTCAATATAAATGAAAACTATTATATGTATAACTGCGAATGATTAATTAATATTTTTACATGATTTTAATTAAAAGTTCCAGACGAATTTTTCTTATTTCTTAGATATTTTCCTGAAGTATTTCCCAATTAATTAGAGATCTTTCATTTCATCAGGAATGCGATGTGCGGCAAACTCTTCTGTCAGGATGGCATGAAGATGCCTGTTGTCTCAAGTCACAACGATAGCTATTTCAAAGCCTCCTTCAACATCCACGGCAAGGAACTTGAGTGCAAGTGCGTTAAGTAAAGAGATCATATTAAAGTCGTACATTTCTTTCACAATAGAAGTTTGAAAAGGTTTTACCGTTTTATTTGACAAATATGATGGATATATTTCAGATTGATTCAATTATTTACAGTTTTTTAGTTAACGTGATGAAGTGGAGTAATTTTTGGAGTTCCACTTTCACTGAAATTCAGTTACATGCAAAAATTTATATAATAGTAATTAAACAATCTACTTATTTGTACACAGAGTGTTGAATTACGATGACAGTCGCATGGGTGGCGAAGACTATTCTATCACTCAGGACGGCACGGCTTGCGGTGAAAACCTAGTTTGCATCAACCAGACGTGCACTAGTATCTACGTTCACATTGAACACGGCAGATGCATGTCCAATGACAATGAGAAGGAATGTTCTGGAAATGGAGTAAGTTGTTATAAACTCAATCACATTTTTCCTCTGAATGTTTTAATTTGAAAAAAATGTCCCTTTTTTCAATTTTTCTTATTTTTTTATAAAACTATATATTTAATTATTATTTTACAGGTGTGTTCCAGCATCAACACGTGCTATTGCAACCCTGGATGGGTAGGGGAAGACTGTTCAAGTTACGACGCCTCGCACACTACCAACTACCCCACTAACAGCTTCGCCTTCACCACCGCGAGTTCAGAAGAAGCCGAGGACGCCAAGAATACCACTACCGAAAGGACTGTTCACAACGGTACGTTAACCAATGGTTTGCTCGATAGGCGTAGATTCGTTGTTCGTTTTTGATCAGTCAACTAGTTGGTAAAAATTTGCAATACATTAGTAGGCGATGATGATTTTACTGAGATTTTACTATGTTGAAAGAGGTAAGTATATACACACTCATGTGCCCTGTTTTGAACTATTCTTTAAACTATAAAAAAAAATTGTAATTCACCTGTAAATAGAACCTATCCCAAACTAATCATCAACTTTCCTAAATGGAAATAAAATGTTTTAATAATGTCCGTTAATATTTAATATCCGACGTGTTACATATTGCTAACATTATATAACATATTGGAGGGTACATTTACTTAAATATTATATATAAAGATTTATTTCTAAAATGTAAATATTGATAGCTAAATAGTTTGTTTTTAGTTCCTCATAACCAGGTTGGTGTTCGTTCCTCTTTCAAAATATGTTATTGAATTTGATTCTAAGCACACTGCACTCTTCCCAAATTATTTGTGCTTGTACAATAGATTTGAATTATTATGCATATTATGATTTACAATTATGCTTGTCTTACATAGTCACTTGACATAACTTAGAGTAATTCCAATCTCTCTTTACTACTTGAGACTTGCATCCGTATTTCTTTCACTGCTCATGATCAGATTTCTTTAAATTGTTTTCCAGTTATAGACTATAGATGGTAGTACTGTGTTTATACAGTGGAACTTTTTCTCACTCTTCATTTTATTATAGCGTTTTGTCTGTTGGTATTTCATAGGCAAAGGACCGCCTTCTTCGATGTGTTCACAGAAAACTTGCGAAGTTTCACGTAAGTAATGAATTGATCATGAGAGTGTTAGTTAGTTGATTAATGTTGTAGCGTGAAAGGTACACAGAAAAACAATGTAATACGATATTTAATAATAATGTCGATTCTGCTTAGTATATCGTTGTTGGAGAGACATACGGCAATGCTATGCAAGCAGGCCCCGCTTTTATTACCAAAATCACGACTCAGACTCATTCAAATAAGAGTGGAGTATGACTCATGCTATTATATAATTGTTACTCCTTAAACACTTCATTTTCTATGAGTTAGATTAAATGAAAATAGTTTTGAGGGCTCCTCTTAGCGTATATTGGAATGATTAAAACATTATGAAAGTTCAAAGTATTGATTTAAAGTATTAAAAATCAACTTTAACTTAATTCTTACTCAGTATTTTGATACATCACTTCAATATACGCTAAAAGGGTTCCTCAAAACTATTTGCCTTTAATTCAACTCATAGAAAATGAAATGTTTAAGGGGCTACAATTATGTAACAAAATGAGTCCTACCTACTCTAATTACCATATGTAATAAGAGTAGGGTTGTAATAAAATTGGGACTTGCATGTATTAACTCATTGGCCATAGAAAACGAAGTTCGCATCATAATTGTAGTATAACCTAAATTTTGAGAGTCAGTCGTTTTCTATGAAGATAGGAAACCTGACTAGAGTAACTAGCCTATTTTGTTGATAGGCAATAATTGCGTTCGAAAGTCTTTTTAAATGATTGCAGATAACAGATAGTTTATATTATTAATATTATTATTTTATTTTAGAAATATTGTTTTCAATAAATGAATTCGTTTGCAATATTAAACAAAATCGACTTTATTTCTTCTTAGACAAATACTTAAGCTATTGATTCGAAAATTTTAAATCCATTACTAGTGATTGATGTTAGAAATTTTGATGAATTTTCAAATAAATTATTATACTATTTAGAAAGTAAGAAGTTGTTATCTTAATACATCAAATGATGCAGTAGCGACATCTTCATCAGGTATATTGACCCTCTGTACGACGGAACTCATTGAACTAAATAGTTGATTTTGCATTTCATTTGCATGATGAAGGGAATTGTGCAGTTTCTATTTCCAATGAAGTTTCACAACCTGGTTATCCCAATTTTCGAATCTACCTATTTAATCATTAATTTTTTTGAATGATTTCAAATTGTTCGAAAAATCATTATTTCTTGTGACAGCTCTGAACTTCATTTTGGAACATGAATTTACCCTCAATGTTTATCCAAGCATAAAATAATGATATGATCATCTTTATTTACTGATAGAATTCCTATATTTTATTTCCAATATGCTAATATCGATTATCTGTATCTTCCTCCTAACATGTCATTTTGGATCGAATTAACCAAAACCGAATCTGCAACGGATCCATTCTTGCACCTTGGCTCATGATGACTTTTGACCTCAACGCAACACATTGGAGCTACTCTTCACATCAAAAACTGAAACACTAACACTCACTCTACGCCAATTCATGTTATTATCACCTTGTATTTTACTTTCCAATCATTGGGATTCACAATACGCCCCATCCTTGTCCTGGTGCCAAAACTCCAAAATGGATCGAACCCTGTCCATCGCGTCATTAAATCTTCCCTACATCATTGATTATGCAACCGAACCTCCACCCTGTTGAGCTACGATTCAACTTTTGTGTTAATTGATGTATCGATTTGGTTATAACACAACTGTGTACTTTATTTTCAATCAATGTTGTGATTTATTGTTCTGTATGTTGCTTACCGTTCCTCCTTTCTGTTATGTTTCTCGTACAACATACCAACGCTGATTGTTTATCTTAATTCTTACATGTCACCTGTCCACCGATATCAATCCACCAATCTGATTTCTCGTTATATATTAAATTCAACTCTATTCATTGAATAAAATCTTTATACATCATTCGTTCGATGTCATATTCCTATAACCAAATCGATCTACAACTTTTTGTTAACTTTTTTCGAAATGAACCTCTGTGGTGTACCTTTACTAAATGCAGTCAGTCAGCAAGGAAGCAATACTGTTTTCCTGGTTGTAGTACTGGTTTCAACCGTTGGAGCTGTGTTCTTCTTTTTCGCATTCATGGCTTTATGCTACAGGTCGGTGGCGGTTCATAATCAATGTACTGTAGTAGATCACAGGTTAGATAATGATAATTTTAGCAGCAACTTTTTTACTGTCTTATCACTTCCCAACAAATTTTTATTACCTATAACTGTAGTGATTTTTTCACCCTCACTTTTCTGATAAACATTCTTTTTTTCAAGTTTTATTTTAATTTGCTCGCAATAACACAAATGCTCATTATTTCTCCTATATAATCCAAAAGAATACAGATTTCTCTATTTCAATCAATTCCTGGCCACCGTCTTAATTATTATTCTTTACTTTATGAATGCTTTATGATCATTCACTACTGGATTGAGTTGAACCTCCAAAGTCTAACATTAGATTGTTTTATGAGTGGGAAAACTGTGAAATTAAATGAAAACATCTCTATTATCATAAAAACTTCTTGCTGGTTTATTTGCATTTATTGTTTTTGGTGTTTGTTATATGTTCCATCGTCGTTTCTCTACAAATGACAGTTTGTTTCATCCATGTATACATTTAAGGTATCATTGATTTTAATTTCGAGTCCTTATAGTACCCAAATAAAATTCAAAGTATATACCTTTTAAATATTGCACACATTATACATTTTTACACCTTTTTCAAACATGTTTCGTTTTCCTATTTTATGAGAGAATTTTTTCAATTGAACAAAAGACCTCAAGATGGATGGTAGGACATTGTCATTATGTAAATTTTGGAGCTGGTGTCGATGCAGTCAAACTGAACACGCCTTTAGTTTCGATCTGGTATATATTATATTATCTTTTTTCTTCAATTACTCAATTTAGAAATTTGATTATAACCTAGTCATATTGTGGGAATGTATAAATGTATATTTTATGAATATAATACATGACAACTAATTGCAACGTCACAAACCCAGCTTCGTTTGGTGAAGTTTGTAATCCATCATCATCCAGGTATTCTATTGCATTTGGTGATACAGTTTGGACACTGTATCACCATCTGAGTGTCTACAATAGCTAACATAGTATTCATCAACTACATCTATGTCTACCAGCAATAATTTCTACTGTGAAAATATGGGGAAATAATTACTGAAGAATTTATCCCCACTGGTCTCCAACTCTTCTATTTTTTCAGTCTAACTCTATTTTAGTTCAATTTCCTATGGTACATTAGTCCATACACATTTCAATGTATGTATTCTAGGTAGAATAATTACAATACGATTTGGAAGATTTGTGAAACTTTAATTTCTTTACTTGTGATAGACGAATGCCAACCGAATGTCATAAATATATTAAAGTTTTTAATAGCGTTAATAAAATCTTAGGAAAAATAGTAGAAATAGCCGAAATTCATCTTAAAAAGCCTTCAGTTATGATTTTAAAAACTCTATCAACCCTATCAACTAAACCCAATTTGTGTCATTGAAAAAGTTCTCAAACTCCCAATCTACCTCTTTTGTTCATTTAAAACATTCCATTAAAGTTATGCTTATTTTCCATCTTAAAATACATTAGGTTAATTGAGAGACGTGTAGAACCATACCATCAACTATAGTTCAGTTTTATTGAGTTGTTCAACATTAATTCTACTGTTTTCGGTAGAGCAAGTAGGTGACCAATATTTTTGCCAAACCTCATCGAGAAGCAAACTTTAACTGATTGCACAGATGATATTTGAAGGGAAATTCCATTTTAAAAGACTCCAATGGTTTCCTTTTTCAGAACTGATATGTCCTACCTGTCAGCCAGATTTTCACGATATGTTAGATACCATAAATAAGATAATACAGAAGATATATCCTCCTATTTCTTTCCAAAAGCCCTTTCCTCAGTTTCTTTTGGATTCTTCTGTTGCATCGCATTCTTTTGATCTGTTCCGTTAAGTCTTTTGTTAGCCATACAAACTTCTTTCATTCGTAATAGGATACACAAATACAAGACAGTTTTGAAGCTCGGAGCAAAGTAGCAAGGCTTGTAGTTGGCAGCACTCTGTTCGTAAAGGCATGTAAGCACTCAAACACTCCTACGGTCGACTAATCGCCTCTTTTTCAGATCAAATTTGAAACTGTACATATTTTAGAAATAATATCATAGGTTCTTATAATAGTACCTAGAGTATACGAAAACTTGTTCAAATTTTAGTGAAATAATACCTTTCATTTCAACAAGTTATCGATGAGTTAATATTTAACATGTTGTATTACATCATTAATCAAACTGAGTTTTTAACATATTTTAGTTACTTGAAGTTTTCTTTCAATAATTCCCACTCATTCGCTGTCGTCAAAATGATATATTTTGTAAATATTAACTGAGCTTCAATCCTTGTCCTTTTCTTCGTCGCTCCACTTCATCAAAACTAAAAACACTCACAACAACAACACCAAACATCATCGCACTTTCAAATGAACACACGACAAACACGAATTGATCTCACCAAATCCTGACGCACTTTCTTCCGAACATGTAACAGGTATATGTATACGATTAAGTACTTTTATTTCATTAGACAGCATCCATCCATTTTAGAAACTAGTGACTGTATGAAAGTATCCTTTCTGTAGATCGGTCATCATTGAAGTAAATGTCATACTTCTTTTCATAATACCATCATTTATTATTTTAAACAGTTTTAATTTTATAAGAAAATTCAGAACGAAATTAATTCAAATGAAACACTCGATTTGAAGAGCCAGAGCAAGTTAAATTGTAAGAAATATATATAACTTCAAAAAAATTCAATAAAAAAGCTGCTATCCAAAATGAAAATCAATTCAACTTTTAAATTATTTACAGTTTACAGTTACACAAATTGTGATATTTTTAAGAGTAGCTTCCTCCATTATATATTTTTTCAGAGAGATAACTTACTGTGAGTTAATATATTTATCGATTATTTATGAGATTATTATACATCTAATATATAATTCAAAGTGGCTCGATTATAAGGTTAAATAATCAGAAAAGTAGGTATTATCCAATTCCACTAATTACTATCGATTACATTCACAGCACTTTATATTTTCCTAAATTCTACAAAATTAGTCTCCCAGACAATATTAGAATTCTGTTGATCGAATCAACTTTTTAACTTTACTTACAAACGTTTTATTCATCATTCAATAGAAAATTAAATTCATTCAACTACTAGATATTTTAATTTCACTATTGATTTTTTTCTAGGAGATGTGTTAGCCTTTTCCGCACCTGTATTTTGTTTCAATGTAACACCACATGTGAAAAGCATGTCATACTGCATGACTTCTATTAGTAAATCCGAAAAAAGAGAAATAGGCACAAAATAAAACCACTGTGATAACTGTGGTACTTTTGTCACTATTTTACTGCTCACCTTTTCTTTTATCATCTGACTATGAAATATGTGTTATATAGGATAAATGTCTGAATATTGATATAAAATACGTGATTAGATGTTAGAAGTTGTAGAACTTCATGCTTAATGAAACTATATGTTCATCTTGTACATTTTTATTTATTTCTCCATTTTAAATCTCTAATATTTGTTAATGATTTCCTCACTACATCGGATGGCTCCTCCTTTCTTTCATTGGGTTGGACACCGTCTCCTTGAACTCATGTCACACATCCTCTGAAACCAATATATCATTTGCCCACACCAAACAATATCTAACAAAACAACAACAACTATCATAACAACCATTGGCAAATCGTAGACGAAAGAGCACTCTGCCTAAGTACGACGATTCATACCTCAAGAGACCAATTGTGAAGAAGCCTCCGCAACAACACCTCAACCCTATGATGGGTAAGGGGACGGAGGAGACAAACTTGGATATGGTCAATAAAAACATCACCTTTGGACCAATGCCCTCCTACAGGTATGTTCTATCATCCACAGGTACATCCAAAGGAAATTGTATCCGTAATGTTATTTTAAATGTTTGCTAATCTTTCCAAAAGTAGGCTTTACTATTTCTAATACTTGTAGATATTTTATATGTGTTTTGGGTACACGATGACAAATTTATAAAATTTGAAAACAATAGGAAATTAGAAAATTTTGATTTGAGAAATTATAATAATGTGGAGACTCCTTTCTTTGATTACGCTTAATAATAGTAAATAACATTATTATAGCATAGAATTAGAGAAATAATTAATATTAAATTTGAGGTAAAATGACAATCCATGTTTGTAAGAATGAATTACTCCATCAGTGTCGACAACAGCACCAGAAGTACTCCTGGTTCAGGGGTTGGACCCATTCCCCCTGGTATGGATCTGAGTCGCGAGTTGAAGATGCCGATGATGAAGAGAGGTCCATGCGAGGAAGATCCTCTCCAGTCAGGTAAGTGGAAAAATGAATCTAATTTTATAAACTTTGTGATTATAGTATAAAAGATATATCCGCAAGCTAATATCATTTGATACTACTTATTTATATACCCTATAAAATGAAGATAATTAGTAATGTTATAACACTTATTGAAAGTCATTGCCTACTAACTCCATTAATAAATTACTAACCCTAATTCATTGTGAACTAACATATAAAATTAAATGCTTATAATATATAAAAATGGTTATTTATCAATTAAGTATGATAATAATTATAGTAAGATTTACATTGAAAGTGTATTTTGTAAGCTTTACTCCATAAAGTTTATGATTTTATATTTAAAACTAACAGTTACTTGGGTAAGCAGAAAGAAACGCACTTTTTTCTACTAAATCTTAAATGACTATAAGGATAAAACCAAGGAGAGATAATCTTTTTCAGGCGATGATGAAATGATGACATTCATGGATATGTCTGGCAACATAATCACTAGCAAAATACCAGAAAAAGGAATCCTCAAGAAGCCATTCGAGAAGTGGTCGGAAGAAAGCCAGAGCGACAATAACGATGTCATGAGCCAGAATGAACAAATAATAGGTGATCCGGAATGTCAAGTGAGCGAAGTAGAGCGGACATTGAAGTCCCTAAATGGATATCACGAAGACATCATCGATGCTCTCAAAAGAGCTGCTTCGAACAGAACTACAAATGTGGTTGGAGCAGCCAGTCTATCCTCAGATGAAATATCTACAGCCCAGCATGTTCCATACCCGCGTTTTGCCACACCCGATTTGTCTAGATTGAAAAGTTCTCATGAGAAGTTAATCGTCGATTCTGGCGAAGAAGAAGATGACCAGCATCCTCCTCACCCTATTAGAATAAGAAATTTAGAAGATTTGATACGTCAACTAGAACACCATCCATCTAGACACGTGAGTCCTTCCTGTTCCGAAGAAATACGGATGAGTGAGCCTGAAGCCGAGCGCCACTATCGCCTAGATAACGCTTCCTGCACCGAATCCCAAGGGTCCGTTAACATTACATATGTGTGAATGCATCGAATAGATTACTTTCTGTTCTTTTTTGACTGTTTTATCGTTCAGTATAGTAATGCCTCTTTTAGAACCTAATAGGAATATCTATGATCCAATAGTTTGGCCTATAATAGAGTTTTAGAATCCTGGTCCTCTTTTGCATTGCATGGATTCTGTGCCTAACGCTTGTGTTTCCTATTACATGTATCCAATCATTTTGACCATTAATTCACGAAATATTGTGTTTTCATTTGACATGATGGATCGCAGGATCAAAGAGAGGAATAGACGTCGTATTTTATCAGAGGTAAGTCTCAAAAAGTCATGATAGAGCAATCGTGTTGCACAAGGCATATCAGTAACAAACGAATGCACTTTAAAAACCACTGAGAAGACAAGTTAAGCACAGTATCAATGGTTCTGACGATACAACCACCAATGTGCTAATCTGTAAGTATCATTATTTATTATTTTGCCAATGTACTAAGGTTTATTTATTTAATTAAAAGATATAAAGCGTTGCATAATATCTTTTAATCGTAATTTATATATTAAGTTGGCTGGAAATGAAGACACAGCTAGCCATAAAAAATTATAAACTTCATATCACTCTGCTCTTAAGGAAATGCTTAAATATACAGCAACCATTTTATTGTCTTCGATTGTGAAAACTTCTTAAATAAGCTGTTTTTACGATTTAAATATTAATTTCCAACAGTTATTTTTTGTAAAAATATGACTTTTTTTTATATAGGATGCAGGTGGTATATTAAATAATTATTTGAATGTTCACTTGTCTAGCATTATGTAAGTTTCAAATAAAAAAAAACTATACCGTGTATGTTCTTTGGTTTATCTTTTTGCTTTATTTTTGTATACACACGTTATGTCACAATATTAAATTATATGTTCATTTGTATTGTATATCTATTGAATTGCATCAAATTATTTTCCTTTGCAATCTTTGTTTTCACTGCATCATTATCTATTTCATGAAACATTATTAGTGCATGAAATTGTAGCTATAGTAATATTAGATAGATATTTACTATGTATTATTTATTATTGTCTAATTATTAGTTCATTGAAATTCTAATTATTTGCTATAATAGAAAGGTATAGATTTGCAAATCGTTTCTATGCTAAATAATACTAATAGTGTCTACTTTTTCAGGCGAGTCCGCGGTGACAGCACAGGTAGCTTGGGATTTGTTTACGGGAGATATCGACAGCCAACTAGTAGTGCCAGTGGTTCGACTAGTGGTGGACGGGGCTCAGAGACTAGACTAGTGGCTAGTAATGCCGGGGGGTTGGAGTTTTCAGACGGTGGGGACAGTCAGGGTAATTACACTGAAGAGGATGATTTAGACAGAAATGACGGAGATGATCATCCGGATTCTGAGAGGTAAGAATTACTCATTAGATAATGTTCTTCGGAAAATAGTGTTGCGAGTGAATTATGTGTGGTGTAATGGATTTTATACTAAATTGATGTTGGCTAATGTTGTACTTTATGATTTCATCACGCTTAAATGTCCATTATTCGCCTACAGTGATGAATTTGTGGTGCTACCTCATGGTGTACGTGCCCCGCCTAACGATCCTTTTTATTGGGGAGTATCAAAATGAAGTCGTGTACCTGGGACCGCTTCTTCGACAACATCTAGAACTAGTCAGGGTTTTCCATCTCCCAAAGACCATCTTTCTCATAAAAATGAAAAGACAGCCTTGGTCCCTAGGTCAAGAAAGGCTGCAGTCACTAAGATTCGAAAGAATTTCCGCGGTATCATTTGCAGAGCGGGAACTATCGTTAAGCAAGCTAGAGATGGCCAATTCCGATTCTTTGTAACACCACATATCATTCTTTACCTTCGTCACCAACACCATCATTATCATCACCATTATCACCATCATTATCATCACTTTCGTCAAAAGCACCAAAGTGATACCCAGAATGACGATAGGCATGTTACCTTTGAAAATGATAATGCCAATTCTCCTCCCCTTTACATGAATATGATAGATAGAGAGGATTCAATTCCAACACCTCCTCCGCCTCCTATGATTAGTGAACTTAGTTCTCAAATTACTCTTGTGCCTGAAACTATTGTGAAATGCAATTCCGATAACTGTAAAATGATAAAGTCAGTGAAGACTAAGAAGACAGTCAAAAGACTGTACTCATCCCCCATTAGGTTCATAAACAAAAAATCTCGATCTCCAAGTATAGTAGCTGATAGAATTAAAAGACTCTACTAATAGACTATCTATAAGTGTTATTGTATGTATTTTGAGCTTAACCCCTTAAATGGTGCCTCTGACGATATGGTGAATGTACATATATTTGGTGAACTGATAGTGATGGTGATGGTGGGGATTGCAACCTATTTTCTTACCGACTAATGCAATTTGTTCCAGCTTTATAATATAAATAACATGATGGTGTTGTGTGTAGGGCAATTAGTGATAGCCATCTTGTGATTATTTCCCATTTATTTTATATCTGAAATGAACGCAAAACTGATGTAGTTACCTAGACCCAAACGCTTACTTGTGCTTCATTGATGGTATGAATTCTTTGGATGATCATGAGGGCTATCCTATTGTTTTATGGTAGTGGTGATAGATGAGTATGTATCATTTTCTTACTGTAGTTGATATGTTACAGTGATGATTACCTTGATGGAAGTAGAAGCAGAGGTGGAGGTAGTAGCAGTAATACCTTGCTAAGATCTGCTAGTGAGGAAGCGCTGCCTAGCAGAAGGTACCACCAACATGTAAGTGCTTCCCAGCCGAGGTTGTACTCTCCTCCATCTGACACAGCTTCCTTTCCTGGTGACACGCCAATCCACCAGCTTCACGGTCTGCCCCCAATCATTGGAGGAACTGTACCTCGGCAAAGAGCAGGACCTCCTCCACCCCTCCTGCCAATCCTTCCACCTGTCCGAGGCTACCCGGAGTATAAACACTGACGTTCAGCCCCCAATCCTCGCTACAACCCGTCCCTCCCAGTGGAACACTTTCCGTTCACTAGGAGAGGGACGGGGGCAAGGATTGGGGCTCCGGTCAAGCCACCGAGGGTACCCCCGGTCACCTACGGCAGTCATGCGGAAAATAACCAATGGATTTATAGAGGATACGACTACTGATACTAGTAATAGCCCGCTGTCGCTCAATCAAAACGACGATGTGATCATTTGTCCCCCCGTTTCGTTTTCATCTAGAGGAGAAAATCGAATTGCTCAAAGAAATTTAATTCCTTTACACTCACCTGGTGATTCAATTCGTCCTGGAATTGAATCCTCGGATGAAATGACTATATCAAGTTCTTCTCTAGAGACTCAGATTGAGATGATGACGCAATGTGATAGGCAGGATTCTCATGGCGAGTACCTCATAGTCGCACTCAACTGTCGAACATATGATCCTTTTCAATGAATTGGAAGCTTACAACAAAACAGTAAATATAAATAACTTTTCTATACATGACAAGAATATTTGTTTAGGAATTAGTTTCAGAATTTTTTTCAATCTTTTAGATTTCGACGATCAAACCTATTTAAAAGTTAGTAGCACATTTTTAAATACCATTAACAATATGTATAAGTCATAATAAAAACATGAATGCAGGATCTGTAGACTATTTTGAGTACCACATAATTATAGTCATAGTATCATGTCTATGTATGTCGATGTTTATACTCATTTTTTAATTGACGAGCTTTATTTAGTAAAGAACGTTTCATTGTAATGTTGGGTGGTCAATTGTTTAAAGTAAATTATTTATTATAAATCATACTACGGTTCCATTACGGTCATCCACCTTAATTGAAATGGTTTCTTGCTCGAGACAACGATTAAGCTTCTTCTTGTTGCACATTTCCTATGCAAGAATATCATACAAAAACGGCGTGGCTAAAGCATCAAATGCTGCAATAGTGGTTTATTGTATTTGGAAATTGCTGTTTTGGGGTTTCCATTAGTACTGGGAGAGGGCTTAAAAATGCATCCTACAATTGATTGAAGCTGGAAATTTTAGAAAATGTTTAAAAGAATCAAAGCCGAACGCAGCAATTGCCATCTTCAAAATACCAGATCATTTTTGAGATCCAACAGCTTCGTCAAACATCATTCATTTGTAAATAGAATTGACTTTGTGAAGAGACATATAGATTTTGTGTACTAAGTTTAATGAATAAATTACTGCTTTGTGTGTCAATTGAGGATTTTAATGAGAAGTAGAGGCGGTTTTGTTGCTTATTTTCTCTAGGTGTAATTCCGAGGCTAATGTTAATGTACTCTCTTGCTCAATCAAAAGTGTAACTCGTGAACCGTTTGGAGGTAATGAATTGGATGTCTCGCACATCAATATACCTTTTTTTATTAAAAACTTTATATTTTTTCCATCGAAAACAGACTCCTCAGATTGATAGAAAATATAATTTCTAATGTATATCCAGATAGGGTTAATACTCAATTGCCGTTTCCTTTCCACCAATGTAAAGGGCCGAACGCTAATAGGGTTTTTTAAGTCTTTCCACCAGACTTTTTGCTAAGCTCCTCCTACTTTTTCCACGAGAATATAAGAAAAAACGAAATAATAATTAATTATTTTAGTTGGTATCCATGATACCTGCAGGTATCAGGGATACCAACTGAAATAAATAACAATATTATATAGTTTTTTCTTATATTCTCGTAGAAAAAGTAGGAGGAGCTTAGCAAAAATTCTGGTGGAAAGACTTAAAAACCCCTACATGTGTACGGCCCTTTAAGATTATTCTTCGAGTGGGTGAGAAATAATCACCAGGTAAATAGGAAGTACCGGCAATTGAATATATACCCTGCATGTATTAATATTAATGATACCACAATGTTAAAATTAATTCTAATTTTGTATCATAGTTCAGCTTATTCCAGTTTAGTTATTATTCTTGTTAGGTCTGTGTTTGGCTATTTCAGGGTTCACTAATTGACGCTTTTATTGATAACTGCGTTCTGACTGAATTTAATGCATGGATTCATGCACTTGCTTGGAGTTGGTTATTAATTGCTGGTAAACATCAGACTATCACTCTGTTAAATCGTTATCATCAGAGTGATAGTCTAATATTTTCCAGTCATATCAATTTCAATTATTAGGAATTGACGCCCTATTTAAATTAGCGCAGTAAAGCAGTAGACTAACCTCGGCCTACCTCTTCACTGCGGTAATTCTCACCAGGGAAGCAATAACGAAGCTTTGGTCAGTTAGTTATCATAATAATTAGAATGGATTTTAACAAAATATTGTACATAGAAGTTACAAACTATTTTTATTCTACTCCTTCATATTGATAGATGACAATAACATTTGTTAAAATTTAATGTCTATCTCATTTAAGTTTTGAATTCTAAAATGAATGGAAGTTTATTAAGAGGAAAATATTGATATATAAAGAAGATTAAATGAATGCTAGAACATGCCGTTAGATATCTAATAAACTTATGGGAACTATAATCAAGAGTATCTATCTAATCAGTATTATATGCAATAATTTGAAAAACGTTACAATAAACCTCTGAGTATTATTAGAAGTATTTATTTAACAATATACCACATAATGCTGAGTTTAATCATTTGCATGCTCAGCGTAATGAATGATGCTGAGTATAAATCCACATGCAACTCAGCATATTTGAGTACAGTGCGTATGATGATTTAACGTATTCAGTATTATCAATTGTGCTGAGTATGATAAAATTCCTATTCAGCATACTCAGATATGCTGAGTAAGTTTTGTACGATGCTTACTGCTCAGCATACTCGTGATGCTGGGCAGTATAGCTGCAACAATACTCTAATTCATAAGCGTTTGTACATATTTATTCTAGGCTCAGTAGCGATTAATGTTGATACTGATAGTTTAAACCCCGCATAAAGTCTATCATTTAGTTTGTTATAGAGAACTGCATTGTTAGAACTTAATACTGTTGTGTGTTTTCATTACTAATTAACACCATCTTTAATACAATCAATGAGTTTTCGAGACTACGCTTATGAAGTCAGTTTCGAGAGTAGGTGAGACCTATAATAGTAGAGTATCATTTTCTGTGTAGTTTTCTATAATGTGGAGATCATTTTTAGCTCGGGTTATGGTGGGATAGCTTGAATCTTAAGACAACTGTATTCGAATGCAAACTTTTAGGAAGAAATAGAAAAATGTATAATAGTAAAGGATAAACAAACGTTTCGTTTAAGATGACCAATGCTGATTGCTCTACATGACTTTTTTGCCACATCCTATAGGTCGCAATAATGTATCAAAATGCTGGTCGTCATAAGTGAAGTGTCTGTTATAGCTTTTGTTTTTCCGAGACTATTGCCAAATGTTTACCAAGGGAAAATATTGAAATTATCTGCACGTAACTTTTACTAACATTGCACTTAATTTTATTAAGGGCCATCATACACACGCAGGGTTTGTTAAGTCTTTCCACCAGACTTTTTACTAAGCTCCTCCTACTTTTCCCACGAGACTTTTGAATCATATAAGAAAAAACGATAAATTGTTATTTATTTCTGTTGGTATCCATGATACTTGCAGGTATCCTAGATACTAACTGAAATAAATAATTATTATATCGTTTTTTCTCATATGATTCAAAACTCTAGTGGAAAATGTAGGAGGAGCTTAGTAAAAAGTCTGGTGGAAAGACTTAAAAAACCCTGCGTGTGTACGACCCTTAATAACAACATATGTACACCAATGATTTGTTTCTCACGGCAATTGAGTTTAACTGCGGATGGGTTGTCTTCTCCTTCGAACACTGCCAATTTAAAATATCTCAATATTTGGTGAATTATAACTTTCAGGAATTGGAGTGAGAACAAAGTGTATAATTTTGATATTAGATTTCTAGGTAGACTGCGTTGATAAAGTAAAGTTCCACGAGGATTTCTAAAGCATGGCCAATAAACTAGCATGAAATTCTATCTTAGATTTACGTGCTTACTGAAGTCCCTATTTTGATGTTAAGACAACAAAATGTATTTAATATATGAAAAGAAAATAGCCATTTATAGCACGATGTAAGTATCAAACGATATTGTACCAGTATTTTACAAGTATTTCAGTCTAGAACTATTGTTAGTACCTATAGACTATGATTTAGGGTGTCAAAAACTACGTAGACGATTAACTCTTGCAGTGAATCTGCGAAAGAATCCTTAAGGGCCGTGCACACGTAGGGATTTTTAAGTCTTTCCACCAGACTTTTTGCTAAGCTCCTCCTACTTTTTCCACGAGAATATAAGAAAAAATGATATATATAATTGTGATTTATTTTAGTTGGTATCCATGATACCTGCAGGTATCATGGATACTAACTAAAATAAATAATAATTATATCCTTTTTTCTTATATTCTCGTGGAAAAAGTAGGAGGGGCTTAGCAAAAAGTCTGGTGGAAAGACTTAAAATCCCTACGTGTGTACGGCCCTTTAAAGCATCCGACATTGACGCTTTTCTAGCCAGGTTTGTGTTCATTGAAGCTTCAATTTCCAATGTACTGATAAAGAAAATGTTACTACTAAGAGGGATTATAAAATCGTGTATTTGTTGATAAGATATTTATTTGTACAGAATTGATTAAAGTTACTGTAAATATTGAAGTATTACTCATTTTTCCTTTTTAATTAAATAAACTAAGACTGCTGACCACACAATAACTTTCCCCTTTTTGTCTTCTATGGCACCAACATAACTTTCTCCTCTTAATCTTTTATGGCCCTACCATAACTTAACCCTTTTTCTCTTCTATGGCCCCACTATAACTTCCCCCTCTTTGCCTTCTATGGTCCCACTATAACTTTCCCCTTAATCAAAACTTTTGGTTAATTAAGATATTTAACCAATCAATGTTAATGTGACATTAATATTAATTCTTCCTCTTTTAATGGAAAAATAAATGCAGATTCTTTACTTTGTGATAACATCAATGAATTCATTAGAATGTTCTCACAACTAATAATTTGTATAAACTAGATAAATGAAATGGTGAAGGAGAATAAAAAGAACACTCAAGTTAATTCTTTTATGATATAGTTCGCAAATACTTACATTTAAATTCTAACAAAACGTTACATAAAATAAAACAAAAATGTCATTAAATTTATCACTAAATGATAAGAGAGTAAGTGGGCAGATGTTTAAATTTATAACAAAACAGGTTTTTAGAATTGTCAGTGCGACAACCACAAATGCTTATCCCACCAAAGTAAATATACAAAGAATGTTTACGACATTGTTTCATCAAAACACTTTCTAGATATGGACAAAAATATCATAGGAATAACTATGTACAAAACTAAAAACTATCATATAGCTATGCCCACTAATATTACTTTCAATAAATTCGTCTTGAGTTTTGAATGACTATTGGATGTCAAATAAAACTAACTTTGAGTTCATATTAGCTTGTGATTTTTAACTCTGATACCAAGTAGCTACAATAAATTGTTATGGATAATTCAGAGGCTATTCTAAAATTGACTTCTTGTATGTTGCTATACATATAAACAAAAAAAGTAACTGCATAAAGAGTGTATGTGACACCTGAGAGGAAATAGAAAGTATGCAGTTTAAAGCATTAAAATCTTAAGGATAAATATGGTAAAATATGTACAGCAGTAATCGAAAGAATGACCAAAACAGAAAAGTCCAAATGATGAAAAGTGTGCTTCAACTAACCTGAAATTAAATGAACGATGAAATTCATGAAAAAATGAGTATTTAAAATCACTGGCACTATATACAAAGATAATTATAGATGAGTAAATATGAAACAAAACTAAAGTTAATTAATGGTAATTATAGCTATTTAAATGTGAAAAATGATCAAAACACACTAAGAGCTCAATACTGCTAAAAAAATCGAAACAATTTGAGACATAATTTTATTTATTTGTACATCCCTGATATGAGGATTTTTATTCTATTCTTAACTAATTAACTAGAGAATGCTACGCAACCCAAATTTGTTCATAAGAAATGATATAATTCAATGAATAAAATTGAGGACAAAGTCAGGTTTTTTAAAGCTGTTTACCCGATAATAAGGTAGACTAAAATGAATAGAGTTAATATAGCGCTAAAGTCTACAAATGACATGCTCTTATTTGGTTTGTACATGTATCTATTTAATATTCTTTTACAGTTTTCTCTACTGATATGCATCTCCTATGTGATTGGGAACATTTTTTAAGCATCGGTCAAATATGAAAGCGATGGCACAAATATATTATTATATTGACAACCTCTAAAACACAGAATTAGATGTTTTAGCATTAGTTGTAAGTTACGAATTATCGGTCGGTTTCACATCTTCGGTCATATAAGAGAAAACGATACGATAATAATTATTATTTTATTTTAATTGGTATCCACGATACCTGCAGGTATCGCGGATACCAAAAATTAAATTATTATTAGCCATATGTTTTTTTGTTATGTGACCGAAGATGTGAAACCGACCGATAATTCGTAACCTAACCTAATTATTTTAGAAGATGTTTCAGAATTAGATGTTTTAGAATTAAATGCTAGAAGGACATCGAAGACGTTTTAAAATGAGGTAGTGCATACCAAATGTTCATAAAGACTATTTTCTGATTTGCCTTAACTAACATTGCATCTAACTCTAAAGAGCTTTCAAAAGTAACATTATAGCATCTTAATAGTAATAGAATAATTTAGATCTACGCTATACATAACTACTTAACCAACAACTTTGGAGACGATGGCATTCCTTCTCATTATTCTCCAGTGAACAAACCAACTTTGTGTTGATGTCACGAATAGAACTGACAATTACAGACCCAATGTTTGTTCTCTTTTCAATAGTTCAGTGAATGTGTAAAAATTGTTAACAGAACATAAGATTTCACTGTTCAAAAGTGGCAAAGTTGATCATTTTTGATAAATATAGTTCTTCTAAAACTTATAACTTTTGACAGAAGCTCACACTTTGGTTAGAAAATTACCAGTAAAACTTATTGGTACACTGTGAATGACAGCAACACCGATTGGTACACTGTGGATGACAGCAACACCGATTGGTACACTGTGGATGACAGCAACACCAATTGGTACACTGTGGACTTTAGTAACACCGATTGGTACACTGTGGATGACAGCAACACCGATTGGTACACTGTGGATGACAGCAACACCGATTGGTACACTGTGGACCTCAGTTACACCGATTGGTACACTGTGGACTTTAGTAACACCGATTGGTACACTGTGGACCTCAGTAACACCGATTGGTACACTGTGAACCTCAGTAACACCGATTGGTACACTGTGGACCTCAGTAACACCGATTGGTACACTGTGGACCTCAGTAACACCGATTGGTACACTGTGGACCTCAGTAACACCGATTGGTACACAGTGGACCTCAGTTACACCGATTGGTACACTGTGGACTTTAGTAACACCGATTGGTACACTGTGGACCTCAGTAACACCGATTGGTACACTGTGGACCTCAGTAACACCGATTGGTACACTGTGGACCTCAGTAACACCAATTGGTACACTGTGGACCTCAGTAACACCGATTGGTACATTGTGGACCTCAGTAACACCGATTGGTACACTGTGGACCTCAGTAACACCGATTGGTACACTATGGACCTCAGTAACACCGATTGGTACACTGACATTTGCGAATCACTTCGATTTCTTTGGTGTACGATGTACCATCATTGCAAATCAGTCGAACTTTTCGTAATTTTGTGCGTCGTGGTTTACAGCAGTCGTTGTTACAGGAGCCGCTGCAGATTGCGTTCTTGATAGGCTTACGAGATCGACAGCCATGCTCCACGTAGTATTCCGTGAACTGTTCTTTGCGACAGGAGGGTCCTGTGGACATAGCCGCTGTAGAAATGGTTTAGGGTTAAAGATGAGAGATGGAGTGCGTTAGATGACCAGTAGCGATTATAGGAACTAATTCTCTGGAAAATATCAAGTCGAAGTGACGATCTAAACATGGAAACTGTAGTTTTTGTCTCCATTCATCAAATCAATTCAGACTATTATGAACTTTAGATGAAAATCTCTGCTCGATATGGGCAATGGGCATTACTCTGAACACCAAAATTGGTCAATTACACCCGTACCCATCCAATTTACTTTATGAACCGCGGTAAAATAGAGAAAAAATTGACGCTCTTAAATTGTCACTTCGACTTTCATTTTCTCAAATGTGTCCATTAATGGCGCAGGATAATACTTTGCCAAACATAGGATTATATACTGAGCTGCGGTAGGAAGGGTTAAGCATAGAGTTAGTATATTGGGGACAGTGAAAGTGCACTATTTCAGTACTAATAAACACTACAAATCTCTCCAAGAATTTTTAGATTTAGAATAAATGAAATCAAATATAAATGGACATAAATATTTAATTTAAATAATTTCTTCCATGTAGAAATCATAATCTTGGAAGTCATTTACTCTATTATTATTTTTTATTTCATTCTGTGGGTATTCAATTTTAAAAATTCGAAAGCTTAGAGTGTGCGTGGCATAAAGAACGATATTCGAATCTGATTATTATACCAATTTTTATCGTAGGATATCACTATAAAATATGTGCAGATGATGGGGCAAAAAGCAGATGAAAGGCACATGAAAATGAATTGATAATGAATATATTATAATATATAGCAATGTTTATTACTATCAAAGTCATATGAATTTCTTTTATTAAACTGATTATCAATTATTATCACTTCTTAACATTCTCTACTATCGTTACTTAACTTATTTTTATTTTTATAGCTACATTTCTAATGAGATACTTTTCGATATAGTTACATATATTGTATAAATTCTCACTATCATGCAAAATTTTTCATACAATTTGACATCATTTCAATAAGATGACATTAAAAAGAATAGTAAATCTACCTACTTAATGTAATTAATGTAACTAGGGTATAATAAGGTACCTTGGTCACAGAACTTTCCGCCCCATCCCTTGCGACATCGACACTTGTACTGGTCAGGTCTCTTCTTCTTCACCTTGCAGCGTCCACGCTTGCACTTGTGGTTCTCGCAAGGGTCCATGCCAGGGGAGGTCCGAACACTGACGGCGGTCTTGAACTTCCTGCGACGCTTGGAGGGACTTTTGGTAGACTTAGAAGGAGGGTGGATTTGAAGCTGAGGAAAAAGGAAGAGGAGATGTGAAATGTAATTTTGAATGACAATTTTCATACCTAATTATAATCTAACACGATGGCTCATAGGAACAAATTACATAGTCTGAAATATTACGTTTATTTTTAAACTAATCATGTTTAATAACTACCCTAATTTCCCATACTAATTCAGTTTCTACTAAGGTAATTCTAATTACTAGCCTTATTTCCTATACTTATTCTGTTAATCCTCACCAAGTTGTTGTTCTGTCTCTCAATTCTCGTGGATGCGATGGTAGTGTTGTCAAAGTTAGAGCTGTGCATGAAGTCTAGTAGAGAAGGTCCGCCACTGAGGTTACTAGTGCCTGAACATCATTACAACATTAGTACACGAACAGGGATTGCTACTAGGAAAAGGTAACGGTACTAGTAACTAAAATGTGCTAGCTACTTGTTGAACAATTTTGCAGTGCATTCCATCTACAATGATTGTTAATAGTTTTACATATTAAAAATACACAAAATATGCATTTAGACAAAAATTTAATTTTTAAATTATGACATGGATAAGAATTAGGATATTCAGTCAAATTACAATTGCAAGAAAATTTAATAAACATTTCTGTACAGAGAAAAATTAACAAAAATATTATTACACTGAAATATTCCTGTAAAAAAAAAAAGAACATACAAATAAATTAATTTGGTAATTGAAAGGTTCTCTAACACAAAGTAGTTGTTGTTACTAAATATGTTGTCTCACCGTTGTTTTTGAAACTCTCCTGATCTCTGACTTGCTCCTCTCCGATACAACCTGGGTTGACTTGGTGCTGTTTACCCTTACTGAGGTCTGTGAGTCTCCCTGCGATGTAAACCCTCTCCATGCACCCTGTGAAAAGAAACACAGTGTTTGAACTAAACCCATTTTAAGCTGATTGGAATAGTGGCGAAATGGAAAAATTGCTAATGAAGAAATTAAAGTAAATAAATTGGATTTATTGACTTAAAATCACTAATTAATAAAATAGTGATTGGAAATAGTTGAAAATTTGAAAGAATTATAATTTAAAAAAAATTAACATCGATTCATAAAACTAAAACCCATAAAACTCTCAGTGTCCCTAACTCACTCATGAAACTCTCAGTGTCTCTAACTCACTCATGAAACTCTCAGTGTAACACACCTATGAAACTCTCAGTGTAACTCACCTATGAAACTCTCATTGTCCCTAACTCACTCATGAAACTCTCAGTGTAACTCACCCATGAAACTCTCAGTGTAACTCACCCATGAAACTCTCATTGTCCCTAACTCACTCATGAAACTCTCAGTGTATCTATCAAACCTAGTACTTTCTGTATCCCTAACTCATCCATGTAACTCTCAGTGTACTCACCCATGAAACTCTCTGTATCTCTCAGGTGCCACATTTTCACAGCTCTGTTGGCAGTCTCTCGCGGCACACCCCCCAGAAACAGAGGCGAGTCTGTCTCGAGGTATTCGTTAGAACCGTCGTTCACGATAGAACGAGGTCGTCCACTGTCCACAGTGAGGGTAAAGTTCTGCTTGTGAGTCAGGAGCTCTAGTCTGTGCCACTGATTGTCATTCACTATCTCGTAGCTGAATAGGAATGCAGAATATATTCATCTACTGAATTAGACTACAAATGAAATGTAAATAAAAGGCACCTCAGATAGAAGATGCTCGTTTGTAACTAACAATTAAAAAGTAAAAGAAATTAAGAGTTGCTCGTAAATTATAAATATGTAACTATATACTAGATGAATTAAAATGGATTATTACTATTATTAATTTCAGAGCAGAATGTAGATAGCGTTTCTGGCACTGTATATCGCACCTTATTTAATTCCTTAAAACCATACCTCTTAATTCAGGCTTCTAACCTTAATAATTCTTACCATACAAACATGCTATTATTTACTGCGCTATTTTGAGAATGCAATAAGATTACCTCACCTGAACATGTTAGAGATGGGATGGTTACCGACATCGTAACTGACTCTAATCCTTCCCCTGAAAAGCTCTAAAGCAAGATGAGCCGCCTCGCCGATGTAGAGGATGATACCATCTTGCTCTGAGGTCTTGAAGTGGAGTGTTACATTGGAAGACGGCTTCGTCTTCAAACTGTGGGTAGAATGGGACCTCTTAGATAAAATGTTACAACCAATGACTTGTGTATTGACACACGTTAACCACCAGGCATAAATCTTATAACTGTCCACACAAATACTTTATATTAGTTAGGTCACGATTGAACGTAAACCACAATCATGCTAACTTTTCAGCTTGATCATATTAGACCACTGTCGAAAATTTGGACAAAATCCTATGGCAAATTAGTTCAATGATTGCGGTAATGGAAGCACAAAAGCTGATGATTTCATAACTCCTTTAAGAGATATATAACAAACTATTGTGGTAGCTACCTGTCGAGAGCAATGAAGGAGTTGCCGAGGTTGAAGTGAACCCTAGTGAGATATTCACAGTGCTTTCCTGAAAAACCAGGTGAACACTTGCACACATAGTCCTGTAAAAGTAAGTACATAAATTAATGGAGGTTATTAAGACTAAAAACAGTTACTCTTACAACACATGTATAAAAATAGTATAATAATAAAATAATAATAATATTCTAGCCATTTCGAATTTTGTTAGAATATAAATTTGTTTCATGACTTTAGTTGCTCGAACAAATCTATGAGTGATTTGTTACTTTCTTACAATAATTTATTTATTTATATAAATTTGAATCCATTTGCAATAAAAGGTCACTTTAAATTACTGGAAGCACATCATTACAAAAGAATTTCGAAGAAAATTGTTGTTATGATAAGTGAGTTAGTAACTATTGGAGAATTGCTATTGGTATTCGATTATTACGAATAATCAATAAGATAATTAAGAGCCAAGATGAATAAGTATTAAAACCCGTATGAAATATTAATAAATCAATTATTAATGGTATGAATAATCAATTATTAATGGTATGAATAATCAATTACTAATGGTATCAATAATCAATAATTAATCGTATCAATAATCAATAATTAATGGTATGAATAATCAATAATTAATGGTATGAATAATCAATAATTAATCGTTTGAATAATCAATTATTAATCATATGAATAATTGCTTGTTACCTGAGAGTTGGGCGGCACGAAGCAGATTCCGTTCTGACAATCGTTCTGCTGACAGGGAGAAGTCTGCTGGAACACAGCAGGTCCTGCTTCACAGAACTTACCAGAGAAATCTCCATCACACTTGCATGTGTACTCATTTGTTCCATCTACACACGTGGCACCATTCTGCAAATGGAGAGAACCTAAAGGTTAATATTTGCCTCAAGTTTGGTACTATAATGAATATGAAGTAGAAGCGTATAAAGACCTGGCAGAGGTTATTCTGGCAGTCATTGATGTCGATGGTACAGTTATCTCCCGTGAAGCCAAGGGGACACTGACACTCGTAGTGACTGAAATGGTCCACGCACTTTCCCCCGTTCTTGCACGGATCGAACTCTTTGCTGCAGAAATCGATCTTACGCTCACAGTATTCGCCTGAAGATATGAAACATTAGATTAGAAAATTAGTTATAAGTGATATTATTTCAATTTAGATTATCAAAATAAAGTTAGGGTAAATTACGAATTATCGGTCAGTTTCACATCTTCAGTCATATAAGAAAAAAAGATATTATAATTGTTATTTTATTTTTATTTAGTTGGTATCCATGATACCTGCAGGTATCATGGATACCACATAAAATAAAAATAAAATAACAATTATAATATCTTTTTTTCTTATATGACTGAAGATGTGAAACTGACCGATAATTCGTAATTTACCCTAGAAAGGGTTTTGCTTTACCTGTGTAGCCAGGTGCACAGGCACACCTGTAGTCCATCACCAGATCAACACACTTGGCCCCGTTCTCGCACTTGTGCGCCGTGCAGTCGTTGATGTTCTCTTCGCACCTGATACCGCGGAAACCAGAGGGACAGTGGCAACTGAAGAAAAAAAATATCATGAAGAAGGGCTCTTTCAGTGAATTACCTCACTTAATAACGAGGATAATTATGACACTTTAAATAAATCATAGGAAAATTATCAAAGGATTTTAGGATACAAACGAGTAAAAGAAGCAAGCCTAACTACAAAGACATATTTCCTCTATTAAGAATCTAAACAGATACTCCATTTTAGTAAGCTTCTACACTAAAAAAGACACTGATTGTGTCGTGGTTAGTAAAACAGTCTACTAAAATACAATTTTCTTTAAGTAAGAACGCACCTGAACCGCCCTGTCTCGACTACTTTGCATGTGCCCAGGTTGTTGCATGGGTTGCCATAGCAAGCGTCTATTTTGTACTGGCAATTAGAGCCGTGGTAGGCAGGGGGGCAAAGGCACTCGTAACTCCTATTAGCCAGACTGGTGCAGGAGGCGCCGTTCTCGCATGGGTTGGTGTAGCACAGGTCACACTTGGCCAAAACCTGAAGAAAGAAGTGTTAGTTCAGTTAGTGGAGTTAGAGTAAGTTCTACGATTTGTCGGTCAGATCCACATATTTGGTGATATAAAAAAACTATAATGATTTATTTTTAATAGATAAATAAAAAACGATAGAATTAAGAACAGTCAAGAAGAATGGAACTGACAATTATTGTACATATAGATATAGTGTATAGTGCTAGACTGATAAGTAAGTAACATTTATTGTCATGACTAAATAACTATAGAAATAAAAATCATATTGTTACTAATTGAAAGACTGATCAAGTTCACCAATAAAATTTAAATCATTAAGTTAATCCTTTGACTGACAAATGGTACGTCTATATATCTGTCTTGTGTCATCTGCCGTAACACAAACTTCCAAGGTTCTGAGTGGCTACAACATTTTAATGTGAGATAAAATCAGGATAAAGTCTGTTAAATACATACTATTATGTATAGTACCAATTTCCCACCTCATTGGGCACTCTGCCCCCACAGACGAAGGCATCAGTGGGCGTGGTTAGCACCAGTTTATCCCTGAGGGCGGAAGGCTCGGCACATCGCGCTATGCCAGGCTCAACGAAATCCACCTTCACCCATTCTGATAGCCAGGCGAGATTGCAGTCACAGTAGAGGGGGTTGGCCCCCAGTGCTCTGAAAAATAACACAGCTAATTAGCACAAAAACATGGTCTACATTAGTTTTAATGAAGAATTTAAACAACAGTCATGGGATTTAGGAATAAATTTGAACTAATAGAATTGTGCATCAGTATATTATTTCTAAAACTGTATTTTAAAAAGAAAAAAAAATATTAACAGTAACGGTTAAAGATGCTTAAAAAAGAAGTCCTTAAAATAATCACTAGTTAATGTAAATTGAACTTAAATTTAAAGTTGATAATTTTATCAAAATGGCCGAAATGGTGGAAGTTCTTTCTCACATGTGTGTGATGAGGTCCAAGTTCCTGAAGGTTCCCTGAGGGATGCGTGAGATGTCATTGCCGTGAAGGGACAGAATCCTTAGTTTGTTGAGACCTGACAAAGAGTCCCTCTGCATGCACTGCAGCTTGTTGAAACTGACAATGCTGGGGAGGAGGAATGTGGTAGGGTAAGTTACGAATTATCGGTAAGTTACACATCTTCGGTCATATGAGAGAAAACGATATAGCGTAAGTTCCTAATTATCGGTCAGTTCAACATTTTCGGACACGAAAGAATAAACGATATAATAATCATTATTTAATTTTTATTTTAGTTGGTATCCATGATACCTGCAGGTATCATGGATACCAACTAAAATAATTTTTTTTCTTACGTGTCCGAAAATGTTGAATTGACCGATAATTAAGAACTTACCCTAGTGATTGTTATTTAATTCATATTTAATGTTTTTTTAACAAACAAACTGAAAGCCGTGACGTGATAAAGAGTGCCTCTAACTCACAGAGTAGAGAGTTGGTTGAGTCTGGAGAAGGTGTTGTTCTGCAGGACATTTATTTGGTTGTTACTGAGATCCAGTCGCGTGAGGGCCTTCAGATGTGACAGTTTTCGAGAATCTATCTCAGTGATTTGGTTAACGTCCAGATACCTGAAAAGTAAAGGAGAATGAGATGATACCATTTTAGTATTGTTTTAATAAAAGAAATCATCTTATCTTATAAACAAGTAAGAAGAGCAAATGATAACGTAAAACTATTCAAACAAAAATAAATATCAGATACGTTATGCCTCGATGTCAATGAACACAATTTATGTATACTAAATATCAAACTAATAGTGATACAATACATGTGACATTGTGTTTTGCCTTTTGATTTTATAATAAAAATTCAAAGATGAATGCATTATCCTATTGAATGTGCATTACTCCTAGTGTAAAAGATTTCAATACTTCACTCACAGCTCAGTGGTGTGACTAGGTATGTTTGCAGGTATGGCAGTGAGTTTACCACGAGAACACCTAACGACTGTACCCTCACAGGAACACTTCTCGGGACAGTGTACCTCAGTGTTCTTAACGCACTGCGACACTTCGCCAGCTGGAAGAGACGAACATTATAAAGGAATTTATTTGATTAGTTTATTTAAAGGTAAGGGCTTTGAATGTGAAAGATGGTTATCACAGTTCAGATTTATTAGATAAGAATGTATAAATTAATTAGATTATAATATACTATTTTGAAGAATATATTATAGTTTATCAACTTACATATGTAACTAAAAATTCAAACTAAATTATCAAAGAATTGAACAGTACATAATAGGCTAAATAAATTTACTGCAGTGAACTATTTTGTACCTCTACAGCTGAATGCAGAGCGGGGTATCTCTGTCACAGGTTTGTTCCTAAGATGGTGGGGGCCATGGCACACGGGGGGGGAGAGGGGGGAGTCTGGTGGAGAGGTGGGGGTGTGCAGCCTCAGCCAGTCAGCTAACCACCCCAGGTGACAATTGCAAAGCAGGGGATTATCGGTGAGACCTCTGCAACATGGGGGAAGTAAATTAAAAAAAATTATGGAGGTATCATAGAGAAACGAATGAAATTTATTGTCTCTAATTCATGATTTATTGTGATTTTACATATTACATCACGTTATCAACATCAAAACAGTTAAAATTTAATAAATGTGTCTATCTATCACAATATTATATATGATAATAAGATACAATTATCAGCAGAAAGAATAAAATAGCTGTACAGTTATCTTACAAGATAAAATGGTATCTAGATCCATTCAAATTATCCATTATATCTATAAAAAGGTCTTGCACTCTTTTACGATATTATTGGTTCTGTTTTAAATAATTTTAATAATTTATAATGACATTATACAATATGAAAATAAAGTTGATGATTTTTTTAGTCCCCCTTACACTTGTTGGAGGGATGGGAGAGAAGAGAAAGCACCCGGGGCAATGCAGGAGAGTCTGTTGCTGTTCAGAATCAGAGTCTTCAGTTGAGGTAAGTCAGAGAAAGTGTCACTGGTGAGAGTCGTGATCTGGTTATCGGAGAGATCCCTGTCAAGAATGGAAAAAGGAATTGATAATTGAAGCCATTGATAATTGCTTCTTTAAAACAAAAAAGAAATAATAATTGAAGAATAGGATAAAAAAGGAACATAAAGAATCATTTTGAGAATGCATCAGATAAAGGATCTATCCATCACTTAAGAGTCTTAGACCATCTACTCGAAAATTTAAGGTAGCTAGGTAGATTCTTTACCTTCTTTACCCTTCAATTATTGATCCATATTATTGATAGACGGTTAGTAAATAATGAATATATTGAATTTTATAAGAACGGTCAATAACTTTCTACAGAAATTTAGCAGATAAACTTCGAAGAAAACACAACCACTTTGACTCACAGTTCTTCGAGGGTGGTGAGACCGCTGAACAGGTTGGAGGGTATATTGCGCAGCTGATTGTTAGCCATGACCAGGCGTCTGAGTCTAGCCAGCAGCATGATAGCCTCTGAAGACTGAGCCTCACCCAACTCATTGTCAGACAACAGACTGGGGTAAGAAATAGTCATCAGCACCTGTTTGGTACTCGTACTACATCTTTGGCACTAACATCAAAATGACGTTTCACACGAGCGCTTTTCTCATGCCGCAGCAAAAAAAGGTAAATGAAAAACTCTACAACTGAATTAACGTATGTGTTTTGAATATTCGCTTAGGTTGGGAGTTTTTAATGCCGTGGCATGAAATAAAACGCCCCGTGTGAAATAGGCCTAAGTCGTGACAAATAGCACCTAAAGATTAAACCAAAAACTCATCATGGTAAAATGTTTCAAGTTTAAGTTATTAAACGCAAGAGAATAGGAAAATGCAATATGGTATAATTTAAGAAAGGGATATTTAAATTAGTTTAAGCTTTTTTTCTCACAGGTCAGTGGTGTAAGGAGGAAGAGCATCAGGCAGAGTGGTGAGACCCCCAGCGGTGCAGTCCACGGTAGAGGCTCTGCAGATGCACCCCCTGGGGCACTCCTCAGCAGCAACACAGGCCCCAGCATACTGAGCCACTGTCTCGTCAGTACCTGAAGAAGGGGGACATTGGGGTAAGTTTCTAATTATCGGTCAGTTTCACATCTTTGGTCATATAGGAGAAATATAATATAATGAAAAATTATTTAATTTTTATTGGTATCTATGATACCAACAGGTATCATGGAAACTAATTAAAATTAAACAAATATTATTATATCGTTTCTTCTCATCTGACCGAAGATGTGCAACTGACCGATAATTCGGAATTTATCCTACTAGCCTATAGAGAACTTCCCCTCCATCATCCTTTAATCGTTCTGTGAGACTGTTTTTAATCTTATTCTCAGGTTAAGAGACCAAATATGATCACTAAAATGATTGGTAGAACTCACATTTGAGAGTCTGTCCGGCGAGAGCGGATAGCTTCCTCCTCTTGAGAGCTCTAGGCAGGTTGCAGCGTGCCCCAGAGGTCTCAATCGGGTTACGCTCTAGGTACTCTGAGAGCCACTGGAGAGAGCAGTCACACACGAAGGGGTTACGACCCAAGTGTCTGCAAGAAAAATAGTGTGCATGTTATAAAAAAAGTCATTTAATTCGTTTATATACTTTAAATTTTTTAGTTTGTTTAGAAAGATAATATATTTCATTGAAAGCCAAAATAAAAATTTATAGGTTACACAAGTTTACTTTACGGAAATCTTAGCTTTCAATAATTATTGTACTTTTATAATTGTTTTAGTTCATCGCGGTAATGGTCAGACGACGGCAGTTTGCTATTGTTGATTTGACGTGTGTTCAATGTAATTTTGTCAATTTTTAATAACATTTCAATAGACCATTTCAATATTTCGATGAATTGTTAGCATAAATAAATAATACTAATTACTTTATTCCGTTAAATAGTCTCTTTTCTAATTTCAGCCCTCTCAGTTGAAAATAGGAGACGCAGATACGAAGACTTTTGATAAGCCTACCATAAGTCTGTATATTGAGCCTATTTTTACTGGGCTAAATATACGAACTAATTTAGTATAGTAAAGTCATTATCATAATTATATTTGAATATCTTTAGATGTTATTTTTATTGAAAAACTGTTTCTTTGAATTCTATTCATTATTTTTTTTAACCTATTCAGTATTCGTAATCTAAAAAAATTGTTCATGAATTTTGTCAATGTCAACCGTACGATAAATGAGTTGAAATTTACATAAAATATTAAAAAAGTCTAACTTTCACATTTCGTCTAACAATTGGTAAGAACTTTAAAAAGTAATCGCTCCATATGTTGCTAATTTCACAGATCACACTACTCTAATTTCCTATTATAATTTTTCATAAAACTGTCGTTGAGTACCCAGACCAATTTTAAAGAATCTACAAGCAAAAGTTTCCTTTTGGTAATGTGAAGTAAACCGTGAAGAAATCAGAACGGATAACTTTTTTTTTACTTTACACATTTCCTTGCTTGGGCAAATCCTCCTCAAGTCAATTCCTTTCGTCAACCCTAACTTTCTTTGCCACTGCCAAGTTGCTATTGGAAACTTTAAGTTTGTAGGCACCAATCGATCAGAAGCTATTTCAAGTACAGACTTTTATAGCTTCAACTTATTCGCTTCTACTTAGTTCATTCAGACCTGAGGATGTGAGAGTGTTACACATTGGAAAAGAGTTACAAAATTGTAACCACGTTGTAAATTTGGCACGCTTTAAATCACTGGGTATCAGATATTTCAACAAAAAAATGAAAGAAAATCTAACTTTGTAAACTGTCAATTATTGTCAAAATTGTGGTAAATTAAAATACCAATTGTTCAATAATAACTCTCTTCTTATTCATTTAATTAACCATAAATATATTGAAAAGAAAAATATTGTTATAAAATAAATAATCAATATTTACTTCAATGTAAATAAATGATGTTCGAATAATATAATTGCTTCAGAAAATTTTCTATCCAAAGCACAAATATTTCAATGGAGAAAAACTTAAATATAATTTATATACTGACTTGAAGATTCAAAAACAAAGCTATTCAATGTTACAAATGAAATCTCTAACAGTTTCCGAAAGAATTTCCAAAAAATCCTCACATAAACTCCAGTAAAAATGAATGACAACATGATACGGCCATTATTTCTTTGAACAAAAACAATTCGAATAATCCTGAAGCCAGACAGCGACCATCCGAATATTTATATACGGAGAGACGAGGGGAATTTGGTTGTTTTGACCCTTCCTTTGGGTTTGAATGGCAGAGAGACATCCCGTAAACAGAATTATGACCACAAAGGTGGAGTAATGAACCACTTGTTTTTGCCGAAAGGATGAGTTGTTTGGTATTCAGCGCGTAACCAGACACCAATAGATGTCGCTGATGACCACGTAGCAAGGTGCACCATAACTCAATTTACTGCCCAATATCCACTTTAAATTGCAATCTAAAATAAATTGGCTGCCATTTGGAATACGATCATTAAACATCATAATCGAAAATAGTTCCAATATTCAGGAGTATTGAAAACAAATCAAGTTGTTGAATCGGCAAATAACTAAACATTGATATGAAAATAATGTAAATGAAACTCATTTCTAATAACTGTTCTTTTATCTTTTAAATTCCAATAGATATGGTGATAAATTGATAGCAAATACCATCACTTTCTTTCACAAAACTGAGCACAAAAGAAAAACATTGATAAGGTTTCCAAGACTCAAATATTCATTGCAAATAAAATACATCCTTTTCTGATTTGTGTCATAATTCACAGAATTTATTAAAGAACATGTACAATCAGAGAAAGAATCACTGTGATGATGTTAATATCACAAAACAGAATTTTCAGGATTGCCTATTAATTTCAAATCTTAAAAAATTGGTCGTCGTGTACCCAGAACCATTTCGAATTATCTAAAATCATTAAAGTTACTTTGGAAATATTATATTGGTAGTGTGGAAGATTCATTCCTGCCACACTTTTCTTTGGCTGCACCTGTACATTAATATGCGGGATTTCTGAATACAGTCATTACAAAGCCTTTCTCTTCGGTAGGAATAACATAGAGCGAGACAAAGTACAGTGGTGTCCTTTGCTCACGCGATCAAATACAAAGGATAACCATAGGAGTGTAAAGTATTAGGACACAAAGGTCCCCGACTGTTATCTCGGTTAGATATTGGACCAATATTTCACACAGAACTGTCGATAGAGCTCTCCCTTATCGGACTACCTAAGATATCTACTTAGAACTTTTGGGGCATTTGTATCTACTTAGAGTCAGGATAACATTTCAATTTCTAGATAGGGTACACTTATAGCTAAGTATGATATATGAACATAGATATCTACTTGGGAAACGTATATCAATTATGAAATAAAATATAGATGTGTAAAATTTACATCTAGGGTAAGTTACGAATTATCGGTCAGTTACACATTTCCGGTCATATATATAAGAAAAAACAATATAATAATTATTTATATTCTCGTGGAAAAAGTAGGAGGAGCTTAGCAAAAATTCTTGTGAAAAGACTTAAAAAACCTACGTGTGTTAAATTATAATTATTAAATTTTTTTTTCTTATATGACCGAAGATGTGGAAAAGACCGACAATTCGTAACTAACCCTAACTACTTAACTCATATTAAGTTATACTAACCACCTGACATTTTATCCTCTAATAATGCAAGAAAAGGCTATCGAAAGGAAATAAAGCCGCTTGCATTCAATGGAAAGCCAACAAATTGGAGGGATTTTGCAGGGAATTGAAAAGATTTAATCAATTGACATCGTCAGCAAAATACGCCTTCAGGAACCGCTTCGAATGGCAATTCCAATAATAGCAAGGTGTGTTGACTTTGTAAGTTTGTCGTTAGTTTGGAATTAGAACTTGGGAATGTTTTGCACTTTTAACACGAATATGTAGGCTGTTTCTCTAAGTTGTTCTGTTCATCTTAGGAAGTCAAGAAAAGGTAATGTTGCAATAATATTACTTATAGGCAGAATACATGGTTTGTTCAGTGTTTCATTGAAATGTTATATTAAATTAAAGGAAATACAGCACAAAATTTGGAAAAGGTGCACTTTAGCTTCGACTGAGATCGTCGAACCTATTTTTCACCTTCTGCTGTTTTATTAAATATTAGCAATTAAATAATAAATGTGGTAGGTATCATAGTGACCTATAGCTATGTTATAATTTAGCAGTCTTATCGCATATTCTTCACGTGGTTTTAGGGAAACAAAAAATTAAAGATTTAAGATTTGAAACAGGTTTTCATCTAACTAATCTTTAATCTTTGTGTCAAATAACCAGTAGATTATGGTAGTAAGGAAGTCAATGATACCACCTTTTTCTATTTACTTGCCAGTATTTAATAAAAGAGCAGACGGTGCAGTATAACTCTCAGTCGAAGCTTAAGTGCACCTTTACCATAAGTTTAACTATAGTAACGAATTAAAAGTAATTCACTAAAGATTTTAATCATTTTAGTTTTAGATACTGTATTATCATTTTAATTATTAGATACTGTAAGCAAAATTTAATTTGAAACTAATAAAGACAGTTGAATATAATACGGTTAAACAATTACCTCACTCATTTGATTTATAATTTTCCTTCATACTTATTTAATTAATTTATTCCATTGATTATTACCTTCATCATAATATAAATAAATTACATAGGTAATATGAATTTACCACTTTATTGTTCATCAAACTAGTTTACATACTTAGTTTAAATGGCTAAAGGTAATCACAATAACGATGAACGGTTAAAAACATACAAAATAGAAAAGTGGAATAATTAGGAATAATTAATCTTTTCCCTGCTATTATTCCTTTATGTGACATTACAGGTTTTAATCACTTAAGGTGTGTACAAGCTAAATGACTGACTGGCAAATGTCAAAATGTCCCCCATTGATAATAACAGAGTTAGAGACAATGGTGTGACATTACAACTGTTATGGTTAACCTTTCCTAACGCTCTTAACATTTACTAATGATATCAACTATCTTACAAAACAATGCATATAATAATAACACTTCTGTGTCACCATTAACATACTTAAATGCATCATATTAATATAAATAACAGGTAGACAAAGTATTCAAACACGATATTAATAAAAACATCAAATGATGATTAAAATTTTTCCTCATTTTGATCTTTGAATAAAAATGATGGCGCTGTCTCTGTTCATTGGTGATCATTTTACTGAAGTCATAATATACTATTGAGAGTTATTTTAATTGATAAACTAATATCGTAATGAGGGTTAAAGTTAAAATTTTAATTATTAAAGTTGGATAAAGTTATTATAAACATTTAAGGATATTTCCAATTATTCAAACTTTCTATGTACCATTGGTGTCATTTTGACACAATGTATCATCTTCCAAACGTAAACGGACGCTTAAAATTTTTTTTAAAAGTATCAAGTTGGCACAGACAATTTTTTCTAATTAATTGAATTAATCAACAAAGTAGCAGTATAGAAATAAACTCAATAGTATAATAAGAAGCAAAAATAGTATAAAGTTTATATGAAAATCAAAACAATTCCATTTTAATCCGTCAAAAAAAGGCGGGACAATAGTCCCAACATGCAATTTGGGCTCATGAATGATATTTTTAAGGTGGGTTAAACAGTAATCATAGTATCCCACCATGCAACAAATGGAACTAAATAAATTGGTTATTCGGTGTCACACCGTGAAACAAGAGTTAAACAATTCACTTCTTACTAACCGAATAAATTGGAGAGTCAGATTCCCTAACATTTTGGATGGCTAGGATCTATCTACCACACGTAGGGTTTTTTAAGTCTTTCCACCAGACTTTTTGCTAAGCTCCTCCTACTTTTTCCACGAGAATATAAGATAAGACGATATAATTACTATATATTTTAGTTTGTATCCATGTTACCTGCAGGTATCATGGATACCAACTGAAATAAATAACAATTATATCTTTTTTTCTTATATTCTCGTGGCAAAGGTAGGAGTAGTTTAGCAAAAAGTCTGGTGGAAAGACTTAAAAAACCCTACGTGTGTACAGCCCTTCATAGTTTATACCCTTTACTCAGACTGTTAGATAGCTCCTTTACCTTTAATTTCTTGCTGTGCTATAAGCAGGCCTTAACTACGCAGCTGACTGGAAGTTGATCAACTTACTAAGTTAGGAAGAAGTTATGGAGAATATCTTCAGGCAAATTAGTTCAGATAGTCGACTGAATGTTTTAACCTGAATAAGTCTATTATGTTCTACCAGATGAATTAACTAAAGCATTTTATAATAACATCGTTAGCGTAATTAGAATGAATATGAAAATGAGTATATTGTAATTCAATTGTGATAGTTATTAGTTACCATTATTGAAAATTAGAAATTTATGAGTAATTATATATTTGTGATATTTACCTTGGTTGTGACAATATGATTTTAAAATCATAGATGTTAAGAATATCATAGACGAAATGAAATAGTATCGAATACTATATACCGCTGGTTTAGAACCATTCAATACTCTTCAATTCTCTCCGTCTATATTTTCTATAATATTTTCGAATTTCAGGCTCTATGATTTTAAAAATATATTGTCACAATCCTATAATATATATTCGATTTAATGATATTATTTAAAATGTACCTATTTAATTAGTTAACTAAAACTACTACCTAATTTATGAAATATCTACCGGATAATCAGAGCTACTTACTTTGAAGCTAAAAATATGGGCTCGAATTAATGAATATATTTAATTTAATAAGAATTATGAACAAAATTTATTTGAATACATAAATAATGCAACTAATAATTTATATCGAAGGCCTATTAATTGTGAGATGAAGATTTTTCTGACAGTAATTTTAAAGCAATCATTTACTTACAAAGTTTGTATGGATGGTAGCGATGAGAAAGTTCCTTCCTGTATGGTCTTGATGTTGTTGTCGTACAGAGACCTGGAAAACAAATGTCATTTATTGCATAGGAACGAGAAAAGAAAGGAAGGCACTTGCCTAATATGGCAATGCTATGGGAATCTTTTTCATAAGGAGTAAAGTGGAACATTGGATAAAACGTATAATATAAAGACAAGTAAAACGACGTCAAATAATAGGAGTAAACTCCCAAGACTTTTCTATTTACTTGGCTATATTTAATTAAATCAACTTATATTAATACCAGGAAAATACTTTCTACTTATAAATTAATGAAAATGTAACAATATTGTATTACAATATGTTAAAGGAGGAGAATCTCAAATTAGTTGTTTATTATAATTGAAAATTTAGAAATGATCATTGAAAATTATATTACTTTAAAACCATTATATATATTTACAATTATTGAAACAAAAAGAGTCTATTTAGTATATAATTAAAATTAAATACAATTATTCTATCTTTATTTCTTATATGACCGGAGATGCAAAACTGACCGATAATTCATAACTAACCCGACATCTTCCTATAGAGCTTTCAGATTCAACTAATGCTCATATTTTAGCACAAAGAACAGAATTAATGGAGAAGAAGATTAATTAATGAGTGTCATAACAACTGTGAAGAATGCTGTTATTAAATTAACACTTTTCTTCAAAACTTCCTACTTTATAATGGATGGCCCCTCAGTTCTCCTAGACTGAATTAATAACCTTGTGAAATAATTCCTTATACTCATCTAACATCTAATATGTAAAGCCTCGTAAACTAAATTGTGAATTATAGTATAAAAGTTTATAAAACAGAAAATTCTAACTATATTAAAAAAACCTAGATAACAGAATCTAAGGATGAAAAAATCGCTAAATCAAAACCTAGATTGTTAAGTTTATCATGAGATCAAAAAACTGAGAGTCTGAGGTTACGATTTCTGATCATTATATTCATTACAAACTGAAATATATATTTCTAGATATAGCTATCCAGTTCTATTATCTATATGATAGTATTTAAAAGCTCTAGGACGGTTACAATGTATTTGGAAAAAGATTTCCCTGATTAGGTACGGTTAGGCAGAGTGAAAGATAACCATTACATGTGATTTACTTTCCGTGCCTGTACGTAAAGAGAGAGAATTAACTTCATAACTGCATACTGTAACACAAAAGACTGAGTAACTGCATTCACAATTAGACCATTGGAAAGCAAATCATTCTACTGCTCAGCATGGTTAACAAAACATTGATGGGAGATTCGAATGTCGGATTTGAAAAAGCAGAAGTCAAATGTAAAAAATGTATGCAAGAAAGAAAGTAAACATCATCATATGATAAGAAACATCAATATATGATATGCAACATCATCATATATGATAAGAGACATCATATGAATGATATCACAAATACTAATGATGTCAATGATATCTTAAAACAAACATCATTATATCTCACAATAAAAACAAGTTACTATAGTTTATGGATTATAAATCTAGAAATTACAAGACGACCTTCTCCTTAAACAAACTGCTAATTGATAAAACTTTTAAAAGCAAAATAAAAATACATGTTAAAAGCAGTATGATTAAACACGTACGATGAAGTAGAAAATATCCTAAGCAGAAATGTGTGTAAACTGATTTACAACAAAAAGAGGGTGATTATTTTTTCAGTTATTCAAAAATGTATAGTAACACATCTTTGCTAACCATATTATATAAAACTTTAATAATTACTAGTTTCTTCATTAAAGTGTTGCCTAGTAATTACTTCTAATTTATATTTAAATGTTATAGGCTTGAAAATATCTAAAATAGGAAATTCTGCAGTACCACTATAGTGTGTTTGCACGAGTATCTCTAATCTGAACACTGTCACTATACACATACTATATCTATCTCTTTACTGATACTAAGTATCTCTATCTTTTTACTAATACTATCTCTGTCCCTCCAATTTCTATCTATCTCTTCTCTCTATCTGCACTATCTATCTATATCTCTCCACTGTGCATCACTAACTCTCCACTCTGCATCTCTATCTCGCATCTCTGTCTCCACTCTTTTTATCTCTACCACTCCACTATCTCTATCTCTACTCACAGTAGGTTGAGGCTCCTCAAGTCGGTGAAGACATCCCTCCTCAGACAGGTGATGGAGTTGGCGTTCAGGAGACTGCGGGAAAAAAGAGGGGGGGGGAGGTTAGAGGGGGTCCAGAGATAAAATATCAAAACAAACATCAAGGATATACTAGTAAATATAATGCTTCGGTATATGTATAAGATTTTGAAATAAATATGAATAAATAATGCTTAAATCGTAATATGAAAGAGAATGAAATATATATTCAGCGCTAAAACAATTTTTGTTTGTTTATTTATTTATTTCCTATATTCTCTCTTCTCTATAGTGTCCAAATATGAAGTCTTATATTTTTTATGTAATATAGAGTAAACAAAATATTTTATTGACCGCTGTATCGCGAAAACAGATCATCAAAAATACGATATGAAACTTTTTGTAAAATCATTCACGTTATTCGTTTGCAGTTAAATGAGGATTACTTAATTAAAGCAAGCTTTGTGTTCATTTAAAAATGTGTAGTTGTTAAATTAAAACAAATAAATAAAAGATTATTTATATAATCTAGCAAGTTAAATCTTCATTAGTTAACATAATGTGTTGATTAGGATATTCATCGTAACAATAATAAAAAGATACACTCCATGCGTAACTAACAATATTTACAAAACAAATATCAAAATATTTATCAGTAGAATTAATAACATTAAAACAACAGTGAAACTTTAGCTGAATTACTTGTACATGAATAACAATATAATGGAAAGAATTAATGAACTACATTAAGTAATTAGTATGTAGCATCGCAAAAATACAATATATTACTGTAATAAAATAGAGAGAAAGTATAATTATATTATAGCGATACTGACTCATAAATAAATAAGCTATTATAACTGAATTGTAAAACAATGGTGAACTAGAACGGGCCCCTGTGAAGCGCATTACTTCGCCGCCGCTAATAAATAGCATCGGTCATCCAATAGTTCTTGATATATAAATGACCTTGACGTTGACCTTCGATTCGTTCGCTCACAAAATCTAATCAACTGGTACCAGGATAATGACCAATCTTTCCACCAAATTAAAGGCGATTTAGTTAAACACTTTTTGAATTATGCGAATAACAGAATTACAAATAAATTCGACCAAAACATAACCTTTGGCAAATTTGCAAAGATAAAAACACACTCAGTCTCATCACCGGTAATAACACACTCAGTCTCATCACTGGTAATATCACACTCAGTCTCATCACTGGTAATATCACACTCAGTCTCATCACTGGTAATATCACACTCAGTCTCATCACTGGTAATATCACACTCTGTCTATTCACTGGTAATATCACACTCAGTCTCATCACCGGTAATATCACACTCAGTCTCATCACCGGTAATAACACACTCAGTCTCATCACCGGTAATATCACACTCAGTCTCATCACCGGTATAACACACTCAGTCTCATCACTGGTAATATCACACTCAGTCTCATCACTGGTAATATCACACTCAGTCTCATCACTGGTAATATCACACTCAGTCTCATCACTGGTAATATCACACTCAGTCTCATCACTGGTAATATCACACTCAGTCTCATCACCGGTAATATCACACTCTGTCTATTCACTGGTAATATCACACTCAGTCTCATCACTGGTAATATCACACTCAGTCTCATCACTGGTAATATCACACTCAGTCTCATCACTGGTAATATCACACTCAGTCTCATCACTGGTAATATCACACTCAGTCTCATCACTGGTAATATCACACTCAGTCTCATCACTGGTAATATCACACTCAGTCTCATCACTGGTAATATCACACTCAGTCTCATCACTGGTAATATCACACTCAGTCTCATCACTGGTAATATCACACTCAGTCTCATCACTGGTAATATCACACTCAGTCTCATCACCGGTAATATCACACTCTGTCTATTCACTGGTAATATCACACTCAGTCTCATCACTGGTAATATCACACTCAGTCTCATCACTGGTAATATCACACTCAGTCTCATCACTGGTAATATCACACTCAGTCTCATCACTGGTAATATCACACTCAGTCTCATCACTGGTAATATCACACTCAGTCTCATCACTGGTAATATCACACTCAGTCTCATCACCGGTAATATCACACTCTGTCTATTCACTGGTAATATCACACTCAGTCTCATCACTGGTAATATCACACTCAGTCTCATCACTGGTAATATCACACTCAGTCTCATCACCGGTAATATCACACTCTGTCTATTCACTGGTAATATCACACTCAGTCTCATCACTGGTAATATCACACTCAGTCTCATCACTGGTAATATCACACTCAGTCTCATCACTGGTAATATCACACTCAGTCTCATCACCGGTAATATCACACTCTGTCTATTCACTGGTAATATCACACTCTGTCTCATCACCGGTAATATCACACTAAGTCTCATCACCGGTAATATCACACTCTGTCTCATCACCGGTAATATCACACTCAGTCTCATCACTGGTAATATCACACTAAGTCTCATCACTGGTAATAACACTCAGTCTCGTCACTGGTAATATCGCACTCAGTCTCATCACTGGTAATTTCACACTCAGTCTCATCACTGGTAATTTCACACTCAGTCTCATCACCGGTAATATCACACTCAGTCTCATCACTGGTAATATCACACTCAGTCTCATCAATGGTAATAACATCACACTCAGTCTCATCACTGGTAATATCACACTCAGTCTCATCAATGGTAATAACATCACACTCAGTCTCATCACTGGTAATTTCACACTCTGTCTCATCACTGGTAATATCACACTCAGTCTCATCAATGGTAATAACATCACACTCTGTCTCATCACTGGTAATATCACACTCAGTCTCATCAATGGTAATAACATCACACTCAGTCTCATCACCGGTAATTTCACTACCCATTATATTCACTTGCTTTAAGGCTCATATTCGTAGTCCATGATAAAGCCATACAAATTACACCCTTAATTTATGCAAACTGATAACCGGATAATTTATAGTGACTGATCGTGACCCATAATGATGCTTAGGCTTATAGTCAACCCGCACACAGTGATACACTATTATACAGGGACTACAGGCCTATAGTTATTATAACACAGTGTGTAATAGTAATACGTCTTTTGGATGTATTAATTCCTGTGCCTTCTATCGATGTTAATTTATTCCCTAAAATATAAATTGCCCACATTCTAAACAATATCTTATATAGCAAGTTTATTTTTATGAACATTAACCCTGGCTAAAAATTTTCATTCCAGGGATATTAAGGGAATATCCCAGGAATAACTCCTTCTTTCCTGGGATATTCCCCTAATATTCCAGGACTAAATCATTCCTGCATGTGAATTTATATATAACGCTATAACACCATTTAAATATCTTTATCACCAACTCTCCTATTTTAATGAAAAACCAAAGCAGTCCGGGATTACCAACACTCCAAAGCCTTTAAAATGAGATTGCGGAAGGATTAGCCTACAATAAATATCCTCCTCATGCTATCGAAGAAAGTAATCGAAATGGTTGTTAGGTTCTCATGAAGTATATCGATAATCATCGCACAGTCGCCGCTAATTGCTGCGCCTTTTCAATCGGTTATTTTACCTCAGATCAGAGGGTGATAGCGCAGACTAAATGGATGCGCTGAGAGTGGAAACTCGGTAATTGAAATATACTTTATGAGCACGAAAAACATTAGAGATAATATCGAAATAACAACTATAATTTCACTATGGCTAAAATGAGCTCTTTTAATACCATCATTTTATAGTTCAATTTCTTTTTGATTCAAAATTGAATGCTAAATCTGATTTAAATTAATTTCATTATATATTTATCAATAAAATACTAACGTTGCATTTCTTACTTAATAATGATCAACATCTACATAGGAATTACTTAAAAACTAGAGTTTGAATTGTATTATTACAATATAAGCAATGGTTCGCTACAATGAAATTCTAACTAGTATTAATAGGCTAAGTAATTTATTACTCATATACAATAGAGCAATAAAAAGAGCTCAATGTGACTCTTCAATGAATCGGAAGCAGTAAATTAAGGAATTATACCAATAATGCTGTGTGACATAACTTAGTATTTCCAGGCCTCATCATTTACAGTGTCTACAGGCCTCATCATCTACAGTATCTACAGGCCTCATCATCTACAGTATCTACAGGCCTCATCATCTACAGTATCTACAGGCCTCATCATCTACAGTGTCTACAGGCCTCATCATCTACAGTGTCTACAGGCCTCATCATCTACGGTATCTACAGGCCTCATCATTTACAGTGTCTACAGGCCTCATCATCTACAGTGTCTACAGGCCTCATCATCTACAGTGTCTACAGGCCTCATCATCTACAGTATCTACAGGCCTCATCATTTACAGTGTCTACAGGCCTCATCATCTACAGTATCTACAGGCCTCATCATATACAGTGTCTACAGGCCTCATTATTTACAGTGTCTGCAGGCCTCATCATCTACAGTGTCTACAAGTCTCTTCTCCCTCACTCTCTCTTTCTTTTTCATAATTAAATCAAATTAGAAGATCTCTTTTGAAGATATTTCGACTGCATTATTTACGTCCTTTACGGAATTAAGAACTGCTCCTAATTAGTTCTTTTTAAGTCATTACAATGGGAGAGAATTAATAAAGGTTCTCAGACGCTCCAGAGGCTCCTTTAAAATCTAATAATGATCCTCTTTCGCTAATGTGCTGTAAAACAGGAAGAGTTATAATGAATGAACGGCCTAAAACTTACTGCATTTAATATAATCACCACAATTACAAAGGCAGTTAGAATAACATGTTGTAACTCACCTTAGTCAGACTAATTTAATTAGAGGCTTAATGAGTACAATTGTGACTTTACATAACTCATAATTTAATTAGTGGTTTATTTTAACTATGGTAATATCATTGTTGTTAGAAAGGACGTAAATACAAGGGGAAACATATCAGAAAAAAATAAGAAAGAGACAGTAGCCATTACTCTCTTCCACCTAATTACCATTACTCCACCAAATTACCATTACTCCACCAAATTACCATTACTCTCCACCAAATTACCATTACTCCACCAAATTACCATTACTCTCCACCTAATTACCATTACTCTCCACCTAATTACCATTACTCTCCACCTAATTACCATTACTCTCCACCTAATTACCATTACTCTCCACCTAATTACCATTACTCTCCACCTAATTACCATTACTCTCCACCTAATTACCATTACTCTCCACCTAATTACCGTTACTCTCCACCTAATTACCATTACTCTCCACCTAATTACCATTACTCTCCACCTAATTACCATTACTCTCCACCTAATTACCATTACTCTCTTCCAATGAGTGTCTCAATCAGAAGTACCAATTACCGATATGTCCGGTACTAGAACAAAGTCTCTATCGATTGCCCCGTCAGTCAATACGTTAATTAGCATGGAATAGGACACCTACCTCTACACTCATCAGAACTGACACCTCATTGACACTCTGGAACGTATCCTCCAGAGTCCTTCACAGTTAATGAACACACTACAAAACTTCACTTAGAGCGTGCAAAAGTGATGACGTCATTCCTACCCCTCCACACCAGCCTCGTGCAAAACAAGACACACAAAATTAATAATGGTAAAAATATAGAATAGCTCAAAATGGCCATTTTCAACGAAAAAATTATGGGAATTTTTCGAGTGGTTCGATGTTAAAGTCTTAGACAGTTAAAAACATGCCTCAAAAATGAACATAGAAGCACATCTAACCACCAAAATGTCAAGATAACCTAATAGATAACTATTGCATACGATGTTATGTTATATGAATCTTTACTTCACCAATCTTCTATAGCCTATCATGTCATAAGTTATTTTTATACTACCTATTCCTACTTGTCATAGGTTACAATATATCTTTTTATTATAGATGGTAAGATACCTAAGTATTTATAAATGAAAGAGTTAAACTAATATTTTCCTACCAAAACATATAAAAAAAATATGGGAAAAAGCATTCTTGAGCTTTAATTTCTTCTCTCCATTAATTTTGAGGGTTGTTTTGAAGCAGTAGACAGTGACGTCAAGGGGTGGGAGAAGGTATGATGAAACACTTTGGTGATCTAGTGTGACAGCCTCATGTTGCATGGAAACACTAGTGGACATCTTCAAGACATACATGGACACTTTCATGGTAAATGGACACATTCAATATATATTGGCATCTGCATCTTCAAGATACATAGGACATCTTCAAGGTACATGGGACACATTTACCGTCCGACAGTACATGGACATGCACATTTACTGTACTACAGTATATGGACACATTAAAAGTACATGGGCACATACACGTTACATTCACGGGACATTAAAATTGAACACCAATCACAGTTAATCAGCATACAATTTAGTTATTTTTATAAATAAGCCACTACTGAAGATAGATATAGCAATATTCATTTAATATTTCATAAGTGTATATTAAATATTAAGTAGAATTAGATTACTTACTATCATAAATCTGTTTTAAGTATGCAGTTATATGCTAAGTTGCTTTAAGTGGCTATAAAGTATTTAATTATAACATAAACTAACATCATAAAAATAATGTTTTTTTTAAATTTGACCAAGGACTGCAAAATATATATATATCGCTTGTTTGCAGCAACAACGTCATAAACACAAAAACATGTATTTTAGAGTTATCCATATAGACATATAAATCATAAAATGCTGATCATTTTAGTAAAAAAATAATCATTGTAACTCAAAAATATACCGCTAGAGAGGCTAAATGTCCTAACGATATACCATTAAATGTACGTACATTACAAGTACTAAAATGCCTCTCCTGAAAAATAGCTTTTTTGAAGTTATGACACTGTTCTCGCAAACAAGCGATATATACTAAATCCTATTATGAAATTAGTATTCGGTCGAAGAGTAAAACTGTGTGTAATGAGATTTTCATTGAAATACTGTAATATAAAATTTAATAGGCATACACTTTCAATTCATTGTACTTATTAGATTTTCAATACTCATTATTTGAGCCCGGATTTATAGTTCTAACGAAAGTAGTCGAAATAGCGCCAAAAAAAAGTTTCTATAGCTTTAAAAAAGTTTTAAAATCAGAAAAAAAAGTCCTTATAATAGCTGAATGTGTCTTAAAATTGATGCATTTCCTTTCTTTTATCCACATTATAGAAACTTTTGGAAAAAAAATTCCAGAGTAACTATGCCATTCTTGTTTATTTGTTAATAGTTGATTTTTAATTATTATTCACAAAACTTACGCAACATTTCTGGCAGTTGTGTACGTATAATATCGTATATACAAGACTATGAGTTTAATAAATAGTAAATAAAACTGATGTTTCTTAATTCATATGTAGCTTTTATTTGACAAGAAACTAACAAGATGAAAGAAAACTAAACAAATTTTACCCAAAAAATTATGATCTCGAAGTGAAAGCCAACTAAGAAAATATAACAACGAAACTCAAATAGAACAGCACAAACCAAATACAAAAACAGTAACAATAATTCTTAATATAATAAATATGCTACTTTTTAATGACACAATTACACATCATTACGAGAAATTACTAACATTTTATTGACATTTTTGGCTGTTAAGCTTAGTCTCTTTTCACTTGAAATTATTTTCAATTTTAAAAAGCTTCTTTCAACTTCAAAACAGTTTCGAGTTCTTTCACTTTGGGCATGTTTGTTTTTTACAAAATGAGCACTAAACTAACTATGACGCTCAGAAAAGTGTGTGCTCAAAGTAACATCTTTACTCAAAGAACGAAATTAATCGGTCGCAATATATAAATATATTTATTTTATTGGGCATATCTTCATTCTTCATATATCATTCTATATATTTAAGAAAACTACATAATATTATACTGTATGAAGTAGTGATTTATTCATTTTTCAATTCAGTATAATTTACCAATAATTATGATCGTACGTTTTCTATGAGATATTAAATACTATAAAAAATGTGAATGAAATGGCATACTAATTTAAATGCCTCTTGCATGTTTAATTTATCAATAATATAATTATATGTTACAAATATATTTTGCACGTAAAGGATGGTTTATCATAGGTTTTATAGTCGTTTATACCATAATAACTAGTTCTATCTTTTAATTTCTACTCAGAATAGCTTTTATAGTCAAAATAGCGTTTATGCTATAAACACAATAAAACTAGATAATAAAATAGCGTCTATAGCATAAGAACTAGAAATCCGGGCTCTACTCATTATATTCTGCAAAATATATAAATTGGACATTTTCATTGAAAATATGTTTCTAATGATGTAAGTACATCTGCTCTCAGAATCAGAACCATCCAATAATTCACTATCTCTTCCAATAGCCATCATGAGATTACTTCTCCTACCACAAGAATTGCTAAGCCCCCAGCAAACAAGCAAACTAGCTGCTTGGCATACCAAGCAGATAACTTCTCCAGCAATGGAAGGAAAGAAACTAACTTATTTTGACTTATAACTTCCTTTTGTGACTTCATTAGTCGTGTAATTAGTTTTATCAAAAGTTTGGAGAGAGTTGTGCCACCATTATAATAATGGTCATCAGGGAGAGGAGTTGGTGAGATGGTGATTGCAATGACGTACATTGCACGGTGTCGTGACTATCTAATAAAAGATAAAGCAATGGGAATAATATAATGTTATCTGTATTTTAAAACAAATAAATTTGTAATTAGAGTACCTGTCGGTCGGTTTCACATCTTCGGTCACATAAGAAAAAACGATATAATAATCATAATTATTATTTAATTTTTATTCGGATCCATGATACCTGTTGGTATTATAGATACTAAATAAAATAGAAAATTAGAAATAAAATATTAATCATTAATAATTATTGTCTCTTTTTTTTCTTACAAGAACGAAAAATTGAAACCGACCGATAATTCGTAACTTACCCTAATTACACGTATTTCCAATGCCCATGTTTTGTCATTTTGACAATAATATTTTCATCATTAGAAAACACAGTCGACAATCACTACGATTATTTTTCAATACTTTAGATCACTCTACTTTTTCCATGAACATAATTGATAATGTGGGTAAACTTATAATGGATAACAATGAGCATTTACAACTTACTAAGATAATAACTGAATGTTTAGGTACTCACAGTAGCTGCAGTGACGTCAGACCTGAAAACACTCCTGTCTCCAACTCTGCTATTTTGTTGCCGTACAGAACTCTGTCAGAAAAAATGAAACATTTTATTTGGGAAATCACGAACTTGACTCTAGTTGATTTAACTTATATTTATATAGAATGAAAATATCACAAACATTATCATAGGAAAGTTATAATAAGAATTATTGTATATACTTACAGAGATGACAATGATTTCAAACCCTGGAAAGCATCGCCAGCGATTGTAGTGATTTGATTGTTGCTGAGGTCACTGTAATGGAGAAGATGGATGTTATTTAGTGAATGGAGAAGATGGATGTTATTTAGTGAATGGAGAAGATGGATATTATTTAGTGAATGGAGAAGATGGATGTTATTTAGTGAATGGAGAAGATGGATGTTATTTAGTGAATGGAGAAGATGGATGTTATTTAGTGAATGGAGAAGATGGATGTTATTTAGTAAATAGAGAAGATGGATGTTATTTAGTGAATGGAGAAGATGGATGTTATTTAGTGAATAGAGAAGATGGATGTTATTTAGTGAATAGAAAAGATGGATGTTATATTTAGTGAATAGAGAAGATGGATGTTATTTAGTGAATGGAGAAGATGGATGTTATTTAGTGAATGGAGAAGATGGATGTTATATTTAGTGAATAGAGAAGATGGATGTTATTTAGTGAATAGAGAAGATGGATGTTATTTAGTGAATAGAAAAGATGGATGTTATATTTAGTGAATAGAGAAGATGGATGTTATTTAGTGAATGGAGAAGATGGATGTTATTTAGTGAATGGAGAAGATGGATGTTATATTTAGTGAATAGAGAAGATGGATGTTATATTTAGTGAATAGAGAAGATGGATGTTATTTAGTGAATAGAGAAGATGGATGTTATTTAGTGAATGGAGAAGATGGATGTTATTTAGTGAATGGAGAAGATGGATGTTATTTAGTGAATGGAGGAGATGGATGTTATTTAGTGAATGGAGAAGATGGATGTTATTTAGTGAATGGAGAAGATGGATGTTATTTAGTGAATGGAGAAGATGGATGTTATTTAGTAAATAGAGAAGATGGATGTTATTTAGTGAATGGAGAAGATGGATGTTATTTAGTGAATAGAGAAGATGGATGTTATTTAGTGAATAGAAAAGATGGATGTTATATTTAGTGAATAGAGAAGATGGATGTTATTTAGTGAATGGAGAAGATGGATGTTATTTAGTGAATGGAGAAGATGGATGTTATATTTAGTGAATAGAGAAGATGGATGTTATTTAGTGAATAGAGAAGATGGATGTTATATTTAGTGAATAGAGAAGATGGATGTTATTTAGTGAATGGAGAAGATGGATGTTATTTAGTGAATGGAGAAGATGGATGTTATATTTAGTGAATAGAGAAGATGGATGTTATTTAGTGAATGGAGAAGATGGATGTTATATTTAGTGAATAGAGAAGATGGATGTTATTTAGTGAATGGAGAAGATGGATGTTATTTAGTGAATAGAGAAGATGGATGTTATTTAGTGAATAGAAAAGATGGATGTTATATTTAGTGAATAGAGAAGATGGATGTTATTTAGTGAATGGAGAAGATGGATGTTATTTAGTGAATGGAGAAGATGGATGTTATATTTAGTGAATAGAGAAGATGGATGTTATTTAGTGAATGGAGAAGATGGATGTTATATTTAGTGAATAGAGAAGATGGATGTTATTTAATGAATATAGAAGATGGATGATATTTGGTGAATAGAGGAGATGGATGTTATTTAGTGAATAGAGAAGATGGATGTTATTTAGTGAATAGAAAAGATGGATGTTATTTAGTGAATAGAGAAGATGGATGTTATTTAGTAAATAGAGAAGATGGATGTCATTTATCTGTGAATAGAGAAGATGGATGTTATTTAGTGAATAGAAAAGATGGATGTTATTTAGTGAATAGAGAAGATGGATGTTATTTAGTAAATAGAGAAGATGGATGTCATTTATCTGTGAATAGAGAAGATGGATGTTATTTAGTGAATAGAAAAGATGGATGTTATTTAGTGAATAGAGAAGATGGATGTTATTTAGTAAATAGAGAAGATGGATGTCATTTATCTGTGAATAGAGAAGATGGATGTTATTTAGTGAATAGAAAAGATGGATGTTATTTAGTGAATAGAGAAGATGGATGTTATTTAGTAAATAGAGAAGATGGATGTCATTTATCTGTGAATAGAGAAGATGGATGTTATTTAGTGAATAGAAAAGATGGATGTTATTTAGTGAATAGAGAAGATGGATGTTATTTAGTAAATAGAGAAGATGGATGTCATTTATCTGTGAATAGAGAAGATGGATGTTATTTAGTGAATAGAAAAGATGGATGTTATTTAGTGAATAGAGAAGATGGATGTTATTTAGTAAATAGAGAAGATGGATGTCATTTATCTGTGAATAGAGAAGATGGATGTTACTTAGTGAATAGAGAAGATGGATATTATTTAGTGAATATAGAAGATGGATGTTATTTGGTGAATAGCGAAGATGGATGTTATTTAGTGAATAGAGAAGATGGATGTTATTTAGTGAATAGAAAAGATGGATGTTATTTAGTGAATATAGAAGATGGATGTTATTTGGTGAATAGCGAAGATGGATGTTATTCAAATGTGAATAAAATAAAGTGTTTTCATAAATGCAAATCACAGCACATAAAAGAATGGATAGATTTTATCAAGAAAATCTCAGTCAGTTTAAAACACACTCATTATCGTATCATAAATATATCTTTATAGTATATAGTAATAGGCCTAGACATATTTAAAGTGTCTCTACATAATAATCGCTAAGTGCATTAAGTAGTACTTCAGAAACTGTTATCACACTCTCTCTACAAATTATTAGTGAACCAGTTACTAAAAACAGGAGTGTTTTAGCCAATTTAGCTGAAGAACTGGTACTACCTAAGCCTTTGACCAAAGTACAGTGAAATACTAGCCGATAACTTAGTGTAAATGTTTATAGAGTTTATATAATCGATAGCAAGACCTATTTAAAGTGGGATTTATAAGAATTATAAAGCGTTTAGAAGTATATATTCAAAAAAAAATTATAATGCATCAAATGTTCTGGTATGGTTTATAACATATTTCAAAGTGACATAATTTACATGTTACTGCAATAAATTTCATTCATGCATTATGTAAGAATGATATATTTTGTCATTTCTTCTCCAAAATACCTGAGCACTGCAAGATGGCCTGACAATTTGCTGACGTGATATATTTTGTGTAGAGGAGAAAGAGATTGCTATCTCACTATAAAGTATATTGCACTTTAGATCATTATTAAGCTATAAGATAAACATCTCTAAGGTAAAATTAATGGTGATAGATAAGAAGTGGAGCATAGACAGCTTCAAGTGGTTTCACTGATATCGAGTGATGGAAATATGACACTATAGTCAATAGAGTGATGTGCTAATGCTTATATAGTCAATATTTTTCTATTGATAACAATGTTACTTGATAATCTAATTCGAATTGAGGGAATTGATATTTGATATCAGGGCTTTGAATGCAATCTTTTCTTCAATAAATTGGAGTTAAATTATCAAGCAAGAACTGGATATTTAGAAATGCTTATATATTTTTTGCTCTCTGCTTACATTTAACACTAAATAATTAACACTAAATAATATTCTAAACAATTTCCATACAGGGTACTAACTAGATTTTGACATTAGCTAGGTAAGTTCCGAATTATTGGTCAGTTCCATATTTTCGGTGAAAACGATATAATAATAATTGATTGAGTAAAAAGCCAACTAGATACTTCAATTTTTATATATAATATTTAAGAAGTCAATATATTTTTGTTATTGGTATCCATGATACCAATAAATAAAAATAAAATAATAATTAATTTATCGTTTTTTCTTATATGACCGAAAATGTAGAACTGACCGATAATTCGGAGCTTATATCCCTACCCAGAAGAGTGAATTTCTAAGTCAATGTAGATGGAGTGCAATAAAATGATCCATAAGGCAAAAAGACTGGCATAATGATGCCATATTGACATGCTCTGTTTACTTACACTTACATCACAACCTTTATTTAGATGCGCAAAAATACTGCCCTACAAAGGACATAGCAAATGAATGCATAACATCACGAATGCTATGACGGATGAACGGAGATTATAAGAAAACTGAAATGAATTGCTATAAATGAAAAAAGGTTAAAAAAAATTAACTATGAAAATCTCATCCCATTAAATAAACTAAGCAGTCAATTTGTCATTTTTTTACTCTTCAAACAATTTTATCTCATAAATTATTATAGGTAGGTACTTTAATTTTTTATTAGATTGTTAATTAATATAAGGAGACTGTGTTTCCTGATAATAAAAATAAAGACATAAAAGTATCTACCAAAAATACTTTACGAGATTTTGTTTGAAAAGTAAAAAAACAGTCTCATTGACTGCTTGGTATTCTAATGTTTATACAATAAAATCTATCTATTTAAATAGGTAACCGTATACACTGCAAGATAAACATCTCACCGTTAGGATGAAAGTTTAGCTAATTACAATAGCATTGGCCCATTTACAGTAAAGGCAAATGCAGTGAGAGTGACCCAATGCTAATTGGTTAAAGCTATTCTATGGCAGTGGTAGGTACTTGTATCTAGATACTATTTTAGGCACTTGTATGCCCCTATCTAGATACTATCTAACTGATTTATAGCTAAAATGATAGTGTCTTTATAGCACATTAAACACTGTTGAAGAATAAATTCTAAGGTAATTATAAATTACATTTTTAAAACAGATTTCTTAAGATTCAAGTTATCGCACGGATTCACATTTTAAATCATATACGATACCTATGCAGGAGTGTTGCATACCAATTAAAATAACGAGTTAAGAGGCTAAATTAAATATTGGATATTGAAAAATATGAAGTTAAAATGCTAAATTATTAATTTTCTCCTATATAATAACTCCATTCGATAATTCAGAACCTATCTTAACCCAAGATAATGGATAATATTTATTAAGGAACAATCAAAAATTATTGAAAAAAATTATTCTTTCCAAGATAAATTTCTCGGGCAAAGATAAACTTTCCGACTTTTAGTCTACATGCAGTGAATATAGCAAGGAAATATTCAGAGGGTATCGTTTTACAGACAACATACATCTGTCTTTATAGAGAAGGAGTGTGTATTCGAAGAGAGGCCTTGCAGACTTTTGACATTTTCAGTTTACACACAAACAAAGATGGGAGTTATTTCTATGGTGACATTTGATGAGAGAGCAAGAAAGAGTGAGAGAGAGAGGCAGAAATATAAATGAGATAGTAAGGCTAATATGGTGAATAGAGAATATATCTCTTGAGTCTTTCTTTCCCCTAATTTGTATTATAAGCTTTAATTGAGCAGTAATGAATGAGACCTAAAATTAAATTCTGAACCCAAATAATAGGAACAAATTGATGAAAATCATTTGAAGAAAGTACTATTGGAGAAAAGAGTCACTGTGATGATGTACTATCAGAGAAAAGAGTCACTGTGATGATGCACTATCAGAGAAAAGAGTCACTGTGATGATGTACTATCAGAGAAAAGAGTCACTGTGGTGATGTACTATCAGAGAAAGGAGTCACTGTGATGATGTACTATCTGAGAAAAGAGTCACTGTGATGATGTACTATCAAAGAAAAGAGTCACTGTGATGATGTACTATCAGAGAAAAGAGTCACTGTGATGATGTACTATCAGAGAAAAGAGTCACTGTGATGATATACTATCATAGAAAAGAGTCACTGTGATGATGTACTATCAGAGAAAAGAGTCACTGTGATGATGTACTATCAGAGAAAAGAGTCACTGTGATGATGTACTATCAGAGAAAAGAGTCACTGTGATGATGTACTATCAGAGAAAAGAGTCACTGTGATGATGTACTATCAGAGAAAAGAGTGACTGTGATGATGTACTATCAGAGAAAAGAGTCACTGTGATGATGTACTATCAGAGAAAAGAGTCACTGTGATGATGTACTATCAGAGAAAAGAGTCACTGTGATGATGTACTATCAGAGAAAAGAGTGACTGTGATGATGTACTGTCTGAGAAAAGAGTCACTTTGATGATGTACTGTCTGAGAAAAGAGTCACTGTGATGATGTACTGTCTGAGAAAAGAGTCACTGTGATGATGTACTATCAGAGAAAAGAGTCACTGTGATGATGTACTGTCTGAGAAAAGAGTCACTGTGATGATGCTAATTTTCATAAATCACAGTTTCTATTTTCTATTTTCATATCCTACAAATGTCGATGTAAATCCAGACTAATTTTAAAAAACCTACAAGTATTACAATTTGTAAAATCTCCTCTTAACCGTCCCGTAAAAATTAATTTATTATAAATAATAAATTTTAAATTTAATAACACATTTAAAACTACAGTATTCTTAATATAAATCCATTCTCAATTAAATAAGATTACTTTATTGAAGTTTATAAAAATAATATCATTGATAAAATAAGAATATCGATAAAAAGTACAAAATTTTCCACGTAAATAACTAAATAAGCAGCTCATTTTTTGCACTTGCATGCAATCTTTATCGCAAAGTGCACTTATTAAATTACCCTGTAGATAGGATGCAACGTTAAATGCAATTAAAGTTTCTCATATCGTAACTACCTATAGTTACTAAGGTACAACCATACAATTACTTGATATAACTACACTTAAAAGGAAGTGGAGACTATGCACAACTTCAAGAAGCTCATCAGTGTATGATGCATGTGATATAATAGCACTAATATCATCAGTGTATAATGTATGTGATATAATAGCACTAATATCATCAGTGTATAATGTATGTGATATAATAGCACTAATATCATCAGTGTATAATGTATGTGATATAATAGCACTAATATCATCAGTGTATAATGTATGTGATATAATAGCACTAATATCATCAGTGTATAATGTATGTGATATAATAGCACTAATATCATCAGTGTATGATGTATGCGATATAATAGCACTAATATCATCAGTGTATAATGTATGTGATATAATAGCACTAATATCATCAGTGTATAATGTATGTGATATAATAGCACTAATATCATCAGTGTATAATGTATGTGATATAATAGCACTAATATCATCAGTGTATAATGTATGTGATATAATAGCACTAATATCATCAGTGTATAATGTATGTGATATAATAGCACTAATATCATCAGTGTATGATGTATGCGATATAATAGCACTAATATCATCAGTGTATAATGTATGTGATATAATAGCACTAATATCATCAGTGTATAATGTATGTGATATAATAGCACTAATATCATCAGTGTATAATGTATGTGATATAATAGCACTAATATCATCAGTGTATAATGTATGTGATATAATAGCACTAATATCATCAGTGTATAATGTATGTGATATAATAGCACTAATATCATCAGTGTATGATGTATGCGATATAATAGCACTAATAGGTACCAGCTCTGATGCTTCCCACGGATTTGTGGGATAATTATACTTGTTTGATAATGGAAATAATTTATACTTATTCTGGAATTTTTAATGTATAAGAGCTCCGAAAAGTATGTCTGTTTAGTTCAAATAACCTTATTAAATTAATTAATAGTGAAATTCATTTTGTATTTTTCATATGTATTAGAGCACAAAAATGTATGTTTGTTGAAATAACTGTCAATAGTTTTAATATTATTATTTTTTGTTTACATATTTGAAAAATGTAATTTAAAAAAATATATATTAATCTAAAGAAAGTAAAATGCAATTAAAAGTGCTAAAAAGCTAAGAAAGATTTAACAATTATGGGACACTTCAGATTAATGAGTGGAAATAGATATGAATAAATAGAAGTTTACTATAATTATGCAGCATATAATCTATTTACTTATACCTAGTCAGGTGACTCAATTAATTGAAACAATTCTAATAAAAATCAACAAGCAAGTTACAATATAATGATGACTTAATTAATTACATTGTTCATGAAAATTGCTTGCAAATCTCATACTCAACAGCTATGTATATTTCAGTGACATCTGTTCTTACTAGGAAATTAATTCTCTTTAAGCTTTATAAAAATAGATATCATGAGTTATTCATAATATAGAAACATCATATGGGTACATAAGCCAGTCTGAACTTATAAATATAAATTGGAAGGTAAATGTGAAGCAGGTGTCCCAATAACAACAAATCGCTTGTGAAAATATTTTCAAAGAAAAGTCTGTAAACAACTATTTTAAGTGCTATCACATACAAAAATATAAAAACGAATGTAAAAAAGCGTATATTTTACAGTAGCGTTAAATAGAGGTATATAGTAAATTCAATATCTCTTCTTCAATTATATTTTTTTGTAATTTTAATTAATTCCATCGATATTTATCATTAAATTGTGGTCGGTTATATCTTGGTTGGCATTTATTTATTTATTTGTAATCTTGTTATTCGTATATCTCAGAAATTATTCAACCAAATTGCTTGAAATTTGATAGGACGATTGATAATTATCCAATAACCATTTGATTAGATTTTGAAAGCGATCGGATTGAAGGCCATTTATAAGCGGCGGCAAAGGTATACGCTCTAGGAGTAACGAGTCCCCGTCATCTAGTTAAATTATAGACCAACTCAGATCTACACATTTACATGTCTAACTCATTCACTCTCCTATATACTCACCTTACTCATCTTTCAGTGGTAATCAATAACCAGTGCACTCAGCAGTCACTCACCAGTCACTCACCATACCCACCTCATCACTCACAAGCAAATGACACTTCACACACGTATACCTGTACCCATCAGTCAACAGCTTAACTATATCTAAACAAAATACACCTACTGTACAATCTCAGGGAACAGTGACTGTTGAAAGTTATTTTAGACATATAAATAATTTCACAATTTAAACGACATTTTCCTCATACAATTGCTTGTAGGTGAAGATAGTTTGGTTATAAAAGATATAAAAAGTTGTATAAAATTAGAAAAAAAAGTTTAACTAGATTAACTTCATCACAGTGACTCTTTTTTCCTGATAGTACATTCATTTATGTATTATCACAGATAGATAAGCAGTGGTAACTCATTTTATATATTCGATAATTTAGACATTTAAAAGATACAATTAACGTTCACATATTCGAAAGAGATGAATAATATTAAGCGTTGATGATTTACCATTAAAAATTATTTCTTGAAAAAATACCTGACTGATACAGTGTACAATTTTCTAAACAAAATATATGAATAATGAAGGATAAATATAGAAAATAATATAAATTATTAAATTAATAGTTCAATAATTCATATTTTCTTATAAATAATATTCCATTCCATATCATTAAAAATAGAAATGAATGCACCTGTTTTCTGATTGTATTTTTTATTTTGATTTCGAGCTAAAATTTGATTGCAATAACTGCAGTGCCTTTACAAGGGACTTATAAATAACAGACTGCAATTAAGTGACCCGAAAGATCACGACGATAGCAATTCATTCAAAGTGACACTCTATGCAAGAAAGTTACCTTCAATTTTACAATATAAAATCAAGCTTTATTAAATAAATCACAAATACGTGTATAAGCTTCAATAAACTTTTGATAAAATTTAATATAAATATTACCTATATGTACTATAAAGAAATTGCTACTGTTTAATTTCCTCAAGTAAATGTTGTGAATAGTATTATACATCGAAAAGTGAACGGCAAATATGTTGACTCAGACTATTTACTTACAAATGTTAGATAGATCCTTTACTCTATTTTGTCCTTCGTTACTTTAACATGACGTAAAAACATATGACCAAAATAAATAGGTTCATATATATCAGGTATGAGAGAAATACATGCATAGTACTCTCAAATAAATAGGTTCCTATGAAAGATGAGAGAAATACATGCATAATACCCTCAAATAAATAGGTTCCTATAAGAATTGATAGAAATACATTAAACTCAAATAAATAGGTTCCTACATACAGAGATAACTCCCTCAGCATAACACTTTCAAACACAAATTCACTCAGTGTTCAATCCAATAAATATTCAAAGTAACATATTAGATTAGCCATGCACGGCAGAATCTTTACAAATACAGAACTAAATCTTTTGGGCCAATTTCTTAGGATATGAAGTGAAGCTTCGAGGAAATGGCCTCGTATATGCTGGGAATATTCCATCCCATGGTTACATTTCGGGAATCCAACGAGAATATTCTTGCTAAATTATATGTAGTATTTTTCCAAGAGGTGATCTGAAGCATTAGTGTTATGTATTTTCGATCAAATTTTGTTACAATTACACATTCTTATTTAGAGATTCGGAAATTGTAATCAAATTCGTATGCATGAATCGAAGAGAAATTCATATTTCATTTATAAAATATCATTATTTATAGACTATTATATTTTTTTTATCAAAATTATTATAGAATTAAATGAATAAATCAAATAGCAGCAATCAGGTCCACAGAATCACTTCAAATTCTAAACCGCTGCTTCTATCAGAAACTGTTTGATAATATCTATCACAGTGAATAGTATACAATTAGGTATACAATAATCTCTATAAATAACGGCGCTTGAAAACAATCGGTTGGCAATATTAAGCTTTATATATTGCCATTATGAATAAAACAGTATAATTTTGAAACACGCGATATTCAATTTAGGGCTAAGAAAGAAAAGTTAACTGCATGCTGCCCCGAATTAACTGTAAAATACTAAAGTACATACACTCTTCACACTCCATTTCATAAAATAGCCACCGGATAATTTGGCCAATGGCTGCCAGTTGAAGGTGTACGTAGAGTCTTTCGCTGATATAAATTCCCTCCGGAGAAGTGAAAGCATTAGCCATTTCTGTTCAATTTGGACCTGCAGACCAAGAGGCTGAAACCACTTGAGTGCAAAGAGCCAGCCTGTTAGATTTCAACAGGGAGCGTAATGGCATATACCCCATACTGCGACACATGACCTTATCATTAAAAAATACATCATAGGGTAAATTACGAATTATCGGTCAGTTTCACATCTTCGGTCATATAAGAAAAACGATTTTATAATTGTTATTTTATTTTTATTTTTATTGGTACATACATAACACATTAATTGGTACATGCACAATAAAAAAAAATTGTAATATCGTTTTTTCTTATATGACCGAAGATGTGAAATTGACCGATAATTCGTAATTTCCCCTACATATAAAAACAATCTGCTAATAAAACATATAGAAAGATGAATTAACTATATATTATGGTTTAAAAACATTCAACTCATAATAATTCAGTAAATTCTTGGAAGTAGAATTGAAATCAGCGTAGAATTGGACACATTTTGATGCGCGTTTGGACACGGACGTTAGAAAGCATTCTTTCTCCTTTGCCAAGAGTCCCGACTGTTGGAAATGAATCGAATTGAGGTGGTTTGACTTGCCTTCGTTAGACTTAAATGAGAAATAGTGATTTGCCGAACCACTGCACACACTAACAACCTTAATTGCGAGAACTAAGATGTGATACTTATTAATATTGCTATGGAATTTCTATTCATGAATATAAATTATTATATCGCATATACTAATAGAAAGGAAATCTTGGTATATTTTATCTGTGTAATATATAAAGAATAATTTTTTACATGATAGCTTTTAAAAGTTACATGTAATAATAATATAAGTAGGATGAATAATGTTTCCCATACATCAATATCATAAATTATCAGGTGATGTTGCAGAAAATCATCAATAGGCAGTTTGTCATGCAGGTGAACTGTCAGCTGTAATTAGGAAATTACCCGTAAATATATATACTGCAGTTATAGTGTTAGGTATTTAGTGAAATATACTGCGGTTATAGTGTTAGGTATTTAGTGAAATATACTGCGGTTATAGTGTTAGGTATTAAGTGAAATATACTGCGGTTATAGTGTTAGGTATTTAGTGAAATATACTGCGGTTATAGTGTTAGGTATTTAGTGAAATATACTGCGGTTATAGTGTTAGGTATGTAGTGAAATATACTGCGGTTATAGTGTTAGGTATGTAGTGAAATATACTGCGGTTATAGTGTTAGGTATTTAGTGAAATATACTGCGGTTATAGTGTTAGGTATGTAGTGAAATATACTGCGGTTATAGTGTTAGGTATGTAGTGAAATATACTGCGGTTATAGTGTTAGGTATGTAGTGAAATATACTGCGGTTATAGTGTTAGGTATGTAGTGAAATATACTGCGGTTATAGTGTTAGGTATGTAGTGAAATATACTGCGGTTATAGTGTTAGGTATTTAGTGAAATATACTGCGGTTATAGTGTTAGGTATGTAGTGAAATATACTGCGGTTATAGTGTTAGGTATGTAGTGAAATATACTGCGGTTATAGTGCTAGGTATTTAGTGAAATATACTGCGGTTATAGTGTTAGGTATTTAGTGAAATATACTGCGGTTATAGTGATAGGTATTTAGTGAAATATACTGCGGTTATAGTGTTAGGTATTTAGTGAAATATACTGCAGTTATAGTGTTAGGTATGTAGTGAAATATACTGCAGTTATAGTTTTAGGTATGTAGTGAAATATACTGCAGTTATAAAGTTAAATACGAAGAGTTTCCATCAACAGCATAATATTCAAATAAGTAAGTACAGCATTAATTAACAGCATAATATTCAAATAAGTAGAGCATTAATTAACAGCATAATATTCAAATAAGTAGAGCATTAATTAACAGCATAATATTCAAATAAGTAGAGCATTAATTAACAGCATAATATTCAAATAAGTAGAGCAATAATTAACAGCATAATATTCAAATAAGTAGAGCATTAATTAACAGCATAATATTCAAATAAGTAGAGCATTAATTAACAGCATAATATTCAAATAAGTAGAGCATTAATTAACAGCATAATATTCAAATAAGTAAGTACAGCATTAATTAACAGCATAATATTCAAATAAGTAGAGCATTAATTAACAGCATAATATTCAAATAAGTAGAGCATTAATTAACAGCATAATATTCAAATAAGTCGAGCATTAATTAACAGCATAATATTCAAATAAGTAGAGCATTAATTAACAGCATAATATTCAAATAAGTACAGCATTAATTAACAGCATAATATTCAAATAAGTAAGTACAGCATTAATTAACAGCATAATATTCAAATAAGTACAGCATTAATTAACAGCATAATATTCAAATAAGTAAGTACAGCATTAATTAACAGCATAATATTCAAATAAGTAGAGCATTAATTAACAGCATAATATTCAAATAAGTACAGCATTAATTAACAGCATAATATTCAAATAAGTAAGTACAGCATCAATTAACAGCATAATATTCAAATAAGTAGAGCATTAATTAACAGCATAATATTCAAATAAGTACAGCATTAATTAACAGCATAATATTCAAATAAGTAAGTACAGCATTAATTAACAGCATAATATTCAAATAAGTACAGCATTAATTAACAGCATAATATTCAAATAAGTAAGTACAGCATTAATTAACAGCATAATATTCAAATAAGTAGAGCATTAATTAACAGCATAATATTCAAATAAGTAGAGCATTAATTAACAGCACAATATTCAAATAAGTACAGCATTAATTAACAGCATAATATTCAAATAAGTAGAGCATTAATTAACAGCATAATATTCAAATAAGTAGAGCATTAATTAACAGCATAATATTCAAATAAGTAGAGCATTAATTAACAGCATAATATTCAAATAAGTAAGTACAGCATCAATTAACAGCATAATATTCAAATAAGTAGAACATTAATTAACAGCATAATATTCAAATAAGTAGAGCATTAATTAACAGCATAATATTCAAATAAGTAGAGCATTAATTAACAGCATAATATTCAAATAAGTAGAGCATTAATTAACAGCATAATATTCAAATAAGTACAGCATTAATTAACAGCATAATATTCAAATAAGTAGAGCATTAATTAACAGCATAATATTCAAATAAGTAAGTACAGCATCAATTAACAGCATAATATTCAAATAAGTAGAACATTAATTAACAGCATAATATTCAAATAAGTAGAGCATTAATTAACAGCATAATATTCAAATAAGTAGAGCAATAATTAACAGCATAATATTCAAATAAGTAGAGCATTAATTAACAGCATAATATTCAAATAAGTAGAGCATTAATTAACAGCATAATATTCAAATAAGTAGAGCATTAATTAACAGCATAATATTCAAATAAGTAAGTACAGCATTAATTAACAGCATAATATTCAAATAAGTAGAGCATTAATTAACAGCATAATATTCAAATAAGTAGAGCATTAATTAACAGCATAATATTCAAATAAGTAGAGCATTAATTAACAGCATAATATTCAAATAAGTAGAGCATTAATTAACAGCATAATATTCAAATAAGTAAGTACAGCATCAATTAACAGCATAATATTCAAATAAGTAGAGCATTAATTAACAGCATAATATTCAAATAAGTACAGCATTAATTAACAGCATAATATTCAAATAAGTAAGTACAGCATTAATTAACAGCATAATATTCAAATAAGTACAGCATTAATTAACAGCATAATATTCAAATAAGTAAGTAGAGCATTAATTAACAGCATAATATTCAAATAAGTAGAGCATTAATTAACAGCATAATATTCAAATAAGTACAGCATTAATTAACAGCATAATATTCAAATAAGTAAGTACAGCATTAATTAACAGCATAATATTCAAATAAGTACAGCATTAATTAACAGCATAATATTCAAATAAGTACAGCATTAATTAACAGCATAATATTCAAATAAGTAAGTACAGCATTAATTAACAGCATAATATTCAAATAAGTAGAGCATTAATTAACAGCATAATATTCAAATAAGTACAGCATTAATTAACAGCATAATATTCAAATAAGTAGAGCATTAATTAACAGCACAATATTCAAATAAGTACAGCATTAATTAACAGCATAATATTCAAATAAGTAGAGCATTAATTAACAGCATAATATTCAAATAAGTAGAGCATTAATTAACAGCATAATATTCAAATAAGTAGAGCATTAATTAACAGCATAATATTCAAATAAGTAGAGCAATAATTAACAGCATAATATTCAAATAAGTAGAGCATTAATTAACAGCATAATATTCAAATAAGTAGAGCATTAATTAACAGCATAATATTCAAATAAGTAGAGCATTAATTAACAGCATAATATTCAAATAAGTAAGTACAGCATTAATTAACAGCATAATATTCAAATAAGTAGAGCATTAATTAACAGCATAATATTCAAATAAGTAGAGCATTAATTAACAGCATAATATTCAAATAAGTCGAGCATTAATTAACAGCATAATATTCAAATAAGTAGAGCATTAATTAACAGCATAATATTCAAATAAGTACAGCATTAATTAACAGCATAATATTCAAATAAGTAAGTACAGCATTAATTAACAGCATAATATTCAAATAAGTACAGCATTAATTAACAGCATAATATTCAAATAAGTAAGTACAGCATTAATTAACAGCATAATATTCAAATAAGTAGAGCATTAATTAACAGCATAATATTCAAATAAGTACAGCATTAATTAACAGCATAATATTCAAATAAGTAAGTACAGCATCAATTAACAGCATAATATTCAAATAAGTAGAGCATTAATTAACAGCATAATATTCAAATAAGTACAGCATTAATTAACAGCATAATATTCAAATAAGTAAGTACAGCATTAATTAACAGCATAATATTCAAATAAGTACAGCATTAATTAACAGCATAATATTCAAATAAGTAAGTACAGCATTAATTAACAGCATAATATTCAAATAAGTAGAGCATTAATTAACAGCATAATATTCAAATAAGTAGAGCATTAATTAACAGCACAATATTCAAATAAGTACAGCATTAATTAACAGCATAATATTCAAATAAGTAGAGCATTAATTAACAGCATAATATTCAAATAAGTAGAGCATTAATTAACAGCATAATATTCAAATAAGTAGAGCATTAATTAACAGCATAATATTCAAATAAGTAAGTACAGCATCAATTAACAGCATAATATTCAAATAAGTAGAACATTAATTAACAGCATAATATTCAAATAAGTAGAGCATTAATTAACAGCATAATATTCAAATAAGTAGAGCATTAATTAACAGCATAATATTCAAATAAGTAGAGCATTAATTAACAGCATAATATTCAAATAAGTACAGCATTAATTAACAGCATAATATTCAAATAAGTAGAGCATTAATTAACAGCATAATATTCAAATAAGTAAGTACAGCATCAATTAACAGCATAATATTCAAATAAGTAGAACATTAATTAACAGCATAATATTCAAATAAGTAGAGCATTAATTAACAGCATAATATTCAAATAAGTAGAGCAATAATTAACAGCATAATATTCAAATAAGTAGAGCATTAATTAACAGCATAATATTCAAATAAGTAGAGCATTAATTAACAGCATAATATTCAAATAAGTAGAGCATTAATTAACAGCATAATATTCAAATAAGTAAGTACAGCATTAATTAACAGCATAATATTCAAATAAGTAGAGCATTAATTAACAGCATAATATTCAAATAAGTAGAGCATTAATTAACAGCATAATATTCAAATAAGTAGAGCATTAATTAACAGCATAATATTCAAATAAGTAGAGCATTAATTAACAGCATAATATTCAAATAAGTAAGTACAGCATCAATTAACAGCATAATATTCAAATAAGTAGAGCATTAATTAACAGCATAATATTCAAATAAGTACAGCATTAATTAACAGCATAATATTCAAATAAGTAAGTACAGCATTAATTAACAGCATAATATTCAAATAAGTACAGCATTAATTAACAGCATAATATTCAAATAAGTAAGTAGAGCATTAATTAACAGCATAATATTCAAATAAGTAGAGCATTAATTAACAGCATAATATTCAAATAAGTACAGCATTAATTAACAGCATAATATTCAAATAAGTAAGTACAGCATTAATTAACAGCATAATATTCAAATAAGTACAGCATTAATTAACAGCATAATATTCAAATAAGTACAGCATTAATTAACAGCATAATATTCAAATAAGTAAGTACAGCATTAATTAACAGCATAATATTCAAATAAGTAGAGCATTAATTAACAGCATAATATTCAAATAAGTACAGCATTAATTAACAGCATAATATTCAAATAAGTAGAGCATTAATTAACAGCACAATATTCAAATAAGTACAGCATTAATTAACAGCATAATATTCAAATAAGTACAGCATTAATTAACAGCATAATATTCAAATAAGTAGAGCATTAATTAACAGCATAATATTCAAATAAGTAGAGCATTATTAATTAACAGCATAATATTCAAATAAGTACAGCATTAATTAACAGCATAATATTCAAATAAGTACAGCATTAATTAACAGCATAATATTCAAATAAGTAAGTACAGCATTAATTAACAGCATAATATTCAAATAAGTACAGCATTAATTAACAGCATAATATTCAAATAAGTACAGCATTAATTAACAGCATAATATTCAAATAAGTACAGCATTAATTAACAGCATAATATTCAAATAAGTAGTGCATTAATTAACAGCATAATATTCAAATAAGTAGAGCATTAATTAACAGCATAATATTCAAATAAGTAGAGCATTAATTAACAGCATAATATTCAAATAAGTAAGTACAGCATTAATTAACAGCATAATATTCAAATAAGTAAGTACAGCATTAATTAACAGCATAATATTCAAATAAGTAGAGCATTAATTAACAGCATAATATTCAAATAAGTAAGTACAGCATTAATTAACAGCATAATATTCAAATAAGTAAGTACAGCATTAATTAACAGCATAATATTCAAATAAGTAGAGCATTAATTAACAGCATAATATTCAAATAAGTAAGTACAGCATCAATTAACAGCATAATATTCAAATAAGTAGAGCATTAATTAACAGCATAATATTCAAATAAGTAGAGCATTAATTAACAGCATAATATTCAAATAAGTAGAGCATTAATTAACAGCATAATATTCAAATAAGTAGAGCATTAATTAACAGCATAATATTCAAATAAGTAGAGCTTTAATTAACAGCATAATATTCAAATAAGTAGAGCATTAATTAACAGCATAATATTCAAATAAGTAGAGCATTAATTAACAGCATAATATTCAAATAAGTAGAGCATTAATTAACAGCATAATATTCAAATAAGTAAGTACAGCATTAATTAACAGCATAATATTCAAATAAGTAAGTACAGCATCAATTAACAGCATAATATTCAAATAAGTAGAGCATTAATTAACAGCATAATATTCAAATAAGTACAGCATTAATTAACAGCATAATATTCAAATAAGTAGAGCATTAATTAACAGCATAATATTCAAATAAGTAAGTACAGCATTAATTAACAGCATAATATTCAAATAAGTACAGCATTAATTAACAGCATAATATTCAAATAAGTACAGCATTAATTAACAGCATAATATTCAAATAAGTAAGTACAGCATTAATTAACAGCATAATATTCAAATAAGTAGAGCATTAATTAACAGCATAATATTCAAATAAGTAGAGCATTAATTAACAGCATAATATTCAAATAAGTAGAACATTAATTAACAGCATAATATTCAAATAAGTAGAGCATTAATTAACAGCACAATATTCAAATAAGTACAGCATTAATTAACAGCATAATATTCAAATAAGTAGAGCATTAATTAACAGCATAATATTCAAATAAGTAGAGCATTAATTAACAGCATAATATTCAAATAAGTAGAGCATTATTAATTAACAGCATAATATTCAAATAAGTACAGCATTAATTAACAGCATAATATTCAAATAAGTACAGCATTAATTAACAGCATAATATTCAAATAAGTAAGTACAGCATTAATTAACAGCATAATATTCAAATAAGTACAGCATTAATTAACAGCATAATATTCAAATAAGTACAGCATTAATTAACAGCATAATATTCAAATAAGTACAGCATTAATTAACAGCATAATATTCAAATAAGTAGAGCATTAATTAACAGCATAATATTCAAATAAGTAGAGCATTAATTAACAGCATAATATTCAAATAAGTAGAGCATTAATTAACAGCATAATATTCAAATAAGTACAGCATTAATTAACAGCATAATATTCAAATAAGTAAGTACAGCATTAATTAACAGCATAATATTCAAATAAGTACAGCATTAATTGACAGCATAATATTCAAATAAGTAAGTACAGCATTAATTAACAGCATAATATTCAAATAAGTAGAGCATTAATTAACAGCATAATATTCAAATAAGTAAGTACAGCATTAATTAACAGCATAATATTCAAATAAGTAGAGCATTAATTAACAGCATAATATTCAAATAAGTAAGTACAGCATTAATTAACAGCATAATATTCAAATAAGTACAGCATTAATTAACAGCATAATATTCAAATAAGTAGAGCATTAATTAACAGCATAATATTCAAATAAGTAGAGCATTAATTAACAGCATAATATTCAAATAAGTAGAGCATTAATTAACAGCATAATATTCAAATAAGTAGAGCATTAATTAACAGCATAATATTCAAATAAGTAGAGCATTAATTAACAGCATAATATTCAAATAAGTAGAGCATTAATTAACAGCATAATATTCAAATAAGTAAGTACAGCATCAATTAACAGCATAATATTCAAATAAGTAGAGCATTAATTAACAGCATAATATTCAAATAAGTAGAGCATTAATTAACAGCATAATATTCAAATAAGTAGAGCATTAATTAACAGCATAATATTCAAATAAGTAAGTACAGCATCAATTAACAGCATAATATTCAAATAAGTAGAGCATTAATTAACAGCATAATATTCAAATAAGTAGAGCATTAATTAACAGCATAATATTCAAATAAGTAGAGCATTAATTAACAGCATAATATTCAAATAAGTAGAGCATTAATTAACAGCATAACACTGCAAAGAATGTTCAATGACTTCCTATGTCGAAATAGTGAGTTATTTTTACTTTGCTGTATCGAATAGCAAGCATTGTTATAAGACCATATGTTGTTATTGGTGACGATGTTAACAACTATAGCTACTGCATTTTCCGTTGGCTATTTCTCCTTTTTATCTGACGACGAGGGGTGAGATTACAAAGAAATGTACCTTTGAGCATTCTAATAATATGTAGGGTAAATTCCGAATTATCGGTCGGTTTCACATCTTCGGTCATATAAGAAAAAACGATATAATAATTATTATTATATTTTACTATTATATAGTTTTTTCTTATAAGACCGAAAATGTGAAACTGACCGATAATACAGTTTGAACTTACTCTACACATAATTAATATAAAATGCATATTTCATACAATCAAGCAAATAGCATAGTAAAGTAATTTCCGACCACATCAGACTATCACTCGAAATAACTTCTAAAGACGTACTAAATACTAATAGGAAACAGATCATACTATAGTTCTAGATGCAAGTGATATCGTACTATAAATCAGGAGTTAACAAGACAGATGATGATTCTCTTCTAGGAAAAGTGACTACTTTAATATCTATTCAATGGGCCATGGTAGATGATAAATATGTCACATTTAACGTATTAGTGTCACGCAGTAAACACTCGCACATTACTGTACTCAACGTACTCGTATAGTGGGGAAATTTACTAACTCATCAATCGAATTATGACGCAATTGTAACAAGGGATTGAAAACCAAAGTTATTTATATGAATTGAACTAATTGATTTTAAAAATACAAGTATATTCAAATAGTGTATATGTAAATTATTTCGGAGAAGTGTTGCGCTGTAAAAATTAGAGGAATTAGTTTCAGGTAAATGTATAGAATTAACATTCTATAACAGATATACGAGTATAGTGGAGTTAATTCATATCATTTTACTAATTATTAAAACGTAGCTAGCAATGAAACAATAGTTAATATAATTTTAGATTAAAATTAGGGGTTCATTTAAACATATTTATCTCCCATTAATAATATACAGAATGAAGGTGAAAAAATAGCGATTTAATGAGCAATAATTTATCTAAACATAATCAACTTACTTATTTTATTGAAGATATAAAAAGTAAACAGATTATAAATTATCTAAAATAAGCAAGCAAATCCCTAGCTTACATTAAATATCTCTTGATTTTTAATCTAAAGACTTGAATTCAAAACTGTAGCTGATAAAGTATATTTATCTTAATAAATCTGATTTAATTCAGTATAAAATGACTAAGCCTATTCATGCTTTAAATAAACAAGATTAGGTTAAAAATCTATGTTTGAGAATATCAGAGATAATAATCTCGTTGATGTTGCTTATTCAAGATAAAACTGTACAAAAAGAACATAGTGCACTTATAAACATTGTTAGTAAGTGCATGTTTTATTAGTAAAGATCATAGACTACTTAATAAATATGTATAAAGCATATTAGAACAAGTACATCTAATATTTCTATACTATGGATGATATTTATTAAGAAAAGAAAAAACAATTACAATTTTTGTTTCTTTTTCAAGCCGTCGTATAAGATATACACTTTTCGAGTATAATCAAGTGTATTATAGTTTGTCTATAGTATTATAGCAATTATACTTGTAAAGAGTACAAAAACAATATAGACTTTTTGGTATTTTTTTCATAAAAAAAATCAAATAAATACGGAAAATTAAAAGTTTGTTAAATCGTGCAAATTTTTCAATATTACAAGAATAATTAGACTTCATATTATAATTTAGAAGAAATTTTACAACTGATTAAATGCGAACCCTACTTTGTATAGAAAAACGATATATTCAGAATTTATAGAGAACTGTACACTGAAATTACCAAACAAAATCTTGATATATTGCATATAAATTAGAGCTAACTTAACGCATTAGTTTATTAGCAGTAACACCATCTTATCAGTGCAAGAAGATGTGTTGCAGATTACACAGAGTGGCTCATCCTTAGATATATTAATGTAATAGCATTAACTCTTCGTAAATAAGATATTTCTATCAAATTATCCCTATATGAAAGCTCTTAGATGAAAGTGAATCAAGTTAATTAATGTGAATGGTAGACTTAGTAAATTGTTGCTATTACTTGAGTGAGGATTGTTAACCAACAAACTTTGTTCCATGCTTAGTTGAAGTGACTTAAAATAATCACTATATACCGATAAAGGATTAGTTCATATAGGGTGTGAAATGAATTATTTTACACCAAATAGGAATATATGTATTGGATTACATTATGTCATTGATGAGTAACTTCATGCAGTACAATTTGAGGACATTTAATATATTTTTTCAATTAAAAAACAATATAGAAGCCTATTATTTAAAGAAAAACATCGTTAAAATATCCATTAAAACAGATCAAGGAATTTTACAATATTTTAATAGAAATTAATTTTGCAATGGTTAAATAAATACGTATAAGTAATTTTAAAACTTACAGGTTAAGTAGTACGTTTATAAACTTTTGTAAAATAAAATAAAATCCTAGATTTATAAAAATAACCGTCAGTCCATTGAAATGTCCTTACACCCCCAAACTAATCTTAAGGTCTCCGTTCACATGATTTTGAACAGGGCATTCCATTGGAGCTTACAGACTATGTAAATTGGAAGGAATCTTCCACTGCTATAGCCAGAACCACTTACGCAATCAAGTTTATGTAAAGCAATTAGAATAATGTAGTTGATTAGAGTGGTGGGTGTACGTAGTTTCGTAGCGATAGATAAAGGGGTTGTAATCGCACTGCAGAGATGGTAATGGAATCACTCAATCACTCACAGTTGATACATTAGCATTGTGACTTAATTGTCTCCTACTCAATTGAATAGATTGAATATGGCAGTATGTTCTTTGATACTTAGGGTAAGTTAAAAATTATCAGTCAGTACTTCATCTTCGGTCATATAAGAAAAAACAATATAGAAATTATTATTATTACACAGTGCTATCTAATACTTCTGCAAACCCGGGTTTGCAGAAGTATTAGATAGCACTGTGTAATAATAACAATTTCTATATTGTTTTTTCTTGTATGACCGAAGATGAAGTACTGACCAATTATTAAGAACATACCCAAACTAAATGTAAATAACTCATTATATATGTTAAAAATAAGCTATAATGAAGTAGAGAATAAGTTTTAGTAATTAAGTATACCTATAAATGTTCCATGTTGAACATGGAAATACTTAATTCATTGAATAGTTGAATATGAAATATAACATGTTGTAGAAGTTATATTTAAAGATAGATAACATCTTAATTAATAATGAAATCTAGTAAATATGTTGAACATGTACCTACATACGTTAATAATTCCGGATTGAATTCAAATGATAAAATATAAAGCGATTATGGGAAATAGTTCTATTTAAATGAAGAAATTAATACAATCAACTAACAGGATTAATGTCGAATCGTGTAACATTATTTAGAATTTTTACACAGTTAAATAGATTACAATATTTACAAGCATTGAGGAATATTCTGAACCTGATTTAAATGGTAATGTATGTAAATGGTGATAGACTTTAGTGATAAAATGCATATGAATAATTTAAATTGGAACAACATTTGTTATACTAGATATGTTCATTGATATAAAAAGTATACCTCGTAGTAAAGTTATTCTACTATACTGCAGGCCTTAGTATTGTAGAAATGCATGTGCATTTTAATATTGAAATGAGAATTAATTAATTATAGAACAATGCGCGGGTTTACAATACAGGTAGTTCGAAACTTGAAATATTTGTTCATATATTTTTCGATTAAATTGTTAGTTAAAATATTAATTCAGTTTTACGTAACTATTATTTCATATAGCTAGTAAAAACTGAAAAAATAATCAGTGCCATGAGAAATCAGTAAAAGTATGGAATCAAATTATATGTTTTATCATACATAAAATTTATTAAAACAACCTTACTCAAATTTGGTGAAACACATATTCCTTAAAAAAAATATTTAAAGTAATATATAAAATAAGCAGAATTAAAATACTAACTCAATGGTTTGTATAGCTATACCATTTGCAATATAGATTCAGATGCATAGCTAAGTGCATAAGTTAAACACAGAATTTAATATGAAAATATTTTAACATCTTTTTTGCAACAAATTGACCAGCACATAATAGTGCGAGGTTTCTAGTTGTTTTTAACTAGGTAGGTAGGTGCATAACCGCATGCAGTCTAGCTTGAGTGGGCGTAAAGAATATGGTTACCGCTAGCCAACGCCATCTATAGGATATATTGTAACCAACTCTGAACTGTTGTAAATGACAGTGTTAGACAGAGGTCATGAAGCTCATATTATGACTAAGGTTATGAAGCTCATATTATGACTAAGGTTATGAAGCTCATATTATGACTAAGGTTATGAAGCTCATATTATGACTAAGGTTATGAAGCTCATATTATGACTAAGGTTATGAAGCTCATAGTATGACTAAGGTTATGAAGCTCGTTTTATAAGAAAGTTATAATGGTCATGATGCTCAAATTATAACTTTATAAGTTATGATATTTGTATTATGAGAGTGTTATGAACCTAAGATTATGATGCTCATATTATGAGTTATGAACCAAAGGATATGAGGTTTGTATCAAAGTTACGGATATATTTATGACGCACAATTAGTTATATTCATTTGATATCACTGTAATTGATATAATATTTTAGAATATTATGATCTTATTACAGATATATTAGGTATATCTAATAGTTTAAGACAAATTTTGAAATATTAAAAATTCAAATAATAACATATACTATGCATGAAATCAAGGCGACTAATTCAGAGCTACCAGAAATAGAACATTGTGTTGATAAGATAAAGTTTAAATATTAATGAACTTTATCTTACCGTAAATATTTCTGGTTAACACTAATACGCCCTAGATATTTTATGCGGGAAAAAATGTTTTTTATCATTATATTTATTTGTTTATAAGGACGTCATTAGACAATATATGACGTCATTACAAAATACATGGGAAAAAATTAATATTGTTTACCATTGTTCATTTCAGTGAGAATAGTCTTAAGTATGTAATTATGTGCAAAAATGATTGCAAGGAGCACATATTAGACATGTTTATTTCTATTATTACACCAGTGAACCGCTGGACGTTTTTGAGTTAAATATCAATAGTTGATATAATTCGAATAAATAAATAGCAAAGTATTCCCTAGTAACAAATAATGATAACACAGACAGTGTAGAGAGATAAATAACGGCGTGTGGGAGGAACAAAGAAATATATTATACCTTTTGAAAGTTGTGAACAGGCGATTAGTGTTGTAGTCACCTTATTCAGGCGATTAGTGTTGTAGTCACCTTATTCAGGCGATTAGTGTTGTAGTCACCTTATTCAGGCGATTAGTGTTGTAGTCACCTTATTCAGGTGATTAGTGTTGTAGTCACCTTATTCAGGCGATTAGTATTATAGTCACCTTATACAGGTGATTAGTATTATAGTCACCTTATACAGGTGATTAGTATTATAGTCACCTTATAGAGATGATTAGTATTATAGTTATTATAGTCACCTTATTCAGGCGATTAGTATTATAGTCACCTTATAGAGGTGATTAGTATTATAGTCACCTTATACAGGTGATTAGTATTATAGTCACCTTATACAGGTGATTAGTATTATAGTCACCTTATACAGGTGATTAGTATTATAGTCACCTTATACAGGTGATTAGTATTATAGTTATTATAGTCACCTTATACAGGTGATTAGTATTATAGTCACCTTATACAGGTTATTAGTAGTATAGTCACCTTATACAGGTGATTAGTATTATAGTTATTATAGTCACCTTATACAGGTGATTAGTATTATAGTCACCTTATACAGGTGATTAGTAGTATAGTCACCTTATAGAGGAGGTTTTGATTATAAAATTAAACTATTCGTATAGTTTAGAGTGGCTGTTAATTAAATAAAGTTAAAAAGTAATTAAAATGTGTAATGAATTATAAATAAGTTATAACAGTATCAATAATTATTAATATCTGATTAAATTTATTTAAAAAATTGTATTAGAAATGACTGTTTTCACTAATACTAATTTTTTTCAATCAAACAGTAATACAAATTGTTGACAACGTAGTATTTTTATACCGCTACATTTTAATATCTTTCTACAATAATTCACATTAAGATTTTATAATTAAATGCAATTTGAGTAAATATAAATAAAGCAATTATACTAATTGCCATATGACATTGAAATTAATAATACTACTACTGAAATTAATCATAATAATACTGAACGGTTGCAATCTAACTAGCAAAATAGAATTAAAACATCGGCGACATTATCACAGCTTTTGTATATGCAAATAAACCGGCCTTACGGGGGTAGAATAATTATTATTATCATAACCTGACTATAATTAATTAATGAAAGACACTTAAATTCATAGTTTGAAGTAGATACTTGTTAAAAAATACTTTATTATCATTCTACATTTTCAATAACCCTTAGCATAGACAGAAAAATATGATGGATAATATATATTATTTGAACATTTAAAATAACTCTATATTGAGTATCACATCACATTATAAATCATAGTTACATTATATTATATACAGTAAACACAGCATATAAGTCATGTGCCGTCACACCAAATAAAGACTCGACAGAAATGTTGTGAAATAAAAAACTCTATTATCTATTATAACATTATAAGATGGAAAGAATTAATAGAAAAAGACTTACATAGTCTATCTAAATTCAAAATATCCTAAGCATTATCATTTTTGAATGTTATTTTGAAGATATTAATTGAATAGACTGAAACAAGAAAAAATAATTAAACTATAGCATTCATGTAGAATAATCAATGATTTGAAGAGTAAGTACTAATTTAAGTAGGTTAAATTATCTATCTAAGATTTCGAAGCTTTCCTCTCATTATTTTTTTTATTTTCTTTTAGCTTCTCATTATTTTCAACATAAAATTATATTATGTTGAAATTATATTAATTATCAATTTTATAATAAACAACTAACAAATATCTTCCAGATGAATATAATGTAGCATGCGCGTTATTAAAAATTAAAATTCGAAAAATCATTAATTAATCGCATTAAAAGCGTGAGCTATGAATACGTATATAATTAAGCTAAAAGCAATTTACTTTTATGGATTAATCGTTAATGTTGTGAATTGATAAAAGATTTATGTCGGGAAAGATAAAGAAAATGAAAATTCTATTTTGAACGATTTTCACATTACCTCGAGAAATATAAAATATAAAGCCCTAATTATTTGTCGAGAAATATTCATTTACCAATAGGATAGCCTTCATTAGATATATAAGCAATAGTTATATACGTGGCAAAGTTAGGATAAAGTTTTAAGAAATATTCATAATGTAAAATTTTAAGGAGGATAAAATATATTAATATGCCGATACAAATATATATGAATGAAACATTAGCGATAAATATCTAATGTACATTACTCACATTCTACGCAGTTTCCTGTAGGGTGAAAATGCTCGGCTTGGTATCTCCACTATTTGGTTCTGTTCCAGTCTCCTGTTGATAAAATATAGTCATTAATTTAAGGTTTGTAGTTACATTACATTTAGGTGATTATTCATTATTATCACTAAATAAGATGATATTGACGTACTGTCGTACATGCAATTATCAGTTGAAAGTAGGCGCTGTGTAATCGTTGGTTTACGGCAGGCCTACAATAGAACTATTATTCCACTGCGCCTACTTCAAACTGAAAAATTGTTAAACCTTGTGAGAAAAGCTAAAAATAAATCCTGTCCCTCCTAGAATAGTAACGCGGTCAAACCTTCAAATCAATGCAGTGACCACCAAGTCCTTATGAACAACAAAAAATAGTCAATACCATCATTCGAAGTGTATTTTCAATTATTGATTAAAACTATTGAATAAAACAGAGACAACACTACATGACAAACTTCAAAAACTTTTATTTCAAAATGTTACAATAAAAATAAATAATCCGGACGCATTAAGTTAAATTATCACCCTAAGCTATAATATAAATCAGGGGAGGTCACAAAGTCGCAAATTGGTTGAATGTTGTCCGAGTGTTGCGTTTGTACCGGTAGAAAGCACAGGCAGCTCAAAGCAATGGAGCAAATGTAATCATGGCATAACTGCCACTCTAATTTATTCCTTAATTGAGGGCCCTGTGTTAGACTGGAGTCGCCAGGGCCTGGGAATATTGGGACGGGGGGGGGGGCTGATAATTGAAGTAGGGAGGAGGGGGTAACCAAAATAGGGGGGTGATAACTACATAATAACCAAAAGTATAATGGGTAACCAAAAATGTGGGGATAATAACCAAAATAATGAAAGAGGGGAAGGTGGGGGAAGAGGTTGCTAAGCTTGATAAGCTTATACTTTAAGCAGAGGTAAAATGTTTTTAATAAACTTATCCGATTAGCCTTGTGTCATTAATACACATTATGAATAAAAAGTTCATTATTAAACAGCTATCATTATTGAAACATTTTTTTCTTAAATAATCAATAAATTTCAGGTGTTTAAGTGATCTCTCTATCCACTACGAGGTGATCCAAAGAGACATGAAGAGAAAAAGTCCTCGTAGAAGAGGGGACAGTGAAAGTACGCTCCATGCACTAGGTTGACTACTAGGCTACCACAGGTAGCAGTGTCGTCCCAGCGCATGGATGGCAAGAATAAACATCCATTGATAAGAGACCTACACAGTCGGTCTACTTATTCATAAACAAAGCAAGGAAGAAGGAAGAGGAAAGAAGAAGAAGAAATTGAAGAAAGATACAATAGAAAGCTGAAGAAAAAGGACACCAAACTAAACAAAACCCAAATACTACAATAGGACAAGAAGGCCTAGCTAGAGGTAGCCTCGGGACAATGAGGGGAGGATCGGCAATAATGTTTCAAACCCCTAGTCTGATAATAAGACACCTTCCCCATTTTTTCAAAATAAGTACTGTTTGAAGTTTAAAAAAATTATATAGAAGACGTAAATTTTAATTAATTCTAATATTTAGACTCAGAAGGTAAAACAAATCATAGATTCAAAGAAATATTTGCAAAATTTGTTTAATTTTTACCGTGAAATATAATATAAAAATGAGAGAATGAATGATTGACCACTTTTTCTATTACAAAATCCATTTATAATTTCAAGGACTGTGATGAAATTTCCTATTTTTCATTGTTCTGTTAGTAATTCCCGAGGTGTTGAGCTGTCACATTCACATTGCAATTAATTCCCTTCATCTCAAATTAGGAATAACGTCAAATACTTTCACTCTAACAGATACACATTGCAGTCATGTACATTGCCGTTATGTTAGAAAAAATATTGACGCCCTCCGCATGCTAGTAAACATTGCCTCGGGTGTAAAACTAGTACCTGCGTGTAACCAGGAAAGAAATCTTTATTCCTTGGATATTAAAAAATTATCCCAGGCAAGAAAGAATTTTTCCTTGGATATTAAGAAATTATCCCAGGCAAGAAAGATTTATTCCTTGGATATTAAGAAATTCTCCAAGGCAAGAAGATTTTATGCCTGGGATATTCCCTTAATATTCCAGGAATAAATCCTTCTTGCCTAGGTAATCAATAAAGTGTACAATTGGTATAAGTATCAACTTCTATATTAATTTTTTTTTCTTATTTATAACCTTGTGTAAGTTGTTCTAGATAGTCTGACATTTTTTTTTCTAATTCTTATAACTAGGTAACAAAGTTCATTGGAGCAACATTATTCCAATATTGTAACCATAATGGCAACTTTATCACAATATTGGCAACAATGTTCCAATATTGTAACCATATTTGCAATATTGTACCAATATTTTGGCGAAGTTCCCCAAGGAACATTGCTACCTACAGACTATAAGAATGTCCTGTGAATGACACAACTTTGCATTATTGAATGGCAAAATTAAATTACTGCCAAGTCATGGTATTCTTAAAATAATTAATCTTTTGTTGAAGGATTTTCTATAAAATTTGCCAAATTGAAAATGAATTCTATTGAACTCCCTTCAAATATTCAAATTAAAAAATTGCATATTAAGGTTAATATGGTAGGTAAATTATTAATTTGGAAGTTAAAGAATCATCAATTTTTAATATATTTCAATACTATAATTTTGAAAAACATCCTTTTATAAAATTAAAATATATCCTTTCAAAAAATAATTCCAATGAAATTTAAATTGACATTTATCATAAAGAGAGACACGCTCTGAAATAATTTAAATATATTATATTATAGAAAGGAAATAGTACTAGTGACAATAAATCTTAGGAACTAGCGTGGTGTCAGTTGTGTCGCGGTAAAACGCTGACGCAGCGACAGTGAATTTTATGTCTCGATATAGAGGCTGGATTTTAAGAAATTTCTAGAAATAAGTAATTTATAGATATTATCGAATTTCCAAAGATAATAATAAAATGATTATGCTAACCAAATAAAATTTAACTAAATTATAAAATTGAATTGGCAAAAGATATTACAATATTTACTATAACGTATAATTGTTATTATTTTTTCAATGAGAATAAACCAGTAAATTATTAAATAATATGCTTATATTAATACATCATTGTTTAGATTTTCAATTGAGAAATTTGAAATTATAATAAAATTGATTTATTTCAAACTTAAACAATATAAAAAAAATAATGGTACATATTATATTGAACAATATGCTATATAATTTAACAATATGCTATATAATTTAACAATATGCTATATAATTTAACAATATACTATATAATTTAACAATGTGCTATATAATTTAACAATGTGCTATATAATTTAACAATATGCTATATAATTTAACAATGTGCTATATAATTTAACAATATGCTATATAATTTAACAATATGCTATATAATTTAACAATATGCTATATAATTTAACAATGTGCTATATAATTTAACAATGTGCTATATAATTTAACAATGTGCTATATAATTTAACAATATGCTATATAATTTAACAATATGCTATATAATTTAACAATGTGCTATATAATTTAACAATGTGCTATATAATTTAACAATGTGCTATATAATTTAACAATATGCTATATAATTTAACAATATGCTATATAATTTAACAATATGCTATATAATTTAACAATATGCTATATAATTTAACAATATGCTATATAATTTAACAATGTGCTATATAATTTAACAATATGCTATATAATAAAGATACACTATTGTACTCGTGCTGCGCCAAAAATGACAGCTATTATAATATATCAACCAATATTAAATATATTCTTCACATTATATAAATAGCAGTATATTTTCTCATATAGTACTAAAATATAGAATATTTGCCTCCGACTGTACCAATGACATAGAAAATTGAATGGCGGTACCACTACTGTTGTCAATTTTCACCTGAGAAAATACAGGTATCTTATTAGATACCTGTATTTTCATACTTATATTATATTACAGTCAGGTGAGATGAAAAGAAAACGCCTTCGCCCCAAGTAAAGTTGCGGTGTTATTATAAACAATGTAAGTAATATTATCAGATAAAATTAAACACCTAATGAAAATATCAATGGGTCATTATAAAAGAAAAGCATCATGAAAGAGCAATGAAATAAATATTTATTGTGGAGAGATAATAATAGTAATAAGAATAATTTGGTATTTAATTCATACCTCACCTAATTAAATTGTAACAATAAAAATAGAAAAACAATATAATTTAATCAAAAGGTATTAAACATTTGATATATTCTTACATCTAAATATTAAATAAAATCCAATGTCATAATATAAGGAGTTATAATAATATTTATTATTACATTTATGAAGATTCGAACTACAAAAGATATTGTATTTAACTTCAATTAATTCCTTAAGTAATTTAAGTAAAATACTCTTACTCCATAATAAACGCGTGAATATTCTACTAATATTTCCAGAGAGGCTTTACCACTAAGTAAATTATGTCTCAGATTTTCAAAGCCACTTTAATATTTAATGAGAACAGAGTTTATTGCTTCCAAGACATCACCCTTCAACTTTGATGCTCTATCAAGGGAATAGAATTCAATATAATTGATATTATGATGTTGAAATTCTCTGAAGTGAGGGCTATGAAAATTTGATAAATTGATTTGTATTAGTATAAAGATTATCAACAATAATCTATACCAATCATATACATACCGCAGTACCTATTTATTGAGAAAATATCTGACAAAATTTTGCTTTTATAATGCAAACATAATCCATTTAACTAAATAACTGAAATATTGAAATATATAAATATTGAGCAAAAACAATAATTCAAAATTATTCATTTCTTTAGAGTTAGATGATCATAGCCTGGGATATATTTTTATATAATACCTACGTCAATTATTAATCGTGTGAATTTTTCTACTGATAGCTAACCTGTATGTGAAAACTATATAAAAAATACTGTATATTAAAACTTGTATTACTATAATTTCTCACAATACTAAATTAACTGAAGTCAGTCAATATGTCCGTATGTCCCAAGCTTTTGATAATTAAAAAGGAAAAATTAATAATTTGTGGCACTATCATGGCTACGAGTCACACTAATATCAATAATTAAAAATAATCAAAGTTTTGAAATTTTAGAATGAAAAATAATTTAGTTGAATTTAAATCAGTATGAATGCACTGATAATACGTACTCACATTTAAATATATCCTAAACCCAATATATTAATTGAATTCTCAAGATATAAACACAGGTACAGAACAAAAGGCACTATTAAAAGCTACTAATTAAGTGTTTAATATGTCATAATAGACAGGACAGATGCAGTGAGTTGAAAGCCTTTAGTTGTCCCTATTTTTGCCTCTATGGCCCCATTTGTCTGCCTTAAATAGTCATAACCTCTCCATCTGAAAGCTTTCTCTTTAATAACAAAATGGCTAAAAGAAATGGCAGATATTCTGTCGCCGCAGATTGAAATGAATGGTCCGGTGGGGCCCGGAAATGGAAGATATTACGGTTACAGTCCGTACTTTACGGTATGCTGCCAGCGCACAAATAAAATGAACTTTAAACCTAATTTGCCAAAAAATTGGTATCGTCATGGAAAAAAGGTAGTTTAGTCTACTGTTTCACTTTTTATATTTCAAAATAGAAGATATTGTGTCGAAATTTTAATACAAATAAAATAATTTCCAATAAAAAGTTAAATTATTTATTTAATCGGTAAATGAATATAAAAAGAAAATTCTCATTGCTGTGATAAATTACTATGTAAGTATTAGACTATTTTTCCATATTTTAACCTACTTTATTGGGTGTAAATAGTGTCAGATTCCCGTACCATACTCCTAAGTCATTCTGAATTATTTGGCAAGTTATAACAAGAATAGATGAGTGAAATGTTACTTGCAAACTCACAACTTAAAAACTTACAGGAATAACATTAAACTCAGAGTGAAACTTTAGAGATGAGAAAAAAGAGTGAAAACATCCCACCTTGATTCAATTAAGGGCAAGTTACGAATTATCGGTCGGTTTCATATCTTCGGTTATATAAGGAAATAGAACGATATACTAATGATTAATTAATTTTCTTTTTCAATAGTTATCCATGATATCTGCAGGTATGATGGATACCTATAAAAGTTTAAATTAAATAAATATCATTATTATATCATTTTTTCTTATATGACCGAAGATGTGGAACCGACCAATAATTCGTAATTTATTCAATATATAATTCTTAGAGTGATTAAAATAATTTTATAGTTGTAAGTATATATATATATGAATACGAACAAACACATATGTATAGTAAAGCCAGTCTATAAATATTTAATGCTGTATTAGCTTGTATACAACAATATGGATGTTTTAATTTGTACACATATGGCATAATTAATTTTGCATGTGTGATGCGGGTAAAATATTTCAATGCAATTACAAATTATAATTGTGCAATGACTATTCGATTTCGTATGAAACTATATTCTAACTTAAATAAGTTACCATTAAAAAGGTTTAATTTTTTTAATTGTTAATTTGAATTCATATCAATTCCAAATAATCAAATAAGTAACTAACGCACTTAATGACTAACTAACTATACTTATTGTTTGTAGTTACTATCAAAATAAATAACGGAATGTTTAAATTACCTACAGCAAATGATAAATTAGAGCAAATAACTCCCCATACCTCACTAATGCCTATCACATCCTATCTATACTATAGGATTAGATAGAATTAGATAGGATTTAGAGAAGAACGGCAAATAGGAAGGATATCACGATAGAAAATTGTATACAAAATTATCTAATAATGGCATGCATGTACAGTCGGAGAAAATTGTATCTGTAATGACTAATTTCACACACTTCTAGATAGAAACTTTACTGATTGTAATGCTTGCAGATATTTTAAAATTAGCATCAGTGACTTTTGAAATAAATAACTCTTTTCTCTGATAGTACATCATCACAGTGACTCTTTTCTCTGATAGTACATCATCACAATGACTCTTTTCTCTGGTAGTACATCATCACAGTGACTCTTTTCTCTGATAGTACATCATCACAGTGACTCTTTTCTCTGATAGTACATCATCACAGTGACTCTTTTCTCTGATAGTACATCATCACAGTGACTCTTTTCTCTGATAGTACATCATCACAGTGACTCTTTTCTCTGATGGTACATCATCACAGTGACTCTTTTCTCTGATAGTACATCATCACAGTGACTCTTTTCTCTGATAGTACATCATCACAGTGACTCTTTTCTCTGATAGTACATCATCACAGTGACTCTTTTCTCTGATAGTACATCATCACAGTGACTCTTTTCTCTGATAGTACATCATCACAATGACTCTTTTCTCTGGTAGTACATCATCACAGTGACTCTTTTCTCTGATAGTACATCATCACAGTGACTCTTTTCTCTGATAGTACATCATCACAGTGACTCTTTTCTCTGATAGTACATCATCACAGTGACTTTTCTCTGATAGTACATCATCACAGTGACTCTTTTCTCTGATAGTACATCATCACAGTGACTCTTCTCTCTAATAGTACCTAATTTTAAAATCAACCCAAAATACTCATATAATCCTCATTTTCAATGGGGTCTAATTTCCCCTATGTTCTTACACCTCTTCTCTTTAAATCTGCCGATATTTCCCTTATCTCTCTTATCTTTGCAAGTCTCTGTTATCTTTCAGAGCCCCTACCAATCTTCCAATGGTTTGGTAGGAGCGTGTCTGCGGCGATTGTAATGAACATAAATACTATTGAAGTGATAAGGGGACACAGTAAATCACTGAGATATATAAGCGGCAGAGGTGGGGCAGTTTTGCGGTAGAACTACCATTAAATATGATCGCTAATTTAACTTATCAAATAAAAAATTTTAATTAAGCTTAAATGGAAATTTCATTATTGTAGTTAAAATTAGATATAAAAGAATTAAAGTTAATAAGGAAAATAATTGGAGTAGTAGACAGCTGATAAATTGATGAGCTACAGTGTAACTGCCCCCGGTAAATAGCTATAGCTAGAACCTAAGGGGCAGTACACACGTAGGGTTTTTTTAAGTCTTTCCAACAGAATTTTTGCTAAGCTCCTCCTACTTTTTCCACGAGAATATAAGAAAAAACGATAATATTATTATTTACTTTAGTTGATATACAGGGTCGTGCAGCTAAATTGGGACTAACTTTAACTGCACATATCTTCCGTAATTTTTAACCTATGACTAAATTATTTTTTTTACAGACAATCTTTGAGCCCTTCGCTATAATATTTCAGATTAAGATCTAGCATATTTCGCAAAAATATGGCCGAATTAGCGCGAAGAACGACCATATGTGAAATGAGACGTACCGGAAACTCTGTTTCAGACATTATTAAGAGCACTGGCTATGCGAAATCAACTGTTTATCGAGTTGTTGCTGCTTTTGATGCCGAGGGTAAGTTTCAGAGAAGTCGACACAGTCCCCGCAGTGATCGAAAGAGAACCAAAACATTCCTTGCTGGGCTGAAAAGGACAATGAAGTCAGACCCAAGCCAGCCGATGTCAAAACTGGCACAAAAGCGCAGCGTGAGTCGTAGCACCATCAGCAGGGCAGTCAAGGAAGACCTTGGTATGAAGTCATACGTAAGGAGATTCCGTAACCTCCTAACTACCGGCTCCAGAGCCCTCAGAGCTGAAAGATGCCCAAAGCTTCTGAACCATCTGAAACACAAAGGAGGACATGTCCGCATTTTTGTTGACGAGAAAAAGTTCGTTGTTGATGAGGTTGCAAATCGCCAGAACACTCGGGTAGTTGCCTTCGATGGTTCAGAAGTTCCTCCTGTGATGCAGAGCAAAAATCCCGCTTCTGTGATGGTTTTTGCAGCCGTCGCAAGTGATGGTAAGGTGATGCCTCCTCATTTCATTTAAGCGGGTCTTAAAATCAACACAGCGGAATACTTGAAATTCTGAAAGATGTTTTGATGCCGTGGATACGTAGGAACTACGACCCCTTCAAAGTGATGTTCGTTCAAGACTTTGTGCCCGCGCATGGAGCAAAGAAAGTTCAGGATTTCCTGTAGGAGAATCTTCCTTTGATGGTCCCGAAGGATATTTGGCCCAGCAGCTCCCCAGATCTGAATGTTTGTGATTATTGGCTGTTTGGCGTCATTGAGGGAGAGACTAACGTAACTTCACATCCAAGTGTCAACTCTCTGAAGGCCGCCATTCGTCGGGCATTTCGTAATCTTGACCCCGAGGATGTAAAAAGGAGTTGTTAACGATTTCGCTCGAGAATCTCCCAAATTATTGACGCAAAGGGTAGTCACATAGAATGATTTTGTTCTATAGACAATAACGAACAAATAAATACAAGTAAAAATTACATTTAATCATTATTTGCCTTTCAAAATAGTGAATTTTAAAAAAGTTGTGTTAGTCACAATTTAGCTGCACGACCCTGTAAGAGGAGGAGGAGCTTGGCAAAAAGTCTGGTGGAAAGACTTTAAAAAACCCTACATGTGTACGGCCCTTAAAGGATAACAACCTAAATACCTAACCCAAAGGATCAAAACCACAATAACCCAAAGGATCAAAACCCCAATAACCCAATTCACAGAACTCAATGAGCAATTCAATGAAGCTGTTACAGAAGCTCAGTACAGTATTTCACAGAACTGCAAGTAGCAATCTGTCTTGCCATTAACATCGATTACTCGGTGTTAAATTACACCACGATATTAATAACTTACACAAATGAAAGGCTGCCCACTCAATAAATAGCTAAAGTAAGGCTCTGAAAGGCTATGCTCCACCATTAGGCTAAGTATATCGTCTGAATGCTGGAATTACAGTAGAGAGTAGTGTGCAAAATCACCATAAAACTTGCCAATGAAGACATTCAGCGATAGCAAGTGTCTACTATATTCACTGGGGCTCATCATTCCCTTGCATCGGTACTGCATAATTTCAGTAAATATTATTTCAAAGTGTATACTTATTATACCGATGAATCTTAGTGAAAGTGATTCAATCTAATCTCATAATGATATATTATATATTACGTTAATAGTTCATCTAAAGGTAGGGGAAGTTACGAATTATCGCACGGTTTAACATTTTCGGTCATATAAGAAATAACTATATAATAATCATTAAAATAAAAAATGATTGATATATCTTTTTTCTTATATGACCGAAGATGTTAAACCGACCGATAATTCATAAAAGACGCTATATTAAATATATTTCTCGGTAAAATGTTCTATTTTATAGAGGCAATCTAGTGGGGCCACAAAGAAAGGTTCACATAACTCAAGCCTTGAGCCCAATAAAGTACCAACCTTGTACGACTCAATAGGGGCTATAATGAATTACCGGGCGATGCTAATAACCGGTCAGTGCCCGGGGCGGTACAGTAGCGCAGGTATTAACGCTAATGAGTCAGGTGTACGGAGAGGCACCTGCCGAGCTACCTAATTAACTTACAATTTCGGAAGGTCGTGAAAAATAACACTACTTACGATTAATGAATCACCAAGACTGCTTTTTTACGATTGGTAGACATGATTTTGAGGAGAGTACGTGAGTTAATATTATATCACTATTTAGAGACTACGATAGTGTTAATATTATATCATTATACCGAGACTACGATAGTGTTAATATTATATCATTATACCGAGACTACGATAGTGTTAATATTATATCATTATACCGAGACTACGATAGTGTTAATATTATATCATTATACCGAGACTACGATAGTGTTAATATTATATCATTATACCGAGACTACGATAGTGTTAATATTATATCATTATACCGAGACTACGATAGTGTTAATATTATATCATTATACCGAGACTACGATAGTGTTAATATTATATCATTATACCGAGACTACGATAGTGTTAATATTATATCATTATACCGAGACTACGATAGTGTTAATATTATATCATTATACCGAGACTACGATAGTGTTGATATTATATCATTATACCGAGACTACGATAGTGTTAATATTATATCATTATACCGAGACTACGATAGTGTTAATATTATATCATTATACCGAGACTACGATAGTGTTAATATTATATCATTATACCGAGACTACGATAGTGTTAATATTATATCATTATACCGAGACTACGATAGTGTTAATATTATATCATTATACCGAGACTACGATAGTGTTAATATTATATCATTATACCGAGACTACGATAGTGTTAATATTATATCATTATACCGAGACTACGATAGTGTTAATATTATATCATTATACCGAGACTACGATAGTGTTAATATTATATCATTATACCGAGACTACGATAGTGTTAATATTATATCATTATACCGAGACTACGATAGTGTTAATATTATATCATTATACCGAGACTACGATAGTGTTAATATTATATCATTATACCGAGACTACGATAGTGTTAATATTATATCATTATACCGAGACTACGATAGTGTTAATATTATATCATTATACCGAGACTACGATAGTGTTAATATTATATCATTATACCGAGACTACGATAGTGTTAAAATTATATCATTATACCGAGACTACGATAGTGTTAATATTATATCATTATACCGAGACTACGATAGTGTTAATATTATATCATTATACCGAGACTACGATAGTGTTAATATTATATTTTCTGTCAGTAGTTCTATATTAATCATGATGCAGCATTTGGAAAGCATTTAATATAATCATATGAAGTCTCAATAAAGCTAATTCATCATTAATATTCAATGTATAATATATAGGAGTAATCCTTTTTAATAGAGTAAATGATATTAATTAATTTAAGAGCGAAAGGAAATTACAGTAATTACAGTGATTATTCATTAGCATGGAAGTCAGTCAATTATCATAAGTAATGTTGAAATAAAGATTAAATGATTTACACATGATATGATACATTAATGTTTAAATATCAGTATTTTAAAAGAGAAGTAATGGAAAGTGTTGAATTATTGTATTTACTCTGGATTTGATATATGGCGTACCAAATAGTTCACATTTACTAATAATGAAATAAAATATAATAAACTTCATGATAAATATTGAGAGTTGAGACTAAATTTGTCAATGACTGAAATGGACAAATCACATGATTTATATTATAATATTTAATCAAAACAACAAGATTGTAAATTCTAGACCAATTGGTTCATAATATCTAGGAAATATAATAATTAAATCTACATGTTTGAACAATTAAAAGTTCATACCTGACTATATATAGGGAACTAAGGTTTAAATATATAAATTGTCCCTTGAAGTTCCGTCAAATTTGCCCTCTTCAGTTCTCCATTGAAAAGTAAGTAAGTTGCAATATTGCACTGAAAGATAAACAAAGTATTTTAATATCCTTTGCAGAGTCGCCTGGTTAGTCCTTTATGTCCTTTATATCCTAACACAAAGGAGACCTATGACAAAGTAATGTAAAGCTCTACTGGAACACCATGCGCACGGTATTGACATAAAGGATATAATTTACGATATTATAACCGATAGAACTGTAAATAAGGTTGCAGAGTTGAATCACAGGAAACAGTAAATATCCAAACCAATCGTTAATTAGGGTAAATTACGAATTATCAGTCAGTTTCACATCTTCGGTCATAAAAGAAAAAACTTTATTACAATTGTTATTTAATTTTATATTAGTTTATATCCACCTGCAGGTATCATGGATACCAACTAAAATAAAAATTAATTAGCAATTGTAATATAGTTTTTTTCTTATATGACCGAAGATATGAAACTGACTGATAATTCGTAATTTACCCTATTAATAATTCCTTTATACCTCTAATTATAATTTATGTAGTATATGAAATTGACCAAGTTACAATAAATCTTCTTCCTTCCTAGATGCATTGACTAATTTAATTCAACAATGTATAATTGTAGATTATTCTTACTTGAACCTCAAGTGAATAGAATTTGAATACTTAAAAGTCTACGGAATTACTTAACCAGATTATACTAATTTTTCAAGACTAATGCTTCAACAAATGTCAATGAATAAAATAATACAATAACACAGTTATATTGAGATGCAATTCACCCATGTGAATTACCATTTACTTACCGATAATAAAAATTAATTAATTATCATAAAGACACTTTTGAATATCACAAATTCAATTGATAGTATTTAATTGATAACAAATGTTACTCACACTTTGATATACGAAATAACCATCATAGTGAATGTTATTTGGCTACGTAACACTTCTCTTTAAAATCAGCTTTATACAGGGTGATCCATAAACATCTGACCCATTTTATCTTTTAATAAAATGAAAACTAATAAACCTAGAGTATCGAAACAAGTTTCATATGAAAGAATACATATAGGAAACTTATTTACATTAGGGTTGAATTATATATTATTTAAATCATTTCTCGACAAACAAGTACTCTTTTCACGGTTCGTATTACGCAGAGGCATTTCTTCGCCTTAGTGAAAATAAGTTATAAATTCAGTAATTTTTATTCAACCTCTGATCTATCAGCTCAAGAAATCCTTTTACCGCAAAAATAAAAACACTCCACGTGTCTATTAGTACAACGAGATAATTAAACTAGATATTCAATGCATGGATTTTGCGAGGAGTTGCAAAAATTAATACAAAGACTCCCATTGAATGACATGTCTTCAAAAATGGAGAGATGACAAAGGTATTACAAAGGCAGCTCTCCTTCCTTTATCCCTAAAGTAAACTGGTAGAACAATACAAAGTAAAGAAAAATCACAGACTGTAAGGCTTTAAAAATAGTCAACTTGTAAAATATTGCGCTATAAGATCTCTTACTAAATTGAATACTTTATTAAATTGTAAGGATAAAATTTTAGAATAGTAACTACAACGTTTGAATATCACACTTTATATAATACTTGAATTAAATACATAAAAACATTATTATTCTGTTTTTTTTTAATGAGAAATATATTATCTTTAAAAAAAACATATATTTAAAACATTGTGTCAATATAACAGTAGAAATCAGTAATCATTTAAAATATATGATCACATACATTATGTCGATATTACACTGGAGCCTAATATTGGAATACATGTGTAGGTACATATGAGAATTGATGACAACATATGGTATAGCAAAAACATTGCAACTGTATGGCCTCAAGATACAGAATGATGACTGAAACTAGACAGAAGAACGCGAAGAAAATGATAAGGAAAATGACGATCAAAATGACAGAAATTAACAATGAAAATGACAGAGGAAAATAAAATGAAAATGACGGGGGAAAAGAATACAGAGAATGACGATGAATATGAAAAATAAAAAGACAAACAATGAAAATGATGTAATTCCTACTGAAAATAAGAGATATTTCATTTGAAAAAATTCATTTGAAAATATTTCATTAAATTATGAACGAAACTAATAAAAAAAAGTACGTGAAATCAATTGATCAAAAAAAATTAAGGAATAATATAATTTACAGTAAACCAATATAGTAATAATAGCTAGAACCAATGAGTATATATGTTTATTACAATAACTTAATTATATTAAACCCTTAATAGAACCAATGAAAGTATATTGAGGATAATATGACAGGTGGATATAATTAGCTAGCGCTTTATAGGACACATAACAGTTCAAAATTACGCCTCGTTTCTTTAATGGAGAAGATAAATAAAACAGTGAGTGTTTTTAGCGGTGCAAATTCAGAGATTATCTTTTCGCCTATGATTGATGATGGTGACAGATAGTGTCTCTATAATGAGCACACCATAAATAAACACACTATTGCTGAGATAAAAACGACAATAGACACCTATCATTGTTTCTTAGGAAAATAAATGGTAGTCGGAATACTTAAAAAAAACCTTTGAAAAGAATATATTAAAAACAATATTTCTAAAATAAATCTTAAAAATAATAAAGGAAATACAGTATAACATTTTATTCCTTTTAAAAATATTTTACCAATTATTTAAAAGGTTTGAATAAAAATGAAGGTCCTTGTATATAACACCTCAATTTAGCTCCTTTTGAGCAAGACACAGAGTGTATTTAAATTCACTGCTAGATAGTGTGGGTAAGTAAGTAGTAATAAAGTTGAGAGGAATATCCCGAAGACATCATTGGAACAAGCAACTAAGTCTCACCTGCGAGAACTTACATGCTCAGAAGGAATTAATTACGCAAAGATTCCCTGAGTGCTGTGTTACTGGAGACTTAGACTGCAGTCATTTGCATATCGGGGTGAGGTGCTCTTACTGGGGAAACAAGAGTGCTCTTACTGGGGAAACAAGAGTGCTCTTACTGGGGAACTAAGAGTGCTCTTACTGGGGAACTAAGAGTGCTCTTACTGGGGAAACAAGAGTGCTCTTACTAGGGAACTAAGAGTGCTCTTACTGGGGAAACAAGAGTGCTCTTAATGGGGAACTGAGAGTGCTCTCACTGTGGAACTAAGAGTGCTCTCACTGTGGAACTAAGAGTGCTCTTACTGGGAAACTAAGAGTGCTCTTACTGGGAACTAAGAGTGTTAGTACTGGGGGACTAAGAGTGCTCTTACTTTGAAAAAGAGGGAGTGCTCTTAATTGGGAATTAAGAATACTCTCACTTGGGATTTAACAGGTACATACATACATATATTAAAACAGCAATTTATCGAAGTGCACTATTAATAGATATAAATTCAGCTTCATAACATTGAAACTGTTCAAATTGCGAAGAAAGAACTTTTTTTATATTTCTGAATAGATTCGGTTAGCTTCCGCCATGAATTGAATACCATCCCGCCATTCAAAACCCCTGCAACATGGTTCAAATATATCTAAATCCTGAATAGAAGATTCCTTAAATTTCATACAGTTTTTTTATCAGTAATATAGCCAGAGGTTCACCAGTTACATTCATTTTTAATACAAAACAAACAGTTTGATCTCTCTTTTTGCTATCAGTACAAAGGACTTTAAGAAGATAGTCATCAGACTGTATGAAATGGTACATCCTAGCGGCAACCAAACACAGTTATAAGAAGCGCCATAATAATGTAGTTACTGTGCTGGAGTGTATGTTGTAGTGTAGATAAAGGTTCATGGGCTGATCGTGCTGACTACAATCAGATAAAGCATTGCAATTTCTAACATACCACCATACGGTAATTACTGGGGTTAAAATAACATTGGGGTACTTGGAACAAAAGTAAGCATGTATTGTCTGTCCTTCAATGAAATTCTGTAATTTCAATTGTTTGTTTTCAATAGAATGAGAAAATTTAATCATCGAACGTGAGTTGCTAGTTTGAACGATATAACGAATGATAGAAATAAGCTCCTTATAACCAACAAAAAAAAAAACTTTTGAAACAATTAAATACAATTAAACTACGGAATATGTACTGTAAAAGAAAAAAATTCAATTTACTAAAATAGAATTTAGTTTTAAATCACTGTAAGTAAACATCACATATTCTTTAGACCCAATAAAGTATGTCAACATGAACACAAAAATGCAATGAGAACTGATGCTTAAAGTTTTTGCGATGAAAGTGAATAGAAGTATCTAGATCTTATTAAATGATAAAAACATTTTCACCTATCGATCAGAGTAGACAGAGTACAAATAGTTCATACAAACAAACTGTGCAGTAAATATTAAATAACCTGAGTATTCAATTATTTAACATTTTCTTTAATGTTAAATACAAAAGGACGAATAGAAGTGAATGGTAAATTCGAATCTACAATCAACTATTAAAATGCTCAATGAGATATCTTGGTAAACAAAGTTTATATCAATGAAGTATTGAATAAAATTTATAAAAACAACTATAAATAGAAAATATAATGCAGGGTAAAACATTGGCTAATGAGCGTGTTTAATAATTTCTAACTGTATTTGAGAGTTGCCTCTTGACGGGCTTTAGAATGAATAAAGGCAGAGATTTCAGCCCCTCACGGTGTTACTTTACATAATTAACGGAGATGAGACCGGTAGGGAAGTTACAGTATAATGAACTGTATAAATAGAGATAGAGAGAGAGAGGAGTCAAGAGTGGGGAGAAAGAGTAACTAAGAGCAAGAGTAACTAAGAGGAAGAGTAACTAAGTGGACTAGTAACTAAGAGGAAAAGTAACTAAGAGGAAAAGTAACTAAGAGGAAAATTAACTAACAGGAAAATTAACTAAGAGGAAAAGTAACTAAGAGGAAAAGTAACTAAGAGGAAGGTGTGATGTTAACTAAGAGGAAGAGAGGAGTGAGGAGAAAGAGTTACTCAGAGCAAGAGTAGCTAAGAAGAAAGAGTAACTAAGAGGAAGAGTAGCTAAGGAGAAGAGCAACTAAGAGTGTAATGTTAACTAAGATGAAAAGATTTTTCCGACATACAGATTTGACGCTGGGTCAATTAATATTAATATTTCATTGTTGTACACAAATTCAGATTAATTACCAATGCAATTTGTATTTTGTCTCACAACAATGATAACAATTAAATAAAAAATTTATACACAAATAATAAATTCATTCATAAACCATTAAATAACTATCATGGTTCAAGGATAACAAAACTGAATTATCTTTTAATTAATTGAAATTATAAAATAGTTGATATAAACATTAGTTCATTTTATTATTGCATAGATCAAGTTCATTTAATTAATGGCGCAGTGAGGAATTAATTAGAAGCATAAATATCAAACGGTTAAAGTTAAATGAATATTAAACATATTACAAAACTCATTGCATAATATTAGTAATTACATTAAACAATTGAATAACAGGAAAATTATCAATTAATCGGTTAAAAACATTATTTCATCGAAAAACTCAAATCAATCCGATTTTTCTCAATCTGTATTTTTCGATCTAATAAGTAATTGCTCAGTGTATTATAATTCAACTTATCATTGAATCAGTAGAATGTGTTATATACACATGTGTATACAGCACTCAATATTCGTTGCTCTTTATCTCTATGCAGGCCAATGCATCCAGAGTGACGTCCTCGGGGACTGGGATTTAAATCAGGGTGAAACATTGCCTTCTAGACCAATGCATGGTCTCATCATTAGGAAAAAATAATGCGTAATTTGATACAGACATGCGATCATCGTAAAATACTGCAAATGAGGCCCAAATAGAATGTCTTTAAAACAATCATGAAATATGATTAATTATGCCAAAAGAACATCAGAAACATAAGAGCATCATAAGGGGACAGTTTCAACACCATTGCCCATTAGGACATTATAAGGAGACAGTTCCTACCCCATTGCCCCAATAAGACATCATAAGGGGACAGTTTTAGCCCAATTGCCCAATTAGGACATCATAAGGGGACAGTTCTAACCCCATTGCCCCATTAGGACATCATGAGAGGACAGTTCCAACCCCATGCGCCCATTAGAACTTCATAAGGGGACAGTCCCAACCCCATTACCCATTAGGTACGAGTGATTTAATTCCAGGCAATTTACTATAGAGTTTTATGCTTCTAACATCAATCTTCATTGCAGAGTTTGTTTGAACTTTCAAGTGATTTGTGTATTAGCGAGAAATGAATTGAACTGCAATTTATTGTATGGAATGAAAGATCAACATCAATGAGTACATTAAATGCTTAATGAGAATTTAAGAACAACTACCATTTATGAACAACTACCATTTATGAACAACTACCAATTATTGATTTATGAACAACTATAAATGATGGATTTATGAACAACTATAATTTGTGGAAACTATAGAAGCTATTTTAACTTCTTAGGTATTCAATATGAAATATAGTTAATTTAAATTATTTGACCCATTTATTTACAGTCCATATGTTCTAAAGATCAGGAATGTGTGATGATACATCACTACCTATCATCACACATCACTTACCTATCATCACACATCACTACCTATCATCACACATCACTACTTATCATCACACATCACTACTTATCATCACACATCAGTACATATCATCACACATCACTATTTATCATCACACATCAGTACATATCATCACACATCACTACCTATCATCACACATCACTACCTATCATCACACATCACTACCTATCATCACACATCACTATTTATCATCACACATCAGTACATATCATCACACATCACTATTTATCATCACACATCAGTACATATCATCACACATCACTACCTATCATCACACATCACTACCTATCATCACACATCACTACCTATCATCACACATCACTACATATCATCACACATCACTATTTATCATCACACATCAGTACATATCATCACACATCACTACCTCTCATCACACATCAGTACTTATCATCACACATCAGTACATATCATCACACATCACTATTTATCATCATACATCAGTACATATCATCACACATCACTACCTATCATCACACATCACTACCTATCATCACACATCACTACCTATCATCACACATCACTACCTATCATCACACATCACTATTTATCATCACACATCAGTACATATCATCACACATCACTACATATCATCACACATCACTATTTATCATCACACATCAGTACATATCATCACACATCACTACCTATCATCACACATCACTATTTATCATCACACATCACTACCTATCATTACACATCACTACCTATCATCACACATCAGTACATATCATCACACATCACTACATATCATCACACATCACTATTTATCATCACACATCAGTACATATCATCACACATCACTACCTATCATCACACATCACTATTTATCATCACACATCACTACCTATCATCACACATCACTACCTATCATCACACATCAGTACATATCATCACACATCACTACATATCATCACACATCACTATTTATCATCACACATCAGTACATATCATCACACATCACTACCTATCATCACACATCACTATTTATCATCACACATCAGTACATATCATCACACATCACTACCTCTCATCACACATCAGTACTTATCATCACACATCACTATTTATCATCACACATCACTATTTATCATCACTGTCATTTTCCTTATTCACATTCAATATTCAAAGTATCCTATGGCATCCAAAGTATCCTTCAGCAGAGCATCCTATATCCTCATCCTAAAATATACGCAGTAAATGTCAAAGGCAGAAGATTTCATAACCGTGCAAGATGTATTTATAGTCATATACCGTATATAAAACACAGAACATTGCTGGAGTATTTCACAGAATGTGGAAATAAAAAATGAATAGCCATTAGCTAATTACTTCGAATAAATATTTGCGTATATGAAATATTACGGAGATGAAATCAATACCAATGCATTTATTATAATGGTAAAGCCATATAAATAAAATAATAGAAATTTATAATAATACCGTACATTAAAATTACTTTCTTTCGAAAATGAAATAAATTCAAACATTAGCACTATTTTCATTTTACGGGGGAAATGTTCTTCTCATTCAAGCCCTAAATAAACTGAATTAATCGTCATTACGACATAAAATAACAAAATGTGTTATTATTATTTTCTCTGTGATAATGAGAAGGAGAAATAATAATAATGGTAAACAGCAGCTGTAAATCCACTTCTAAACACTCAAAACTTCGGGGAAATAATTACAAGGGTCTTCAGAAAAGAAGACACTTCAATAAATACCTTCGACAGAAATCATACCTCCTGAAATGACTTGACCTGATATATAGTTAAAAGATACATGTATTTAAAAGACCATGAACAATGACTATATAAAATATTTAATAATAAAAGATAGGGAAGTTAGGAATTCTCGGTCAGTTCCACATTTTCGGTCATATAAGATAAAAACGATATAATAATTAGTATTTAATTTTATTCATGTCATGGATACCTGAATGTTTTAGAGTAAAATTTAATTCAATTTTTATGCTAATAAATAAAAACAGACTATCAATATTTTACCATTAAAGGTAATTCAATATCTATACATATATATTTACAGAACATTTTCACACTAAACATTCAATTATTCCAATCAACATACATTCCTGTGAATGTTGATAAGAAGAATCCCTTCTGTTGCTTTTATTATTTTTTAGTGACTGTTATCACAGCCCCCCCCCCCCCCTAACCCCGTCCATCTTTCAGTTTAGAGTCTAGCAAAGTGTTGGCACAATGGCTATGAGCAAATATCTCACACCCATTAGAAAAATAGCTCACTATTGTTACACAGTCTCTAGATCAATCAAAAAGAGACACTAAAATCATTCTAAAATGTTACGCTCCACTCTTTAATTCAATAGTCTGGGTAGAGATTTTAAACTGTCATAGTGAAGATTTTAACTACAATTATTTGTAAATATATATAGATACAAATTACAATAGTAAATAATACTTACATATTAAGAATATTTAAATAATGTTTCATAGTTTTCATAAATGCTGGAATATATAAAACAATTTAAGACAGTCAATTTCAGCAAATCAGAGAAAAATGATTTCTTAGTAAAAGTTCAAATTCATGCATAAACATTTAAGCTATGTAAAATAACCATAGTTAGGGTTACAGAGACCTGTCGTACAGTTGGTATTAATGAGAATCTTTTCAATTACCATTCATCCTATTACTTCACTATCTCAAACAATGTACACACCATCGAGACTTCTTCCGTCCAAATCTATTTCATTTCCAATTAAAAGACCCCTGCGTGAGGTATGTAGAACACATGTGTTCTCACTGGGCAGCACGGTAGGAATACCATTGTCCGCTGGTGAATACCTTGGCCTCAAAATAACCACAAATACGGCTATGTGGTTACCAGGCATGCTGGCTAACCACTAACCTATCTCAGGCTACATCATTGACCATCCAAATCAAGATTTATAAACTCTCTAATAATGATAGATTGTCTTTTATAATTACCTGTGGATAATAAATCTCTGGGAGTCGTTTTGCAGAGAGATGCTTTTCACCTGTAACGATAGTGGTCTGTGGTTCACGGTATATTGGGTGTGAGAAACCAAAGTACTAGTGTGAAATAAAAATGGTCTACTTGCTATTACACTTGCAGGAAAATATACCTAACGTTGCTATCAAAACATAAGTGTTAATAAAAATACTAATCACCCCCCATAAATAGTTTCCTTATCTTTATTTGTCTGTCTGTGGTCACGCTTCAGAAAATAGGCTAAATATGTTAACAGGTGGTACCATGACTAATAATTCATATATATATATTCATATATTATGAATGTTTTCACTAAGTAAAAAATTATTTAAAATAAACTAAGTTAGTATTTAATCAACTCGTTACAAACTTTGTCATTTAATTTATCTACTCGATGAGTCAATGCTATAATATTATCGTCATTTTTCAATTAATAATGACTGTGTATATCTGAGGACACGGACCAGAAGTGTGGATAGTTAAATTACGTAAATATTGATAGTGTTGTGAACAAGTTATTCTTAACTGATATTAATTGATATTAAACTGTTGTCATGTAGCTTTGATAACACTGATACATTAATGAAATTCATACCACTATATTCATTATCATTTATAATAAATAATGTTTGAAACATCAAAATTAAAAGGGAAAAAATGAAATAATTATAAAGATTGGAAAGTAATTTTTTTATTGGTGTTAATTGATACAACTAAACAATATAAAATCTATTAAGAACAAGATGAATAAAAAAATAAAAAATAACCAATAGTTTAATTTTCCATAAATAATTCCATCACATTATTAATTCATAAAAATAAATATAATTATGAATACAAGAATTGCAACTCGTTATTCCGATAATATTCATTAATTAAATTATAAGTATTAGAGTTTCCTTTCATTAATAGGCTTATCAAAGTATATCTTATTAAGTTATTTCCTTCTATTCTAACTCCCTCTCCTCACAGTATTGCAATATAGCGTCAGTTGACTAGTTCCACCTTAAGGGCTATATATAGTTGTTATTAATTTTAATTTGTATCCATGATACCTGCAGGTATCATGGATACAAACTAAAATTAATAATAATCATTTCGTTTTTTCTTATATGATTAGAAAGTTTCGTGGAAAAATTAGGAGGAGCTTAGCAAAAAGTTTGGTGGAAAGACTTAAAAAACCCTACGTGTGTACGGCCCCTTGCTATGAACTGTAAAAGCAGCCTCACTTTATGAGGTATGAATTACAGTAAATCACGCCAACCAATCACAGAACTTGTCAACAAGAGGCAGTGATGACGTATCTGATAAACTGCTACATGTCACCATTGTATAAAGCATGTTGTTGAAATAAGATGAAGAAAACGTATAATTGTTTTTTAAATTATAAAATACTATATAACAATTTATTCATGAAAAGAAAAATTATATCATGAATTTATTTTTATAATTATATAAATTTCATTATTAAAGAAACTTAAATATTCTTTACAAGTTATAAAGTTTTTATTAATTGTGTTAAATACGTTAAACTGTTATTATTACTAAGTGCCATCTAATACTTCTGCAAACCCGGGTTTGCAGAAGTATTAGATAGCACTGTGTAATAATAACAGTTTTATATTGTTGGTTCTTATATGACCGAAGATGTAGTACTGGCCGATAATTCGTAACTTACCCTAGTGGAAATATAATAATTAATACAGTTATTAGGGGGTTTAACGTCTGTTATTGAGCCAGAGGCCACATCACTAATGAAAAAAATGAACATAAATACACGGGACTTTGGTCAAGCAATCAACAAAGAAAATATAAAGTTAATACAATGAGAACATCGTTATCAGAAACATCATTACAAAGAGTATATTTATACTCATTTTAATAGGATGTTTTGATTTCAGTAAAAAATGTTATGTAAAAAAACTAGCATATTCTCAAATAAATATAAAAAACACAGTTATTCTTAAAATATGTTTAAAGTCAATTTAAACTTTGTAATAAACTAGCAAAGGCAATCTCTTCTTTTGAAGAACTGGCAGTTATTCTTCATATGAAGATAAGCTTATAAGAAGGATAAAATGATGGAGTTTACCTTTAATAGCCTAAATATATATCTGTTAATTCACTATAGATTGTAAAGATAAAAACTTCTGATCGTTAGCATCAACATCTTGCGATTTGATGCTAAAATGCACGACTATCTTTTTACCCATTAAAAGCTCAATCAAACTTTAAGATTTGTTGATGTAAGAAATAATGAGGCTAAGTAAATTATACATCATTATATAAGGAACCTGAAATTAATTAAATGAATCTATAGATTTATAAGCCTACAATCGATGACAGAAATATAAATATATGATATTTAAATATTATTCAATTCATTATATATTAAGATTGAATTCTAACGAATTGATTTATTATCAATATTTACATTAACATTGAATTTTAAGTATTGATAATAATCACAATTAATACGACCATTGAACCATACTTATATGTTGAAAATGAAGACGCAATCCACTACCTACCATCCCTCTAAAAAATTGTCTACGGTCTAACCTACAATTACAAACGGTGTGGAGACAGAGAAGCAGGTTGAACATTTCATTATTTTCCACATGATATAATGGCGTAAAAACAGAGCCAGCAGATAGGTGGACATAAGTGCACCTCGGGTGAAACTCAAGACTTGATTTATAGGAGAGATGTGTTAGGAAATATATAAGGTAGCAATGTTAAATACCAAACCATTCATTTTATACTGAAAAAAATAATATAAGACAAATATGTACAAGGAGCTCTTCCTGATATTATACAAGGATGAATATTATTCTATATTGGTTCATAGAGAAGGTAAAAAAAACACATATTTTTTTAGAAAAAATCATGTAATCGGTTAAATTTATAAACAGTAATGGTTTTGAAAAAACAAGTTAGAATCAAACCTATGGTACCTAAAATAAGTAAAAACGATAGAGTGTTCAAAATAGTAAAATTATACCCTAAAAGTATATTGTAGACAGTAAAAGCGCTGCTTATAATATATTCTATCTCACATATTTTATGGTGAATGGGCTATTTTAGATGAATTCAAATTATCTATTCAATTGCTATGTTTAACATGTTTTGTTGGACGCATCATCTCGTAAAACAACCATCAATCGTTGTTTATAAAGAATGCTATTAAGAATAAAGAAAAATTGGAGCAATATATTTGAACATGTTAGGTTCTTATTTTGTAAACAAATCCAATCCTCCAAACATCATATTGTTATCATATCAACCCGTGGTAATCGTTTATTGTTTTTCATAATATTTGCCATAATAATAAGTGTGTACACACGTAGGGTTTTTTAAGTCATTCCACCAGACTTCTTGCTAAGCTCCTCCTACTTTTTCCACGAGAATGTAAGAAAAGACGATATAATTATTATTTTTTTGAGTTGGAATCCATGATCCTGCAGGTATCATGGATACCAACTAAAATTAATAACAATTTTATCATTTTTCTTATATTCTCGAGGAAAAAGTAGGAGATTAGCAAAATGTTTGGTGGAAAGGGTGCACCGACAGTTAGGCCCGGGACAATTGGGCCCGCCGACAATTGGACCCAAGATAATTGGGCCCAACGACAATTGGGCCCCAGACAATTGGGCCCCAAAACAATTAAGCACAGAAAAGAAATGTTACCTTGTTTTTACTAGGGAAGTGACAATAATATCTTTGAAATATGCTTTATATTCTCTAAAAATATGTTCATATTTTTTTAATTCGATTCATACTTGATAAGGTATATATTAGCAAGTACCTTTAAATCACATTTGGATGCTAATCTCATGTTTCAATGTAATGAAAACCTTTGAAGTCTTTAAATAAGTTGTATTATTTTGAATCATGACATATGAATCCAATGGATCCATCGTCTGACAAAGACAAATATTTGGTAAAAAATGGATAAATTTTAAAGGTTAAACGTTACATTGAACAGTTGTTTGAACAGTTGTTTGGATAAAATGAGATTATGAGAATACATTTTGTAATAATAATTCATAAACCTCTTCAATATTGAACACTGAAAAGTATTTAAATAATTCACGTTAACTTTAATTCAATTTGTTTGTTCCAATAATTCCGGCATTTCTAAAATACTTACATCCTTATTTTCTATTGTTTCTTTATCTAAAAAAGCTACATTCTTATTTTCTTTCGGCTACATCCTAACTCAGTTCACTATATAGAGATAGTATAACTAGGAAATTTGTTGCTCACATGATCTATCTCAGAACAGAAAATTATTGCAGTTTAATAGAATAATAGTATTAATTCCTGAAAAGAAATTGTTCTACTAAAATATAATCATTTTTCATAACGAGAATAGTTTTATCATGTTAGGAATATTCTTTATTTTGAATATGATCAATACTATATTTTTATACATAACGCATATTATCACAAACTTAGTTATTACAGTAGCAAGGGTCTGTAATTGAGTTAAACAGTAAACTCTGGAAAAAAAATATATATATATAATTGTCACGGGGCCCAATTGTCGTGGGCCCAATTGTCATGGAGCCCAATTGTCCTGGGCCCAATTGTCCTGGGCCCAATTGTCGGGCCACGGGTGGAAAGACTTAAAAAACCTACGTGTGTACAGCCCTTTAGATACTCTAGTGAGAGCGGCCCAAGGCTTCAAAATAATGGTCTAATATTTACAGTAGAACCAGTGAGCTTTGCTCTCTCCAACATATTACGAAACAACAACCCGCGGCATTAGTGCAAATATCATGCATATTTAATTGCTCAAAGGGTATGCGTGCTATTCAAATTCCAAAGCTATGTTTTGACGATATGAAGGCTTTATTATGTTATGAAATGCTTATACCTCCAGGCTGTGGTATATTTTAATACAAATACGCATGCATCAGAAACTCACGAATTATATTAACTAAATAATGGTGATTTCATGTGTATTTTATATCGGTACCAGTGGTTATAATTGAAAAGAAATTAAATTGGTATCGTTAGTAATATCGGTGTATTCATTTGGTATCGGTAGCTAAAAATTGTGAGTAATAGGTATCGGTGTATGTTTACTCTTAAAATTATAAACTTATAAAGCAAAGAAAGGCGATATTTAGCAACTATAAAACTATCGCTACCATGCCAATATAGTTCAAATCTTCTATCCCTAATATCTCAATTTCTAACTATAGGACATATCCTAGAGACGAACTTTGCCACTGAAAATAACTTTAGCAGAGCAAACACGAATACTGGAGAGCTATATCCCAAGTTTACAGGAAGGAAGAGTTTTCCTATCATGGGGGAGGAAACTTTTAGATGGAAAAACACCGCAATATTTTCTCTGGGGTCAACAAATATAGAACTGTCAACGAGACGAAAAAATAGTAGTTAAATCTAGTTAGGAGCGTTACGAGTACGTATGTCTTAACTTACCATACTTTGATTGATTTGGAACATTCTCAGAAAAAATTTACAGGAAAAAAAATCATTTTTTCATATAATTATCAAAACGTAATACTTCATCAATATTGTGTACATCGCCTAATGAAAAAAAGATATACGTATATTCATAAACAAAATGAAGTTTCATTTATTTTTTGTAAATGGCATAATTATTCCATCAAATATTTGAACATTATTTAAATAGCAGTTTCTACTTTCTAACATAACTCAGACATTAGTTGCGTCACTAAAATGACGCTAAAAGCAATGTATTTGATAATTTTAATTATACATAGGAGTTAATCAACAGCACAAGCAATGCCACCTAGAATGGAACAAAGCCTGATCCTAAAAAAATCGAGTATGGGGAAAAAATACATTACATTTTTTTCCTTATTTTTAAGATATATGATAATTCAAATACATTTTAGTGAAATAAATTCTTCAATATTTAAAATGAAAGGAAAAAATAATCATCAACTGAAATAAATGTTACAATAAATCCAATAAGAGAATATGTCATCTACCCAATGGTACATATTTAATTAAATAGATAGTTAAACAGTTCAAAGTTTGTAGTTAAGAATAAGTTTCTAAGGTTAGACAAGACACGCTTACCACAAGCACATAATTGTCATCATAAATTGCCACTACAATACCTTAGTGTGGAATTAACGCAAGACTGTACTTCACAATGTCTACAGTCATTTACCCGACTAAAACATGTAGGGTTGGTTACGAGTTATTGGTCAGTTTCACATCTTCGGTCATATAAGAAAAAATTATACAATAATGATTATTAAATGAAGATATTTACGTGGCTAAAATGTTCCAACTGTTTAAAAGTATAAAATAGAAATGGGAGTTAAACTTATACCAAATTTGAATGGCTTAAATTATCTACTGATAACAAATCATTTAATTATATATTTCTATGTGTAAGATGATGGCGGAAGTGATTTGATAATAATTTACAAATATTTCTACCTATTATGAAATAGAGAGGCGTTATTAAACTATGGTAGTATACATCAAAATAAAAAGTTCACTGGGAAGAAAAACAAGAATGTTAAAGAACAAAAGGTACGATATTTACATATTGCACTTTGCAAGTTTATAAATAAATCTATAGTTTAACCTTTATTAAACAATATCTACAATATTACCTAATAGAAAGTATGAGATTTAAAAAAATTATTTAAATTACGCTTTTTTAAATTATATTTAAAAGAGGTGAAAATTTTATTACTTTTTCAATATCGATGAATCAAATAAAACAATTTATGATACAATTAAACTATTAGTTTGAAAATATTTTCAAGTGTAAATATCAACAAAACTGACTTTGCCATACGAAATAATATACGATGTTCATACATGGAAAACTACCATAAAAACAATGGTGTATATCTCCGAATGAATAGAACAATATACATACATGACCTTTGAGTAAAATCTCTTTGAAAAGATGATGGTAAATACAAAAATTAAAGCATTAGGAAACATCTACAATACGTGTGACCTAAGAACAATTAAAGGAATTTAGTCGAGACGTGAACTAGCCCCTAAGATGGAGATAGCATCTCTGTGATGAATGGTAGAACAGGGAGATATTATCGTAGATAATGGGAGATTGACGCGCTACATCGATACCAATGTCTGCGATGTAGCTAGAAAAAATATAGGCTAAATGATGTAGAAAGTATTAATGATTGATATAGAAGCATTTACAAGATATTTCAAATGAAAATTATCAATCTGATGAATTTTTAACATAAAATATACATGCATAAGAACTTTGTTCACATAAAGTAAGTATTCTCTATAATTCAATATTAATAATTCAATATTAATAATCATAATAAAATAGTACTATGTAAAGAGAATTTAATAATAGATGTGACTTATACTTTAAATCCATTTAATTATTATTGAAAAGTAAGAATTCACCAATACATTTAACAGAAAAAAGAATATACTTTAACAGATTTATCAAAAGTAAACAGAAAGAAATAAATTTAAGAAAAAATATCAATGTAGTTCTGATCATGACGATATCATTCATTTTATATCTATTAAATACCATTAAATGAATGTATGTTGTTAAATGTTTTTTTTAAATAACCAACTGAATTTGAAGTGAAACTGACCCACATATCCAAAGCACTTTTTAGTAGATCATCGATGATGTTGCCATAGACACAAGAAAGTCATTCCCCTGGAGTCACAGGTGGGCCTAATAAGAACCATTTCAACAAGGCACCAATCTATTGTACCGTGACTACACTATTAAATCACTCTCTCCATTCGAATGTTTTACAATAATACACAATGGACCTTGGAATGACAATAGAGCACCTGCCTAAGGCTACAATAGAAACTATAAAATGTAAATAGTTTGAATATTGACTCATTATGGAGCACAATAATGTAAGTACCCTAATTTGCTACTTCGACCGACAATGTCCCTATTTAGCAGTCCATTTAATATTGAACAGGGAGGTGATGTTCTTTAGGGATTATGGGGTCATAGAAGATTAATATGTCCCTTCTTGATGTTTTTTAATTATTAGGAGATTTGAAGTCTGTTTCGGAACCAAAGACTATACCGCTGACGTTAAAAGGAAACTGAATAATTTTAAGGGACACGAAAAAGTAGTTTAAAAAGAATGGTTCCATGAACAAAGTTACCTAACACCAGTCGGAAAAAATGATCATGGATGTAGAAAAGCTACTTCGTGAATAGTGTTGCTATGCCAGAATACATAAACGAGAGCAATTCATTTCTTTGAATGCAGCAGTTAAATGTTCAAAACATTACCTATCCACTTTACTGAAAGTAATTTCAGCACGCTTTTACTTGGCTTTAAAGTTCCGCAAAAAGATTTTCTGGTACATTTTGCTTCGTATAAATACGGAAAATGAGAAACATCTTCGCCAGGATTATTTGGCCTAGCGGCAAACTTTCAGCCAAACTTATAATTGATAAAAAGAGGCTAACTTTGAAGCATTAAATTCCATTTCGGGGACTTTAGTTCTGCTTCCCAATGTTGGGTGGGATTTTCCGGAGCCCTTTGACCTGACATCTGAAGACTGCTAGAAACAGGACACAAATACGGTAGAAGAGCAATTTAGAAACAAAGTACTCTGAGCTACTGGAACAAAGGAGTTAATTCAGTATAGTGAAAAGTTAGAAGTAACTGACAATGTTTCAGCTTTGATTACCTGTAATGCACTAATTATATTTAGATAAAAGTTTAATTATTCATTTGCCATAGGGTAAATTCTTGGTTATCGGTCAGTTCAACATTTTCGGTCATATAAGAAAAAACGAAATAATTATTATTATATCGTTTTTTCTTATATGACCGAAAATGTTGAACTGACCGATAATTAAGAACTTACCCTAAAACTGATAAATATGTTTAAAAAGTAATAGTATAGTTATAACTATCCTGAAACAGTTCTATATGTATATATTTTATAAGTACTGAGTACATCATTGCAGTGGTCCAGGACTTACAGTACGGATGACTTCACTGGAATTGACCTGAATTTCCAAGGATATTTTCAGCACGTGGTACATATGGGTACCACGTGGAGTGTATCGTATGCAGCAGCTGCAGTGACTGGAGGATTAATTGCACTCTTTGAAGACTGCAGGATGGTAAAGCATCTCAAATGCAGAAAGTGAAAGCTGACACCACATGCAGTGTATAAAGCACATACTATATATATACATATAGGTGTAACAAACACAATCACACCTCAACTTGCAAGGTTAGAGGTGTACGTGTGACGTGAACAAGATACAGAGGTGTACTATTCCAGTCAAAGGTACTATTACACTTCACTTCCAGTGGTAATTCAGATGGAATTGTTCAGGTGATTTAAACGGCAAATTCATATCGCACTGGATAATTGTTGTATTTTATTAATACATATATTTTATTTTATTTACATATACATATTTTTATTTACATATACACATATATCATATTTTATTTACACATAAGTGACATAACTGCATATATTTTTATTGATTTAGTTTATAATTAAAAAATTATCTAATACTCCTGAAATTTCCTCTAGAAAGTAACCACCTAGCTTTATAATTAAATGTAACTCTATTATGATATTTTATCATATAATTTCATTTATTTTTCATTTTGTATTAACATGTTTACAACGAATATTAGGGTAAGCTCCGAATTACCGGTCAGTTCCACATCTTCGGTCATATAAGAAAAAACGATATTTTAATAATTATTTAATTTTTATTGTAAAAATTTTTATTGTAAAAAAATTAGCTTACCCTATATGCATGTCTTTCTTTCTAAAAAATTTCTATTAGTATATTTTTTTTCAATTGTGAAAGAACGAATATTTATAACTTGACGTGTGACGTCATCGACGCATAGGTATGTTGCGCATAATTTGTAGGTCACCACATGCACTCCGCTACATACTTAGGTTTATTTATTATCAAGTTTTTTATTCTATTAAATTCAATCAATTTATTATTTGAAAAATTCTGTTATTTCTTAAAGTAGAAATAACATCAAATTACTATTTAGAATAATTCGGAATTGAATAGTAAAATGGTTTGAATTAATGCAACTGTATAGAGTTATCCTCCACGCCATTGTATTTTCGGAATGTGTCTAGGGGTTCAAAGCAAAAACAAGGAGATAAATTAAGGAATAATCACAAGCGTAACCTGTTTTTAAGCATTTGTACCTCTATACCCTAAACACACAAACAAACTAAGCAATTCAACTTCAAAAACAACCATTAGCCGTGAAATGTAACAATTACATAATCTTCACTAAACAAAATTTTATCAATCATTATCTGATGCAATTAGGTACAAATGCAAAATATCATTAAAATAGTATTTTATTCTAGGGTAAGTTCCGAATTATCGGTCAGTACTACATCTTCGGTCATATAAGAAAAAACAATATAAAAATAATTATTAGTTAGCACTGTGTAATAATAATAATAATTTTTATACTGTTTTTTTTTCTTCTATGACCGAAGATGTGGTACTGATCGATAATTCGTAACTTACCCTACGATACGAACGTTTATAATAAATCAGTGAACGATACTTTTATCTACCTAAATAATGATTGAGATGTGAATTTAAATAATAAATTACATAAAAAAATTATGAGACGCTACTCTTCTCTCTGAGTTTTCTATCATGTAAAATGTTTACAGTCAGACTAGTCAATTCAGCCTGCAGGTAATCATTTGAAATATCACAATTGGAATAAAAAGATCTCACCGTTAACATCTCTCTCTGAAGCTATAAAAAATAACCTCATATGTTTCTTCCAACAGATTGCACTTTGAAAACTAAAACATAAAATATAACCTCATGCAAGCAATCTATCTTGAAACTTTAAAAAAAATTCTCCATTAATTATCACAACAAAGAATCTGTGACCAAAGACAAACAACGACAAGAACAAGAGACAATAAATCTACCGGTACGTAATTCCGTACGTTGCGACCCTTCATTTTTTTTACTCTTCCAGAACTTAACAAATGCTGAGTCTTGTTTGAGCAAACGTTGAGAGTGAGATAGAAAGAGAATGAGATAGAAAGAGAATGAGATAGAAAGAGAGTGAGTGAGATAGAAAGAGAATGAGATAGAAAGAGAGTGAGTGAGATAGAAAGAGAATGAGATAGAAAGAGAGTGAGTGAGATAGAAAGAGAATGAGAAAGAAAGAGAGTGAGTGAGATAGAAAGAGAGTGAGTGAGATAGAAAGAGAGTGAGTGAGATAGAAAGAGAGTGAGTGAGATAGAAAGAGAGTGAGTGAGATAGAAAGAGAGTGAGTGAGATAGAAAGAGAGTGAGTGAGATAGAAAGAGAGTGAGAGAGAATGAGATAGAGTGAGGGAGAATGAGAGTGAGAGAGAATGAGATAGAGTGAGGGAGAATGAGAGTGAGAGAGAATGAGATAGAGTGAGGGAGAATGAGAGTGGGAGAGAATGAGATAGAGTGGGGGAGAATGAGAATTTGAGAAAGAGGGTGAGATGAGATACAAAGAGTGATGGAGAGAGTGTCTTCGTGCTCTTGAATAATAAAACATGTTGAATTAAGAGTGATGTGATAAAAGGTATTCAACACAGATATAAATGCAGTTAGTAGATATAGTTGATAAAATGCGCAATGTAAATTAATTCAGTTTCACAATGCAGATAAATTGCAGTGACACATTTGGTAAGGGGGAGAGGTGGGGGGGGGGGGGGGTAGTGTCTGCTATGAAGTCACGACCTGAAGTTCTATTAACTTCTCAGTTGTGTTACATTTAACCAATTATGCTAATTGAAAAGAAAATACAACTCAAATTGCGTTATTGTTTTCACCATAATATACTAAAGTATAATAATTCCGCCTTACTATGCCACTAATAATTCCACTATGCCACTAAAAATTCCACTATGCTAGTAATAATTCCACTATGCCACTAATAATTCCACTATGCCACTAATATTTCCACTATGCCACTAATAATTCCACTATGCCACTAAAAATTCCACTATGCTAGTAATAATTCCACTATGCCACTAATAATTCCACTATGCCACTAATAATTCCACTATGCCACTAATAATTCCACTATGCCACTAAAAATTCCACTATGCTAGTAATAATTCCACTATGCCACTAATAATTCCACTATGCCACTAAAAATTCCACTAAGCCACTAATAACTCTACTATGCCACTAAGCCACTAATAACTCCACTATGCCACTAATAATTCCACTATGCCAAATTTCTAGCGGGGAATTTAATTTGTAGCAAAGTGTGGCATGACGCTTTCAGAAGCGCCCCGGTGATATTTAATATATTCATCAAATAATGTGTCCAGCAGCGACAACATCAAAGTCTAGCTAAAACCTGAGAGTGATTCATTGATTTACGATAGAGGTGCATATGGTATGGTGGTGCAAACCATATGGTATGGTGGTGCAAACCATGTGGTATGGTGGTGCAAACCATGTGGTATGGTGGTGCAAACCATGTGGTATGGTGGTGCAAACCATGTGGTATGGTGGTGCAAACCATGTGGTATGGTGGTGCAAACCATGTGGTATGGTGGTGCAAACTATGTGGTGTGGTGGTGCAAACTATGTGGTATGGTGGTGGTGCAAACCATGTGGTGTGGTGGTGCAAACCATGTGGTGTGGTGGTGCAAACCATGTGGTGTGGTGGTGCAAACCATGTGGTGTGGTGGTGCAAACCATGTGGTGTGGTGGTGCAAACCATGTGGTATGGTGGTGCAAACTATGTGGTGTGGTGGTGCAAACTATGTGGTGTGGTGGTGCAAACCATGTGGTGTGGTGGTGCAAACCATGTGGTGTGGTGGTGCAAACTATGGCATAGCAGAGAAAAATCATCAACTTCCCTTCAATCAATTGAAAATGAATGAAGCAATAAAGATTATGTAACTATAATAATTAGGACCAAATACTCACAGTTCAGCTGTGTCCGGGGGCAGGTTGAGGGGCACCCTGTCCAGTGACTTGTCCCTGCAGTCCACTATGCCCTCGGAACACCTACACTCTACCGGGCAAGAGTACGATATAACATCGTCTGACAGACAACTTTGATCTCCTGCAACATGAAACGAATAGCATTAGTAAAGACATTACTCATTAGTAAAGAATTAGTAAAGTATTACTAAATTCATAGAGAGCAATTAATAAGAGAGGATTATTTATTTTATTATTTCAATTTACGAGATGTCATCATTAATTATGAGAGATTATGTTAATCATCGTAACAGGTAATTTAAAAGAGACGTTACTTTTTCCTATGCATTACCTTATTAATCAGTAGCTTTGTTTATTAATATTTAGATTGGTTAGCGTTGATTAGTGAAAATAAATTTAATTTAAAAATATAATATTTACTGGAAAAGAGTAGGAAAGATAAAATGTGTTTGAGATTTCAATTTCTATAGTCATCCTTCAGTCAGATTCAAAATATTATAGAAATGTTGAATAGTTCCCGAAAATATTATTTCAGTATTAGGGTAAGTTTTTAATTACCGGTCAGTTCCACATTTTCGGTCATATAAGAAAATACGATATAATAATATTTATTTCACTAGGATAGGTTGAGTAAAAACAACCAACCCGGGTTGGTTGTTTTTACTCAACCTATCCTAGTGAAATAAATATTATTATATCATATTTTCTCATATGACTGAAAATATGACCCTATATACAAAAGCATTTTTTAACTTGATCATTATTTTCAAATAACCACATTACTATGAATCCTTATTGCTATGTGAAACTGATATTCTGTTAATAATATAATTTAAATGCGTCTGTCTGTCCGTCACACTACACCTAATAAGATTGGCCAGTAGCTGCTAGCTTGGATATTGTTTATTTAACAAAAAGTACCTAATTATTCAGATATCAGGTCAATAAATAGTTACAATTACTAAATTAATATTTATTTATTCAGTGGAAAATATTGTAATAGAAGAGGAGTCAAGGATGATAATTATTAAATAAATTGAACTACCATCAGTGTCCATAAAATTGATATATTAAAAATGCCGTACTTTTTGACGGCACGCGTATACAAGTAATAAATAGGAACATTGCGTGGTACAAATATCTAAAATTAAAATAATGATTTATGGATGGAATAAAAACCATAAATAATTTACAGACTTCATTCATCAGAGAGTACAAATCGTAAATTGAAATATAATATCAAGTAAAAAATAATAATATAATTTAATCAATGATAACAGCACAGAATTCTTTATATTCAATACGTGATAATTATCATTGGATATTTTAATAAACTCCTTAGTGTTTCCTTGATTAATATAATCAATTAGAACTATATAATGATATAAGTTGATCATAATTACCACATGTTAATTAAATCGCGGATGAAATTTTAGTAGGTCACTATTAAAAAAATATATGTATATTAAAATTAATTCATTTTAGATAGAAAAAAATTCTCTCTACTACTAACTTTTCGATATTTTTTAATGATACCATTACACTTTCCATCCGGTATTAATTCCCATCATTTTTTATTGACGCTTTACCCTATGTTACAGTGTTATAAGTAAATCAGCACTATTGAAACATAAACCATGTGGTTAATTGACGGCAAGGTTATACACACAGATTACACAGCTTTACACACTGTGTATCCTGTGTAGTTTAGATTGGTTAATCAATGTCACCTACACACACTAACAAGCTGGGCAATATGTTGCAATGATTGTTTCATTTACCGCTCTACAGGTGATAAATAACCCTCAAAAGGGATAGAAAACAATGTCTATTGTACGCCTGCCATGCTGACAAAAAAGCTATGGCCATTAATTGTTTATACATATAATTACATATACTTTTAATAGGCGGAATAATATACATGTAATATAGCAATAGAATTATGGATAGCTAAAAATTTAATAACTAGAGAAACAAAATTGGAATGAACGATGCGATATTTAATTCAGTAGAGGCAGTTTCTGAGATTCGAATATATAAGATAAGTAATATGTTTCTTGATATAGAATACAATTTAATGAATGGTTATCACCATATAATTTAAAACAAATTGATGTCAAATCTACTGGATATGAAAATAATAAAATTTCAATATTTAGATTTCTTAAAAATTGAATTTATGGAAAAAAAAAGATTTAATACAATGTGAAAAAGAATAGACAAAAATATTAAATTTGAAAAAGATTTATTTTTAGATAATAATATAAATAATACAACGACACTAAATATGTTATAAATTTCAGTTAAATTCGCTGCTTAGGCCGAGAGATGTAGCACTATTTCTCATTGTACAAACCAAAGTTTGTGGAGGAATGTCCGCCATATGACACAGTGCAATCGTGACAGTGTGATATTGCCTAGGCAGAGTGACGTAACGCCGTCAGACAGCAGTGTGACAGCGCGCTACCAGCACGGATGTGGGGGACTGAGTCCTCTGACAGGATGGCAAGGGGACGAACAGAGGGGACAAAAACTTATTGCGGGCTGAGACTTTTAACATGTTAGGGCTATTTTGCTAGACAGACATGAATTGGAAAATTTGTAACTCGGGAGAGATTAATTTAAATTACTTTGAGGAGAGATAAGTTCAATACAAATACTATTCTGTGCCTGACTACCTAATTTATATCTTACATTTTAAAATTACTATCGATATTCAGAGACATTAATAATAGTGATTACCTGCGGCAGAGTTCTTTATTATTACACACAAATCTGCCTCAAATCACTGAATAAATCAGCGAGAGTAGCAGCTGGGGTTTCTTCAGTAGTATTAATGACACTATTGGAGGGAAATGAGAACAAGACCAATTTGCTACTATTACTAACCTCATGCTATTGCTAACATTTCTAAAGTATAGCAATGTTCCACGGGGCAATATTGTTCCAACATTGTAAAAATATTGACACTGTTGCAATGATACTGAGGCAAAGTTGCTACAAGAATTGCTATCAGTCCACATTATCAGTCGCCTTTCATTTTTCTTCTCTATCCCCTTTTCTTTCTTTCTCACCTTCTATCTCTATCTCACCATTCCTTCTCTCTCCATTAATCTGTCCCCAAAATATCATCGAAAGAGTCCCAATGGTGAATATTTTCTTTGCTCGCATCGGCTGATTACAGAGAAAAAATGAGCCGTGAAATGAGTTTTCTTTGGCTCGTCAGTCTGCGAGTGCGAGCCTACGGGCCAGTCAAAACACCGGAAAATTATACCGCAACGGCGACAGTCTACAAATTAGGGAATTCCTCATCTGGATTTGTGCTGACAATTCCTTATTAGGGAAGTTACGAATTATCGATCAGTTTCACATCTTTCGGTCATATAAGAAAAGTGATAAAAATAATAAAAAAATTATTATTATATCGATTATTTTTTACATGACCGAAGATGTGAAACTGAACAATAATTCGTAACTTACCTTAAGTCTTAGAATGTATAACAAAATATATTACACACATAGCCTATTATATTTTATATTATTATATTATATTTTTATATTTTATCACTACCAATTTGGTATAGGGAAAACTGAGAACCATGACAGTTTTATTTTCAAAATAACACGTCGATACATAACTATTCATCAACTTCAATATCTAAAAATTAAACTGACAAAGCAATTAAAATTCCACTCTGCCTTCACTTCAAATAAAAACATTCAGATAAAACTTCATGCCGAATAATTGCATCATCAACTGGTCCCAGGTTAACAGAGTATATCAAAAAGTCCAGAGTAAAAAACATGCTCATCAACTGGCAAATCAGGGATCTTCAAAAGACGAAATGCCTGGCAATTACAAATGCGAATGATAAGAATGTAAAAAACTTACACCGATCTGAACCACTAGCAATATTGGGGAACTTACCAAATGGTTTCAGAATGCAGAGTTTTCGGTGAAATGCAATCGGAAGCTGTAATTGTCTCCACATTTTTAGTCACTATCCACTTTAATTATAATGCACTTTGCCAGAGGATACCAGGTTAGAGGAGAGATAATCGAGATACAGAGAGGAAAGATAATAGAGATACAGCGAAGATATAAAATCGGGCTGGTTAATTAAAGTGCCATTTCAAAGTAGTACTTGGTATAAATAGTAATTTTAATAGATAATTTGAGAAACTAATTCCTATATTATATTAAAGCTAAGAATAGTAATTTGAATAAGAAAAATAAATGTGGAAAACATTCATAATTAACTTAGATATATTAAAAACCAATGTATTAAATTAGATAGTATCCCAAAATTCATATCAAAGGCAGAAAATATAAATTTTTCATCATTTTCAGTTTTTTGTCATATTATGTTTTCGGTTTAAAAAAGAAACACCAAGAGACGTGACCTTCGGTGGCATATTTTTTGGAGCGTGAATGACTTTTGCAGGGCATTTTATTGCAGTAAGAGGTATAAACCAGCACGATAAGAGAGTTTGCATCCTTCGGAAGTAGTCCTCGCGAGATACAGTTTCCTGGGGAGAATAGCATTCTGAGAGATATCCTTTGGAAATGCACTAGATATAATGAGTTCTATTCTTTAGACCCGCTTCACACTTGCGTTTTTTACACCGCGGAAAAGAATCTCTTCTTAAAATGTGTTACAATTTGCGTTTTTTTATCGCTGAAGGAAAAATTTATAATGTAATTTTTCCTTCAGCGATAAAAAAAACGCAAGCGTGAACACATTTTAAGAAGAGATTTTTTTCCGCGGTGTTAAAAATACGAGTGTGAAGCGGGCCATAAAGTATGACTTGGAGATAAATAGAAGATGTACGACAACATGTCACTTTCTTGGTATTTGAATAGCCACTTGAATACAAAGGAATTCTGAGAAGAAGACAAAAGGACATCATTATGAATGTAAGAAAACTTAGTTAACATCGATTACAGTGATCATGAGCGCAAAAAAGCTACTCAAGATAAATGAGGAAAAGAACAAAGCTATTCGTGAAAAAAAAACATCATGAAGAGTTGAAAAGAAGTAATGAAAATGAATACTTTAAAGTTATAAATAATAAAAATGAATAGTTTAAAGTATGAGTAATATGAAAATATATTAAATTCTAAAACATACACATTGTCTATGGCCAATAGAGAGGATAATAACGCTAAGAAATAAAAAAATCCAAATTGGTACGAACACAAAAAATGGCTGGTATGAAGCTAGTCATTTCAGGGGATCTTTTGGAGATAGGAATCTCTGTCATATCCTTAGACTACTATCTCTGATAGTATGGGTAAGTCCTATCTCTGATAGTATGGGTAAGTCCTATCTCTGATAGTATGAGTAAGTCCTATCTCTGATAGTATGAGTAAGTCCTATCTCTGATAGTATGAGTAAGTCCTATCTCTGATAGTATGGGTAAGTCCTATCTCTGATAGTATGAGTAAGTCCTATCTCTGATAGTATGAGTAAGTCCTATCTCTGATAGTATGAGTAAGTCCTATCTCTGATAGTATGAGTAAGTCCTATCTCTGATAGTATGTGTAAGTCATATCTCTGATAGTATGTGTAAGTCCTATCTCTGATAGTATGAGTAAGTCCTATCTCTGATAGTATGAGTAAGTCCTATCTCTGATAGTATGAGTAAGTCCTATCTCTGATAGTATGAGTAAGTCCTATCTCTGATAGTATGAGTAAGCCCAGTTTATTAATTTCAGTTACTATAAATATTAATCGTGTTTTAAAATATTATTTAAAGATCAGTTATTAACGTCGACAAAATGATAGATTTTTGATAAATTATGATAGAATTTTTTCGTCGAATCATTTATCGTAGCAGATAGAGGATATTTCTATCATCGCCCTCGAAAGGCAACTATCGGTGATAACAATTTTCGACTGGGCTGCACTGTTTGTCTCGGAATTAACACTGTAGTGCCAAAAAGAGCATGCAAGGCAATTTCAATAGGAGAAATAGTGCTCACTGGTTATATAGATATATCAAGTAAGTGTCATGCGCTCTAAGTGGTAGAAATCGTTGATGATATTAAATACCTATCTTTTTTGTCTTTGAAAGATAAACCGGTACCACTATTAAATTTAAAATGTGTTCTAATTTTATTTATTTAATTTCAAATAATAAAGTAAATCGTGATAAAAGTTGTCTTTTATGATCAGTGATAACTATAAAAAATTGAAATTATTAATGAAAACTGTCTGAACTTCAAACATTACTGGAGTTTTGAAGACATTATCGTTAAATGCTTTCTAGTTAATAAAATTATATGGATTAAATATTATTAATCGGAGGTAAAATCGATACTTAATCTTATATAGTTTTTTATTCTGCTGTATTGTCAAATTGAACTTTTTAAAAAGGAATTTTGTTATTTCTGATTTGATGAACTTTCTAGTACTTGGACACTCATTTACGCTCGCAGTTCTCGAAAAGTGGTTATAAACATATGTCATGATAGGTCAATTGGATATTTCTAAAGGTCACATTAGTTTATGATATATATATATATATATATATTAAGATCCAGTGTCCGAGAACTGTGACACTGTCTCTCTACGTGATTGCATGATAAAATGAACCATTCCAGGGAAGACTTCAAAAATACAGTAGAAATACTCTATAATGAAATACTCTATAATGAATGTAGTGTCCTCAGTAAGGAAGAAGCAAGTTTTGTGATTAAATATTCTTTAGTCTGACATAAAATGGCCATCATTTTCTATAACTGAAGGCCATTCATGGCAGACTAAAGAAATTATAATCACTATAGAGGCTACTTTCTTATTCAGGACACTACATTCATTATAGAGGAGTTCTACAGTAGCCCCATTCTTCCAAAGTTGTTTTAACACGCTAGACGGTTGGCGAGACCTAACCAAGTAGCAGTTAAAGGCTCAGAGGATTCATTCAATTTATCCATGCTATGTTCAATTTATAGTCTCACAGCCTAAATCCATCCTATGTCACTTACTGGTTAAATAAGGAAGAGAGTATCGTGCTAAGGAGTAAAAAGGATTAACCACAGGAGGGTGAACTGAATTATCAAAACACTGTGGGACCAGAGGCGCCATATTTCAACCTAACGACTGCCGAAGAATGTGGAGTTAAATCTCCAATAGGCAATTAACATGTTGTTTTTGCATTGCGTTAAGAAGCAAAATAGTGTTATATCCAATAATAATTTCAAAGTCAATACGTTTAAAATATGTTCTTTCCTCTCAATGATTTTTTTTTTAACAAGTTAAATTTCATTTAATGTGCAAAACAAAATAGTGAAAAATGTCATATAATTATTTTACGTAAATCAAAAAAATTGTACCTTCGATCATTATAAAATTTTATTTCGGGAAGTGAAATTGAAATTTCTGATAATCATTTTATATATAGGTACGTGTTTATTAATTGCATCACATATAGTAAAGAGTAAAATATATTGTGGGCAATTTCCCTCATCAAATAATATTATTTGGGTATATAGGGTAAGTTCTGAGTTAACGGATGGTGCCACAATTTCGATCATATAAGATAAGAAATGACAAGTTAATTTTTCACTTTTTCATATATGATCGTAAAAGTGGAACTGTTCAATAGCTCAGAAGTTAACCTAGCAACGTATTACTAAAATGTTCCAAAGCCGGTGTACATTTAAGGTCATTCTACAGTGTAATAACGTTAGCAGAGGGCATTCTTGCCTCGTAAAAGTTCCCTAATATGAACAGAGGTGGTTTATATTCAAATTACATAAGCGTCATTGTGACCATAAAACGGTTAGAAAGCTTTGGTCAGTTTACAATGTTTTATGCTATGTAATAGTCTATGTTAATATGGGGGTTATGAAACCGGCAGGATGCTGCCAACAGGGCAGTGCGTATAGCGGCCTTTCTTTCTACTACGCTGACTCTCACAGTAAAGCAATAATTCAAACATATTTACATCGAAAAATAAGTATTAAGAAAAAAATACGTATATAAAGAGTTCATTACCATTTCTAGTTTTATAAACTTTCAAATAATCCTTTTTAATCAATATAAAATCCACAGAGTAATCAAAGAGGTAGTGTCCCATTTCAATCTACTATGGCCCCACCATAACTTTCTTCCAAGGCAATCCCTAAAATCAGAACCGTTTTCTCGTTCACAGTGACTGCTTTAACCCTAATCTGCGTATCTGCGCTATCTCACTCCCTATCTAGATACTCCCCGTCAATATCAATTAAGCCACACGCTACATGTGACACATCTACCTAATCCGGAAGAAAACCCTTATATAAAATGCTTAAATGGCCCACTAGATAGCACTAGAGTACTAGCCCCTCAAAAAATACCATTAGTAAAAGTATGTAAAAGTTACAGTTAATATAATGGGAATAAATATTTTCAATATAAACAGTATATGTTTATTAAAAATAATTTAATTTTTCTTTAGGAGTTTACAATAGAGTTAAAGAAATGTTGAAGTTTTATATTAATAGTACTATTGTTAGTATTGTATAGGTCTCTATTCTACTGTTTGACATGATGTGTGATTTAAATGATGCTATTATGAGAGTACACTAATACTCTTAGTGTGTAGGTAAGTTCAGAGTTGTCGTATAGTTCCACATTTTCGATCACATAAGAAAAATGTACATAAAAAAATGAAATTTTTAATTTTTCGAAAAATTATCTAGAATTATTCATGATTTTTTTTATACAAAAACTCATTTTCAATATTTCATACCCTAAGATTTAAAATTAAATGTAATTTAATAAAGCTAATAATAACAACATTATTCTCTATAGAGGCATGAAAAGGCATTAATGGTGTATGTGGTACAATATTGGCAAGGTGTGTACATAGGTTTCTTTAGCAGCAGATAGAGTGTGACAATATACTTATTTAATAGACAGCTGAACAATTAACTGACGGAAATTAACTCAATAGAAAGAAACTAAAAAAGGAATATAAAAATATATTTAAATTATTCAATAAAATTTATTTCCAGATACTTAATATATTTAATGTATTTTAAAATGTAAAATGTTTTTTTTTTCTTGATAAAAAGAATACATTAACAAGTATAATAAACACAAAATTAATTCAGTAAATACATTCTTTTTCTAAATTCTTTCAAAGCACAATCTAACACCAACTTTAATTAATGAGATCTAAGATAATAACATCTAAAATTAACGATGAACAGTCGCATTAAAGTAGGACTCAAATCTGTTTTATACTCGTAAAAAAACTTTAATTTAAAAACCAATTCCTAAGCACTAATTTAAGATACCAAATACAACTTAATTAGTTTTGAATCAATAGAAGGTATATACTATTACAGAGAATTGGCAAAGGTCTCACTGGATAAATAACTATAACTAATTACCTTATTAATCGAATATCTTCCAAAACAAACAATAGATAAAATTATTAAAAGCTTCCCAATTAAGTTGTCTTGAATTACATTATTTATAAGTTAATTTACTAAACTTACTACCAATAATAAAATTAAAAATGTTAGAGCAAGTAATGCAATAATTATGCAGATTAAACCATTGTTGGAAGATTTAATACTAACTTTTAATTAGAGCATTTAATGTGAATAATACAAATTATTATATATCATAATGCTGATAAAATAATAATTTCTATTTAAGATAGTTAAATAATGGGCAAAAGTTTATTTCTAATATTAAAAAATGACAATATATTAATTTTCAGAAATTATTATAATATAACAAGTAAATACATAGGTATATATCAAATATAATAAACTGCTAAATTCAATTCAACATCCACTGTAACCCTTCGCAAAGGTTTTCATCATTCCCGCCAAATTAATACATTCATAATCTAATAAAAAAAGTCCTTTTATGAAACTATTCACGCACCACTGCCCCCTCAAGGGTTAGGACTCTCCCCTTCGGACCGTTACAGGGATGGGGAATAACTAGCCACCTCAAACTGAAGACCTACTCATCTCACACTTTTGTGAATGTAACAAAACACAATATTTCTTGATAAAGATGTGCTACCTATTTCATGATTAAATTTTTAACGTCAGCCTCAGCCATATCGTTGCCGTCAATAGGTAATTAATTACAAGGGACTGTGAGAAGCAGTCAGTAAGGAAAGTGGCCGTACTTTTTTTAAGATGATTAGGGCTAGTCAGTAGTACTGCACACGATCGGTATGTTTTCAGTTCAATAACTGTCACGGTGAAAATTACTTACACTGTTAATGTGTAAAAAGTTAATAAATTGGAACGATCGGTTTGTAAAATATTGAGAAAGTAAATTTAGCTATTATTTTGTTTTAAAAAAAATAATATGTCTTACGGAATGTTATCATGAATTTATTTATTCATATGAACAAACAACATATACAATAGAAAAATTAATAGGTTGTTTAATATACACTGCAAATATAGATTGATAAGAATAAGAGTTCTAACTAATACAAATTACATATTCATGTATGGTTTGATCATTTTATTCAGTTATTGTGACTGCTTAAATAGCAAGATACAAATATCTGTGACCATTTTAACCTGCCTTAACCTTTCTACGAAGAGGTATACTAACACACAGTTTATTCGAATTAAATTCACTTAGTTTTACCCTTACTGTACGCATAAAAATGTCAATTAGTTGAAGCAATAGCTCTACCTTTTATGCCTATTTGGGTATTAGTTGTGTCTAGTGCCAACAGATGGCACTGCACAGGCACTAAGTGGTTAAAGTGACACTTTTCGTTGATAAGGACAGAAATATACCAGTACCCTGATGTTAGTTATGGTGGGGCCATAGAAGATTGAGGGGAGTTAAGTTCTAATGTTCTGTGGCTACACTATAACTTTTACTGTGGATGCCATAATGACTGTTTTACATCAAATATATCCAATTTAAATCTAGATGTTATTACAGGAGAATTTGGATAAAAAATCAAAGGATTTCGAAAAGTTGTTCATTTCCAATTCTTCATCAAGAGTCGTTAATAATTAAACTTCCAATTATCTGCATTAACAAATATAAATCCTATGAAGTTTATCTAATTAGAAGCATTATCAATTTATAACAACAATAACCTCTTGATAAACATAATATTCATATCAACAGCAATATTCCTACTGTATTAAATTGCAAGCTTTTGGTATTATTATCGTGCAAACATACGGTTATAGATCCAATTGAGTGGCAATATTAATTGGGGCTTATTGTTATATAGAGAGGCGATTTCTATTCAATTTGAAGTTAACATTTACAATGCAATATTATAATTAACAACACGTTAGGTATCAGAAGGTGCATACGTACATACTTTTACTAGCGACTCTGACGTCAAAATAATAAATTCAGTCAGTTAAATTAGAATTACATAAATAAACTGATTTAAAATTCTAGGTATACATTTTTTAACTCATTGTACTTTAATGAAAAAATGTTCATACTGACTTTCATCACAATTTATTAATTTCACAGATTAAAAGAGAAATTATTGCTTGTAGATATTTTGAATTAGTTCTGGGTACATAAGGACAATTAATTTGTAAGATTAAATACTTTGAAATTGCAGGACAAATATGATTAATAGCGAAGATCATTTTAAAATTAAAATAACCAGTTACTAATTTCAGTGAAGAAGACTCAAAAGAGAGTACAATAACCTAATTAATTCTTGATTAGGTTTATTAAGAATAGGCCTTTTTTTCAAGAAAATATTATTCAATTAAAAACAACAAAAATTACATTGGATTTTAAGGCTAATATGTCGAATCAAATCCTAACCTAACGAACTGGTAACTAAATAACCTTGCGGTATGACATTGCTAACAAGAAAACTGAAGGTCAAGTAATAAGAAACCTACCCACCCGCCCTCCACTTCGGTCTGAATTACCGAAAAAAATTAATTCAGTACCAACATTTCAACAAGTTGACAACATCATGTTATTAATGTACACCACGCGAAATAAGACTGTCAAATTAAAAAATGTACGACAAAAACAACAGCAAAAAATAACATACAACTATCGCACTAGGAATAACTTTAATCCACAGTGAATACATTGTTAAAATATCAACACAAATGCAAATAATAATCCAGAACAAAGGTCATGGATTACAAAGGGCATTTTAGCTTTATCCAATTGTCACGAGGCCAATAATTGAAATTGGTTATCAGGAATTGCATGGCCTGGTGCTCTGTGGAACATTTTCCCACAGACGCCTCGCTACAATCAATTATTAGAGTCACATTCACAGGTGCAATTTGGTCTGGTTTGCCTGAAGCCATGCACTGTCATCTCACTCATAAAATTACGGTGATAGAATGGAGTGGAACATGGTGATAGAACGGAGTGGAACATGGTGATAGAACGGAGTGGAACATGGTGATTGAACGGAGTGGAACATGGTGATAGAATGGAGTGGAACATGGTGATAGAATGGAGTGGAACATTGTGATAGAACGGAGTGGAACATTGTGATTGAATGGAGTGGAACGTAGTGATAGAACGGAGTGGAACGTAGTGATAGAACGGAGTGGAACGTAGTGATAGAACGGAGTGGAACATTGTGATTGAATGGAGTGGAACGTAGTGATGGAACAGGTAAACTGAGATAGATCGAGTAAACTGTGATGGAATAGAGTGGACCGTAGTGATGGAACAGGTAAACTGAGATAGATCGAGTAAACTGTGATGGAATAGAGTGGAACGTAGTGATGGAACAGGTAAACTGAGATAGATCGAGTAAACTGTGATGGAATAGAGTGGAACGTAGTGATGGAACAGGTAAACTGAGATAGATCGAGTAAACTGTGATGGAATAGAGTGGACCGTAGTGATGGAACAGGTAAACTGAGATAGATCGAGTAAACTGTGATGGAATAGAGTGGACCGTAGTGATGGAACAGGTAAACTGAGATAGATCGAGTAAACTGTGATGGAATAGAGTGGACCGTAGTGATGGAACGGTTAAACTGTGATAGAACTGGTAAACTGTGATAGAACTGGTAAACTGTGATAGAACTGGTAAACTGTGATAGAACTGGTAAACTGAGATAAAAAATGCATACAAATGACTATATCACTTAAACTACCAAATTTAGGTTGAAATAATCTCAACCTATTCAAATGAGCTCAAAAAAACTCCAATCGTAAGTAATTTAAATTACAAACAATCTCATTGTCATTGAATAACAGATTCAATTCATTCCTATATATAGAGTATAAACTATTACCAACACAAACAAACTTTCTACTGTTTTCTTCAATTCGATCGGAGTCTCTCGACTGTCGACCCAAACCATCCGTGTCGACATGGTCTAAATAGCAAGTCGACTCTCGCAGACATTTCTATTAGTAGGTGACAGGAATTCCAAGAATTAGGCCTAGGCAGTGCACATGGTCGGCAGACGGAAAATGAGCCAAACGTTGTACGGTGAGGTGATGCAGAAATTACATCAGCCTGGCTATCGGGTTACGTCAAACAAAATCAACTTCAACCCCAATGGAGCTATCGTATTATTCCGATATCAAGGTTACGACTCACAAGGTTACCAATATTATAATCTAAAACAAGTTAGTAATCACATAGGTGATAAATATAATACATATAAATTTGAGCATAAAATTCTAATAAATTAGATATTATTTCGATATGGAATAAAACTCATTTATAATTTTTGTACTGATATATTGAATTTCTTATAATTTTATAAAAGCCTAAACTGGTAACTTTATTCTCTTATATTAAATTAAAACCTGAAGTGAAGAAGCAAATCTTACTCTAATTCAACGTACTATATAATCTAATTTAAAAAGACTGGATAAAATTAGTAGAGGCTTACTGCAGTAATAATTTCTTTTGACTTTAATCCTCCTCATGACATTTTAAGGTTGTAATAATCGCATTTTAGTGTGACCAACCTCAGTCTATCCGTCATGATTATGTCAAAGCAGGTATTGCCATCTCAAAGATGCATTGCCATCTCAAAGATGCATTGCCATCCCAGAGATGCATTGCCATCTCATCAAATTTCTAAACAAAAAATATTCTTTTTTTAGAATCTTCTTAGGTACTCAGCAGCTGAAGTGCTTTAGAATACAGGTAGTTTTCTTGCTATAATTAATAACTAACTATAAACTGGATAAGACAACTATTTGAAAAGTTGCATGTATTGTTCAATTTCCTAATATTCGGTTAATACTTAAACCAAATAGTATTTCAATAATGTTTCATATAAGTAAAAACATAAATCAATTTGTACTGACCTACACACAGTAGTTCAGGTACTACCTTTCTAGCAGTACTGTAATTCACAGCTTGCAGTTGATGGGGAAAGGACTCAAGCCGATTAGAGAGTCTTCAACCTTATTTTTGGATGACTAAACACGCAAAATAGATGTGAAATGAACTGCAAAAGTAGTGTGATATATACGGGGAATTATGAAAAAGGATAGTGGGAAATAATGGGAATAGAGGCTAAGAATACTATATATTGGTATACAAAAAATGTTGAGAATTACAGTAGATGCAATGAAAATAAAAATAATTTTATCAGTTAAAAAAATAATAGGAAAGAACCTATAATATGCATAAGAAGTGAAACTCCCTGTTAATTTTTGAAAACATTTTTAGCAGACTTTACCAATTTAAAAAAAAATGAATTAAAAAATATCTAAAATCAGAACATATTGCAGAGCTGTTTCGCATTAAATTAAATACACTCGCAATATTGGAAGTTATCGGATAAGTGACAGAAGCATTATTAACATTATAATTCAAATAGATACATATCGTTTATAAGAGCCAAGTACAGATCATATAACCAGTGAACAATTTCAAGTATATTATATTACAGTCAGTGATTTAAAGCAAACATTAGATGATAAATTAGAAGCCATTCTGCTAAAGCATGCCTAGAATTCTAATGAGATAATCTATTGGTTGAGTGATATGATTAACCCATTACGACCGGAATTGATTTACAAAGAGATAAGATTTTAGTGTTTCTAGTTAGTAATAAATAATTAATATATGTATTAATTTTAATTAATTTTTAAATTTCCAGAATTTTTTTTATTATTCGTTACTAGGCTCCACATATTCAACTTATCACAGCATAGTCTTCTATTTTTATGTGACTAATTCGTCACAACCGGTCGTAACGGGTTTAAAGACATTCTTAAATCATCCACACACTATAGCATTGAATAATTCAAACTACCATACAATCATATATCAACCAATTAAATCTGAAAGAGGCTAAAATCACTCAAAGTATCATTAATTTACTAGCTAAAAAGGAGTGACTAATGTTGTAAAATGCGAAGCATCATTAATCTGAATATCAAAAACTGGCAGACTGATTGGAATTAAATTAATCATTGAGAGATTAATGGGTTGAGAGTAATATTCAAGGGCAGGGAATGAAGAGCATCTGCATTATAATTATTGAATATTAACAATAATATCGTAAAAAAGGTATCGATACCACCACTATTTTTTTTTTTTGCACTCAGAAATAAAACAAATATTCAAGAGAAAAATCATGAATCTTGAAAGAAAATATGAATAGTAAGTAGTGGTATAGATATACATTTTCCTACACCGTTTATAAATTATCGTTTAATATAAATTTAAAAAATATGTATTTGACATAAATAACTGACATTACTCATCAGAATCCATGAAGGGATTGTTACCCTAAGAGTATCAAACTAACACTTATATAACACATTCGTAAAATCATAACAAAAATAAACGTATAAACTGTAATTTCAGTAAATAATAATACAATTAATTATGCTAGAGTTTAGACCTACCACTTCAATTTAGCATGATTATGATATACGACTATATATCTTTTTTGATGACTCTGTTTCTATTTTATTTTTACAATGGTAATCCCACGAGATTTCTAATTCTTCTAACCTATATCAATGTAATATATATTTGCATACCATGCCATCGCTATAGCATCGAAAGCAGCCAGAAAAAAAGAGGCTGCTTTATAGCCTACACGGACCCATGTGAAGTTAAATTCATTTCATTGAGATGAGTATAAGTGACCATAGCACTGATCCCTGTGTACGGAGAGCTTACCTGATCGATATAAAGAGCATCAAAATCCTTTTTGAGCGGCGTGTGACAAGCTAAAAGCTCCTGTCAGTGTTGAGCTAAGGGATTACTACCATTCAAAACTCTAAATGGATTGCAGTAGATAAGGCAAATACGATGTTACCCACATAGAGCTTACAGGGGAGGACACAACCCACCTAATGTAACACAGACACTCCTATATATAGACTCTAAACGGCCGTACATACGTAGAATTTTTTAAGTCTTTCCACCAGACTTTTTGCTAAGCACTTCCTACTTTTTCCACGAGAATATAAGAAAAACGGATATAATTGTTATTTATTTCAGTTATATGCAGGTATCATGGATACCAACTAAAAAAATAACATTATATCGTTTTTTCTTATATTCTCGTGGAAAAAGTAGGAGGAGCTCAGCAAAAAGTCTGGTGGACTTAAAAACCTTACGTATGTACGGCCCTTTATGAAAATATTAAGAGTGACTTAACCAAGTAAAACCTACTGAAATGGAACCTTCAGTTAGGAATAAACCTATTATAAAAAAGCACATGTTCATCAAAAAATTCTTATAATAAAAAAGATTAAGGTAATAAAAATCATATTGCATTTTTCTCAATGATAATATAATGATTTGAGAATAACTGAAGTTTATTTTTTGCTGAATAAAATATAGTAAATAGCTTACAATTCACTTTAATATATTATACTTATAATGATGCACATATTTAATAAGGAAATTTATTCTTTTTATAGCCTTATTATACATGGAGAGGAGAAAATATTTTTCAATCAAATTTATTTATATTTCCATTACATACCATGACTATGATTGAAGACACAGCATACTAAGTTATATCCTCTTCCCATTGTTTTTGTTCTTTTAAAGCATCTGCACGATCAAGTAGACAGCACATCCTATCAATAATTTGGGTAATGTGACATAATGAAAATAGTCAAATGTATCTAAGGGAGTTCCAAAGAGACTGCTCTGGAGTCTTCACTTTGGTTATTGCTAGGGATATACTCGTACAGAGAATTGCTTATGGGGCAGATAACGTAGCAACGGTAAAACAATGAGGGAGTGGCTATTTTATTTAAACTATAATAGTCTAACTTATTTATAAATAATATTCAAAGTTATTAATAAATAATATCCAGATATTAATAAATAATATTAAAAATTATTAATAAATACGATGCAATACGATGATACGATCTAAAATTATTTAAATAACAGTAAAATTATTTCAATTCAATGAGTGCACCACAATGGTATCATCATTGGTCCATCAGAATCAACAGCACCATTTACACTGTTCAATGTTCAACACAAGACAGGGCATCCTGACGGCAGGCCGTCTCTTGCACTGCTCTTTCTCCTCTGCCAAGGAGGTGTCTGTTGTTTCTTGAGATCTAGAGGGTGCTTTGGAGGAATTACCGGAGATTACTACCTTCAAGGTTAGAGAAATGCTAACATTGAATTCAGTGAATCTGACGTCTCAGATAGAAGCTATTAGTTAAATGTACCAGAAGAGAAACTCTCACATATACAAATGCTACAGTCTAAAATGTGCAAAATCAAATTTATTTATACATGCACCAACTTATTAGTTAAGTTACGTATTATCGGTCGGATTCTCACCTTCGGTCATATACAATAAAACGCTACAATTATTACTATTTAATTTATATTTTAATTAAAATTGAAAAATTAGTATTATATCCTTCTTTCTTATATGACAGAAGATGTGAAATCAACCGACAATTCGTAACTTATCCAGTTTTGACATTAATTTGAGAAATAACGAGAAATTATTCAATGGTAATAAGATCCTCCTTTTCATGAACTTTAATACTAAAGTTCAAATTAAATACAGGTATATAACACAACACATTACTTCAGGAGAATTTAATTATTGGAGAGCTTTATCGGCACATAAGAGCCTTTACACTGATGTCATTAGGAAGAATAAGTTTATTGTTTATAGTAACTAAGGTGTTTCAGTGTTTATAGTTTATAGTAACTAAGGTATTTCAGTGTTTATTGTTTATAGTAACTAAGGTGTTTCAGTGTTTATAGTTTATAGTAACTAAGGTATTTCAGTGTTTATAGTTTATAGTAACTAAGGTATTTCAGTGTTTATAGTTTATAGTAACTAAGGTATTTCAGTGTTTATAGTTTATAGTAACTAAGGTGTTTCAGTGTTTATAGTTTATAGTAACTAAGGTATTTCAGTGTTTATAGTTTATAGTAACTAAGGTATTTCAGTGTTTATAGTTTATAGTAACGAAGGTGTTTCAGTGTTTATAGTTTATAGTAACTAAGGTGTTTCAGTGTTTATAGTTTATAGTAACTAAGGTGTTTCAGTGTTTATAGTTTATAGTAACTAAGGTGTTTCAGTGTTTATAGTTTATAGTAACTAAGGTATTTCAGTGTTTATAGTTTATAGTAACTAAGGTGTTTCATTGTTTATAGTTTATAGTAACTAATGTGTTTCAGTGTTTATAGTTTATAGTAACTAAGGTTTTTCAGTGTTTATAGTTTATAGTAACTAAGGTGTTTCAGTGTTTATAGTTTATAGTAACTAATGTGTTTCAGTGTTTATAGTTTATAGTAACTAAGGTGTTTCATTGTTTATAGTTTATAGTAACTAAGGTATTTCAGTGTTTATAGTTTATAGTAACTAAGGTGTTTCAGTGTTTATAGTTTATAGTAACTAAGGTATTTCAGTGTTTATAGTTTATAGTAACTAAGGTATTTCAGTGTTTATAGTTTATAGTAACGAAGGTGTTTCAGTGTTTATAGTTTATAGTAACTAAGGTGTTTCAGTGTTTATAGTTTATAGTAACTAAGGTGTTTCAGTGTTTATAGTTTATAGTAACTAAGGTGTTTCAGTGTTTATAGTTTATAGTAACTAAGGTATTTCAGTGTTTATAGTTTATAGTAACTAAGGTGTTTCAGTGTTTATAGTTTATAGTAACTAATGTGTTTCAGTGTTTATAGTTTATAGTAACTAAGGTATTTCAGTGTTTATAGTTTATAGTAACTAATGTGTTTCAGTGTTTATAGTTTATAGTAACTAAGGTGTTTCAGTGTTTATAGTTTATAGTAACTAAGGTGTTTCATTGTTTATAGTTTATAGTAACTAATGTGTTTCAGTGTTTATAGTTTATAGTAACTAAGGTGTTTCAGTGTTTATAGTTTATAGTAACTAATGTGTTTCAGTGTTTATAGTTTATAGTAACTAAGGTGTTTCAGTGTTTATAGTTTATAGTAACGAAGGTGTTTCAGTGTAGATTGTCATTAGAAAGGCTAAAACTATTCCAGTGAGTGTTTTCTAGAGTGGGCGATAATGACTTCTTAAGCAGCTTGCTAGCGGGACATAAGAGTCTGCTGGGTACAGTGCTGGGGAGAGCGCTTGGTGAGCAGAGATAAGAAAGATAGGGAGGTAAGGGATGTGGGGAATTAAAGGGACAAAAGAAAGGTGTTAGGATTAGAAAGGAAACAGAACAAGGAAGTAAAGGTGAGATTAAATTCAAAAGAAAAAAGATAGACCATCCAACAATGTTTTATCTTTAAACTTGTGTAACTAATATAAACACCAAGTTAAAATATGTAACAATATAATAGTAGAATTAATTAGAATATTAATGATGTAAATGTTCGAGTGATGTTAAAGATTCAATTATCGTAACAAAAATATAATCAATATCCACGTATGGGTTTCACACCAGACGGAAGTACTTTTGATTGATATCTAAGATATCTAACTCAAAGTTCAAATACACAGAGTATAAGACTGATCTAAGGTAAGATACGAATTATCGGTCGGTTCCACATTTTCGTTCATACAAGAAAAAACGATAGAAAAATTGTTAATCGTTTTTTTATTCTTATGTGACCGAAGATGTGCAACCGACCGATAATTCGTAATTTACCCTATCTAAGTTCGCTTCACGGAAAGGAAGTTGTGGCGGGACATAGAAGATTAAGAGAGTTCTCTCTCAATCACCAGTGGCTCCACCACATTTTTCTCTCCGGGAAGCAGCCAACTCTTCCACATGGTAAATTCCGAGGCCTCTCAACCAGCCGATACATTCCCATTCGATATCAAAGGCCAAGGTGCAATAAAGCAGCTCTTCTTCTATTCCCAGTCTTCGTCTTTTTAATCCAAGTAGCAAAGTTTCACAATCTTAGACGATAAATCGCAACTATTTTCTCGTAACTCGATGCGAGAGGCTTAAAAAAATGTCCCAGAGAATTATAGAGATAGCTTGGCCCAGATATCGACAGCTACTCTTCTATAGGAACTAACTAATGTATTGATAAAATGAGCTAAGGAGTAGCAGTGTGGGTCAGAATACTCTCTGGTATTAAATTATCAAAAGCATGTGACAAAATAAATGAGTATATCCAATAAGTTATAAAAAACTAGTCAAGATTAGCTTTGATTGGGCCATTTTCATTCCATTCATTTTTCTGTGGTTTTCAATTCGAAATCCTGCCAATTTGACTAAAAAATATAAATCCTTCCGGTAAATATTTCATCCATGTCAAGTTTAATTAACTGGTTAATTAGCAATGAATAGAATAGATGTGAAAAATCCAATCAGGTTCAACTGACATATTTTGAATGGTAAAAAGACGTTAGCCACCATACGGATTTAGATATGAATTAATAATACAGTAGAACTTTCTAGTTCGTGGCTAAAGCTTACAAGAAAATTCCACGAATTAAAAAGGCCCACGAATTATGAATATTTTTCATAACAGTTTCCACTGAAATATTTTGTAGCTGTTTTATGATGGTGTACTCAGTCAATATCTTTCAATAATTATCCTATATCGCTTTTATTTGAATATTTTATAGTTTTATCTTAATATAACAGGTTATATTTTTTTAACAATCAAGAATTAAGAGCAATTCCACAAATTTAAAACCATACCAAGAATCGAGAAGAACGATCTATACTGTATCTGTACTGTAAAAAATTCTATGGAAATACATTTAATTTGAAGGACATATATTGCTGTTCAATGGCTGCTCTCTAATATAATAAAAGTTTCATCCAAGCAACCCAGCCTCTTAATTATACTACCACTAATGTGTTTAGAAATGATAAGACACTACAATCAACAACAACTCATTTCATCCACCTCATTATCAGGCTACAAATGAGTTCTTCCGTAGATTAGGTATTGTAACAGGTCCATCAAGCAATGTCCAGACACCATTCCACGAGTCGATAGTGAGCCTCAGACCAATTTATCGTACACACATCTTCTCTCACCGACAATGCATTAAAAGTAACCAAATGACTGTGATGTAGGAAGACCAATTTCCGCAGAGTTTTACACATCACACCACCACTTCTGTTAAGGAGTTCAAAGCGAGAATCGAAGTGGAGCTGTAACGACCACTTAAATTAATAGAGCCACTGGGAATGGGAGAAATGCTATCTAATTTAGTCCGCTGATTTTAATTGCCAAGAATTATTTTTCTGTATCGTTCATTTAGATATTGCCTCTTGTTTATTAATAAAAACATATTTCCACATATGAATACGTAAATTAATTAAAGAATCCATTATTCATTCTATTATATGTTTAATAATATTGATAGACTTTATAGCATAGAAGATTTTCAAAGAACCGTCGCACCGGTGATAATATTATAAGTTTTCCCATGAAAGATACAAGCCAGGGTAGAAATGGCTCTTCACAATTAACCGCCCCCATTCTACTCAAACACGTTTTCTTGATAATTCCCATAATACTAATCTGATAGGAGGACTAACACATTCTCGCCTTATATGTACCGGACTTTAAATCCTTTCGCCCGAATATGATGTGCCGAGGTAGCGGAGAGAGATGACTTGAATACCGTCTGAAAGTACCTTTGCAATAATCTTAGCAATATAATGATACACTTTTACCTTATAAGTTGTTTAGCATTATTACTGATTCAAATTAATATTGATTCATATTTTAGACACCTTGATGATATGAAGGAAAGTAAACCCGAGCGCGGTCATCCTCCTTAAAATCTTCAGGTCACTTTGTCACAAAATTATATGAAATTGAATACATTTTTTACCTTAGCTTCGTTCATATTAAGAAATTATTTCAATATTACTATTCATGGCATGGGTGAACATCTTCACTATAGAATGGATATAGCAAGTAAGGATAATATGTACGTTATAACACAAACATTGGTATCTAAATGTAATTTGGACGTTGATATGCTACCTAGAATACACAGAATCTTCACTCCGGTTGGAATGTGAGCAATGTCGGTCCTAAGAGCAGTCACAATGTCGTGCCGATATAAATCTGCAATACCGTGACGATACACCTATAGATTTGTTTTATCGTTTATTAAGCTAAATCGTGAGTATATAGGTACAGCCTTGCATTTTGGTAGGTAGGAATGTTTTCCTTATAGTTAGGCCTGCATAGGAAGCTTCTTGAGAGTTGCATCTCAGCAAAATTTCGTGCCGATGTTGCTTCAGTATCAGCTTATTAGCTACAAGATAATTAATAGTTAGCACACCTAAAATATGAACTTTGGTACTGCTTAACTTAAAATAGGTTGAGGTTAAAATAGAGACATAATTCATAAATGTATAGTCATTTAAGAATTATTACTTCAAGGTTTAAATCGTAGTCTCTTAATTTATTTTGGATTAATTTATATTTTCTTTAATTTTTCAATTTTCCCAAATAGATACTTTTATAATAAATTCATTTTTATTAAAGCAACTTGTCTTGTTATATTATCAATAACAAATTCAGGTATCTTACTACCAATAGTATTTTAGAAGATACAAATGTTTGAAAAGGAAAAACCCTCAAATTGACTAGATGGTAGCTCTAGTGTTTAACATAACTCCTTCATTTCACACTCCTAACCAGGCATTCAAATGTAGCTTTCTTTCTGGTTCACTTAGTTAGTCTCAGAACATAAGTTCTGCAATTTAGTGGTAGATAAGGAGCATGTAGAACTAGTGATACACTAGTAGATTGTCTCGAACAGTCTACCTTTACTGTCTCTATCTAACCTTCCTATCTATAACTCCTTCTTTATTACCCCTTGTTTGCTTTACACTTTATCATTTTCGCTGTTAATGTTCGCTATCTGATTTATATCATCGTGAACTTAGAAAGATGTTTAGATTATATTTATACTGTCTGGACGAAGTTTCATGGAAAATAGATTATACAAGTTAACATCAGTCGTTTCAAATTAGAATAAGGTGAGTTACGAATTATCGACGGTTTCATCATTTCGGTCATATAAGAAAAAACGATGTAATAATGATTTCGATTTTAATCATGAATACCAATAAAAATTTTTTTTATTGTTTTTCTTGTACGACCGAAGATATGAAACCGACCAATAATTCGTAACTCACCCATGTGTTGTTTGTTTTTGAGATGACTTCCTACAAAGAAGCGTAATTAGAATCTATTCCACGTTGGTGATTGTTGTGTGTCCTTTGTTCCGTTGTTTGGTTTGTTTGCAGCATCACAATCGCTCCAGATTGGATAGGCACGAACTACACTTATTGGATGTTTGCAGAGATCCCCTCCGATTTGATGTAAGGTGCTGCTATCTGGCGGCAGAGGCTTGCAAGACAAGTGTCCAGGTGCCGGTAAAATGTTTGCCAGACGTGCCTGCCTGCTACCATGCTGCCTAGAGAACTCTGATAATCGTAGATACTAAAGGAATTCTGGTTGTATTATGCCCTCGTATTTAGGATGAGTAATTTTCGCAGTTTAGGTAATTAACTAATTATTAGTTTTATGTAAATTAACTTGAATTCAACAGCAATAACAAATTAAACCACCGACCACTAATATTTTAGAAAAAAAACAAATGTTTGAAAAGTAAAAATCAGTCAAATTGACTGCATGGAAGTTCTGGTATTAATTAAAGAATGTTTTTGACATCTAAATATATCTACCTTGAAATCAGAGCTAGGTGATGATTAAAACAAATTAACAAAAGCTGTTCCAAGAACAAAACTAAGAATCTTTAAAGACAGTGTAGTAATAGTATCGCAAGAAATCTAATTATAGCTCTCTATGTATTTACAGTCACATCCTTCGCTATTGTGATACTTCAATACAACTGTGAAGGTCAGACATATAAATCTCTCTCTCGCTTTTTTTAATTTCAGACACCTATCTAGTTCTTAGACTTTTCTTTCTAAAGGGACTAATTAAAAGTACTCCCCTTTCAAAGTAACCAACAAACAATAACAAGAATGAATACTCGAGAAATATCCACAATGAAATGAACTTACACTTTCTACCTTAATTTTCTGCCCAAAACAGAGGAGCTATGTCTTCACCCCAGATGTACAGTCAATGAAAAGTGTATCGGTAATGATTATTCACAGTAAACCAATTACACAGATCTAAAAAAATCTTTACTAATTGTATTGCTTGTAGATATTTTATAATTGGACTGAATACACGACGAGAAATTTAAATGATTTGAAAATAATAGCAAATAAGAAAACTGTGATTTGAGAAAAAAATATTTTATAGAACCTAATGTATACTCAAAGAAATAAACACGTAGAGAGTCGGGGAGCATCACAGTAGTCGGAAAGTGTATATCAACATAGGTCAATTAGAATATCTAAAGGCCACATTAGTTCATGCCCTGTGTTAATGCCCACTTTGCTATTACGGTGGGTGTGTTGTTTCTCTTAGAGACTATAAAGTCTCACTATATAATGAGTGTACTGCTGATAGTTCACACGAAGATGCTAAACAACCCACAACTCAATTAACAACTTCACGATACAAAGAGTTACGAGGCAACTAGATACCTAGATACTAAATCGGGGAAAAGTGTCAGTGATTGCTGCAGGATTTACAATAGGTGTTAATGATATAGAAATAAAATATAATCAGTAATCGGTTCTAAAAAAGGATAAAACTATGAAATAAAACTGAAAATCTTTACTGTTTCTTTGAAAATAATTGAAAAGGGTATATCAGTGATTGCTTCAGGATTTAGAATAGGTTTTAATGATAAATTTTTTTTTTTAATAATCATAATCATTAATCTGTTCTGAAAAAGGATTAAAAAAATAAGACATAACTGGACACCTTTACTACTTCTTTGAGAGTACTTAAAAAGGGTATCGGCGAAACCATTAAAGTGATTAATTTATCATGTTTGGCAAGGTTCTTTTAATAGATAAATGTAACGTTAAATAACATAATAAACATCAGGGTGGTACGGCGCAAATAGAACACGATAAGCCAAAACACCATCAATAGAAAATAGTTTGCTATACTTACTCAAATGAAGCATAAACATGCAATATATTTACATACATAATTCAATGTTACAAAATAAATAGCGGAGTAAATCATAACATTTTATATAACATAAAAATAACCATGCTATATCTATATAATATACAATATTCAAATGGCAAAGCTAAAGGAGCACAATATTCTTTCTATGAGATTAAAATTGATTGCCTGAATATATAAATCGACAGACAAGCAATTCGTCTTCGTTCTTTCCCAACATTAAAGGTCAGACCCTGAATAAACTTTAATTATTTACACCTCAATTTCATCATAACAAGGTTTCTGAATTAAGACACGTCTGTTGATTGATGGCGTCTATTTAAAACATCTACATTACCTTTTTCTAAATGGATTAATAAGGACAGTGTTCGGGTTAGAGTTCACAGCAAGTACGTAGCACATTAATTTGCAGTGAGTGGGGAAAAATAAATAAATGGTAATTGAGAACCATTTTCGAATTATTGAAAGGTTAAATAAATCATGTGGTGCCAAAATAAAGGACTGGTGGTACAGTTAGCACAAATTCAACGCAAGATGAACGCTATCGAAAAAAACGTGACTGATTTAATAGTATAACATTAAAGGGAAAATAATGGACGCGATTTAAATTTGAATAAAAAATATTACATAATAATTCAAATAGATAGTAATACCAGCTTTATTTCGATAATATAATATTTTTAGAACTGTATTAGTTACAGATCTATAGCACTTTCACTAGTATTTTCATAAACAGAATTAGTCATATAAAAGTATTTATCTCTAATTTGAATACCACGGAAAAGATATGACAATAATTATCTTTTTGAAATAATATTCAGCCCTATTTTCCAACAATTAAAATCTAAAGAAAAAAAATTATTAACTATATTAAATATTTTGATCTGTTGATTCTAATAGCAAAGAATTGAATTTGGCATCTAAAGCCGTCAGGACCGGAAGAGTTCGAAAAAAATGTTACATCTAGCAACCTATTTGTTCTAACTTCCATACCACAGAATGCGTCAGAGGGTATCCTGATAGCGATCAATCATATCTAAGGAGTCTCCCTGTAGGATAGCTTTTACCTGTTCAACAGAAGGATTTATATCCTTAGTGGCACACTAGTACGCCCTACAACATGTTCGTCCGTCAGGCCAAAAAATACACTGGAGTAAATTTAGTGAACATTTTCTGTACTGAAAGACAAATGGAATTTGGTTCCTTCACTGTTTAAGAAATATTAATAATAATGTAAGTACATTTTAACACAAAAACAATATTTAAAAAACACTCATTTTGATAAAATATCATAAATTTTATCGCATTAATTTTTTTTCTAGTTGAGTTTATGGAAAGTATGTTTTCAAATCGTTTCATATTTTATAAATGTATTACAACATATATATTATATATACATTCTTTTTACTAGTTGTTTCTAGTGTGATGGCTTTGTCACGCAGGGCAAGGTCTGACATCACGGGGTGCCTTAGAAATAACCATTAGAAAGTTACTAAAAACTTTTAAAGGATAGGTACCTATATTAAATACTCACTATATAGTAAGGGTTAAAATTTTAGATAAGAGTGAATTTATGATAGAAAGAATAAGAAGAATTACGATCGTTTACAGAATTTATGATGTATAGAATTTCTATCAACTTATAATGCATATACAGCATTAATAGATAACTAATTTATAAATTTTATCTTCATATTATATATAAACCAATAACTAAAGAATCTAAAAATTGTTTTATTAAGTAATTTATTTGTCTGTTGAATGGATGAATAGCTGAGGAATTATATATGAGTATTAAAATATAAAATGACTATACGTACAGTCTCTTCTTATAAACACTAAATATGAAGTAAAAAACTATTTTGCTAGTTTAAACTTCTACTAGGTACACCGTAGTATTTTAGTTAAGTTTACAGGGATATTTTACTAAATACAGTACATAGTAGCAATTTAGTCAAATTTAAACCCATTTTATTCTTGTTTTTAATGGAAAATATTGTCTTTTTTAACAAAAAGAAAAAAAATACTTAATACTTCGTAGCATTATAGTTAAATTTAAACCTCTTTACTAAATACATCGTATTTAACATTTTAGTTAAGTTCAGATATCTTTTACTAAATACATCGTAGCATTTTAGTTAGATTCAGATATCTTTTTACTAAATACATCGTATCATTTTAGTTAGATTCAGATATCTTTTACTAAATACATCGTATCATTTTAGTTAAATTCAGATATCTTTAACTAAATACATCGTAGCATTTTATTAGATTCAGATATCTTTTTACTAAATACATCGTAGCATTTTAGTTAGATACAGATATCTTTTACTAAATACATCGTAGCATTTTAGTTAGATTCAGATATCTTTCACTAAATACATCGTAGCATTTTAGTTAGATTCAGATATCTTTTACTAAATACATCGTAGCATTTTAGTTAGATTCAGATATCTTTTACTAAATACATCGTAGCATTTTAGTTAGATTCAGATATCTTTTACTAAATACATCGTAGCATTTTAGTTAGATTCAGATATCTTTCACTAAATACATCGTAGCATTTTAGTTAGATTCAGATATCTTTTACTAAATACATCGTAGCATTTTAGTTAGATACAGATATCTTTTACTAAATACATCGTAGCATTTTAGTTAGATTCAGATATCTTTCACTAAATACATCGTAGCATTTTAGTTAGATTCAGATATCTTTTACTAAATACATCGTAGCATTTTAGTTAGATTCAGATATCTTTCACTAAATACATCGTAGCATTTTAGTTAGATTCAGATATCTTTTACTAAATACATCGTAGCATTTTAGTTAGATACAGATATCTTTTACTAAATACATCGTAGCATTTTAGTTAGATTCAGATATCTTTCACTAAATACATCGTAGCATTTTAGTTAGATTCAGATATCTTTTACTAAATACATCGTAGCATTTTAGTTAGATTCAGATATCTTTTACTAAATACATCGTAGCATTTTAGTTAGATTCAGATATCTTTTACTAAATACATCGTAGCATTTTAGTTAGATTCAGATATCTTTCACTAAATACATCGTAGCATTTTAGTTAGATTCAGATATCTTTTACTAAATACATCGTAGCATTTTAGTTAGATTCAGATATCTTTTACTAAATACATCGTAGCATTTTAGTTAGATTCAGATATCTTTCACTAAATACATCGTAGCATTTTAGTTAGATTCAGATATCTTTTTACTAAATACATCGTAGAATTTTAGTTAGATTCAGATATCTTTTACTAAATACATCGTAGCATTTTAATTAGATTCAGATATCTTTTACTAAATACATCGTAGCATTTTAGTTAGATTCAGATATCTTTTACTAAATACATCGTAGCATTTTAGTTAGATTCAGATATCTTTTTACTAAATACATCGTAGCATTTTAGTTAGATTCAGATATCTTTTTACTAAATACATCGTAGAATTTTAGTTAGGTTTATATATCTTTTACTAAATACATCGTAGCATTTTAGTTATCCCATCAACAAGGAAAGACTGTCAAGACCAGTAGTCGGTGAGGTTTCTTTTTGTGGCTCAGCTTCTCAAGACAAAAAACAGAATAGTTGCCCACACCACAAAGAGTTTCTATCTGAGACCGCTACCTACCTGGTTATATATACACCACTACATCATCATTACCAGCTAGAACATATGAATTATTAATATAACGTATATTAGTGATTTTAATTGGTTACTATTATGATATGCTATGAAATTCAATTTTGTTAATAATGGTTATTGCATTGAAAAGGTTATGAATACATTTATATTGAAGTAGTATGCTTGATAAATCAATAATGATGGTTTATTAAGATCTAATTCATATAAATTAATAAATGAAGATGATTATCAATAAATGACTAATTACATTTCTTTTTACAGTTTTGATGTTATTTCAAATAACGAAAGTTTGCAAATTATGCCTAGGGATTATAGTTACAAAAAAATAGACACATAAATTAGTATGGTATGGACACTTTTGCTTACATTAATATATTTTCTTCAATATCAAACATAATTGAAATTTAAAAAAAAATTATAAAGACTCAATTTAACCCCCACCTGCAATAATCATATAGTCTAACCTTTAAATGTTCACTAAATTGTAAAGATAAAATTTTACTAAACTTTTACAGTATACACTTCAACTGATGATTTTCTAGCAACAGATGGACGACATAACCTTTAGGAAATCATTTATTCTAGTCAGGTTAAACATGCTATATATATATAGCGTTTGATAAACCATTGATAAATAGAGTTGTGTCCATCATAGCTAAGACTGCACACACACATCTACATCACTCGAACCCGTTTGTTGAACTTCGCTTGATCTTGATAAGTAGAATGTATGTGTGCAAAACAGGTGTAAAAATATTTCCAATAAATGTACAATATTAAGAAGTTCGTTTAAGAGAACTAAATACATTCATATTGGCATTAATTACGGTACATAAATGATATGTTATAAAAGAACATATAGATAGTTAAACTATAGGTGATTGTAAAAAATAAGATGGTGCACGAGATTTGCAAATTAAAGTAAAGACTTTCAATGAGCTACCTTGCTAGTGTTTGGAGGTCACTAGCAAGGCACTAGCACTAGCAACAGAGAGAAATTATTGCTTGTATCACTTATTGATGCTGTACAATAAAATTAATGCTTGTGTCGCATAGTAGAGAATTGATGCTGTGCAATAGAAAGAATCATTAGTAAAGAATTGATGCTGTACAATAAAGAGAATCATTGCTTGCATCACCTAGTAAAGAATTAATGCTGTACAATAAAGAGAATCATTGCTTGTAACACTTAGTAAAGAATTAATGCTGTACAATAAAGAGACTCATTGCTTGCATCACCTAGTAAAGAATTAATGCTGTACAATAGAGAGAATCATTGCTTGTAACACTTAGTAAAGAATTAATGCTGTACAATAAAGAGACTCATTGCTTGCATCACCTAGTAAAGAATTAATGCTGTACAATAGAGAGAATCATTGCTTGTATCACCTAGTAAAAAATTAATGCTGTACAATAAAGAGAATCATTGCGTGTATCACCTAGTAAAGAATTGACGCTGTACAGTTGAGAGAAATCATTGCTTGTATCACTTAGTAAAGAATTGATGCTGCACAGTAGAATCATTGTTTGTATCACCTAGTAAAGAATTAATGCTGTACAATAAAGAAACAAGTAGCTATCATAAAAAAACATTAATTCTACTCTTAACAAAAATAAACTTGTTTATTTGTAACGTTTATTTGTACAGAACTATTAATTATTGTTTTTCCCTAAAGATTTATTCATTTTTACTTCTAATAACAATTATTCAATTAAAATTCTCAATTATGATATAAATAAATTTCTAAATAATCAATTGAAGTTAAATACAAAATGATTATGAATGTAGAAAATTATAAACAAATGAATACTGCTGTATAAGAAATTTGAAAGGCATTGATAATATAATAATAGACAGAAATTAAACCGATGAAATATATCCAATGAATGAATAAAATCAACTAAGCTAATTAAATAGGTCTAGGGTAAGTTATTAATTATCGGTCAGTTCCACATTTTCGGACACATAAGAAAAAACGTTATAATTAAAATTAAAAAAATATTATTACATCGTTTCGTTTTTTCTTACGTGTCCGAAAATGTGGAACTGACCGATAATTAAGAACTTAGCCTAATTATTTTTTTCAGATGCATTAGCAAATATTGAAAGTCCTAATTAATATAATACATAAAATATTGTACAAAATAATATGCATTTACTGGGGTCAATATAAGATGTGTACGCTGTGTGGGTGTATGGTAAAACTTTAAAAAAGTAATTAATTATACCATTACCCACACTATAGTATATAGCTATAAATTATCCATAGGCACTTTCACCTGTACATACTGCATATACTAATGCATTTGGAAGTTTATTTTCAAGTTACATGCTTAGTGTCACGACATATATATTTTAAAGAGTTAAAATTAGATAATCATGAGAATAAGAAAATATAACTGCATCAACAGTTGAAGGATTTGCGAATAAATTTATGAAAAATATAAGTATTTTAAAAATCTATACACAGTTCATTTTACAGTATCTTTTATTCACTTCCATTTACTTTATTTATTTTTGAATTCGATGATTCAATTTTGTCAGCGTTTGAAAAATATTAAAATTTTACAGTATTTGATCAGGCCAAGTGCACAGATTTCCCCAGGAGGCATTGCATCCATGAATATATGAATGCTTATATTCAGACGGAGGGGATTTCATCGGAATTATATTATAGGAGATTTATAGGGGGGAGAGCAGATCTATAAGCTCCAACTCTAAACAGACTGAAAAAATAAGCAGTTGGCAAGAGAGACAATGGGGAAAAACAGAAGAGAAAGTTATGGTGGGGCCATAGAAGATTAAGAGAGGATACACATAGAGAGAGTTATGGAGGGGCCATAGAAGATTAAGAGGGGATAAAAAGAGAGAGAGTTATGGTGGGCCATAGAAGATTAAGAGGAGATATCTCTTAATCTTCTATGGCCCCACCATAACTTTCTTCCTATGCATTTTGTTTTTCGTGATAAAGTTATTATAGTCTCCCTCAAAAAAATATAGATATATCAAAAATATATCCATAATTAATATAATTAAAATACATAATTATATTATTTTATAAATGCATACATAAATAGGAAAAGAATATGAACTATTGAACTAAAAGAATATAAAATTAGGTTTTTTGTAAAGTGTAAACCTATTTTATTAGTACAGTTTGATTATTTATACTTTTTATTTTATTAACTATATATTTATAGTTATATTTACAAATTAACGTACCAAAAAAATATATTCGAATTAATTAGTATCGGACTTTAAGCACCAGAATATTTCAGGATTTGAAGTGCATAGAAATTAGATCCGAATCAACAGAGAATTTTAATATTTCTGTTCTCTTCCCTCTAATACTTAATCGAATTAAAGTAGTTAAATATTTTCCTATCGAATATAATATGCATCATTTATAATAAACTGTGTCATTTACTAAACACCTCAGCACTAAATATACTAACAATATTGTCAAATTTTAGTGCAAATCTAAGAAAAAATGACACAGCGCCCTTTTAAATCCTTAAAAATGAGTTCTCATTTTAAATATGTTCTATTTTTATTATTCAGATGCATTAGTGAACATTGAAAGTCACAATGCATGTACACTAAAATAATATGCATTTGCTGTGGTCAATGTAAGATGTGTAGACTCTTATGCTAAATAGCTTGTAAGGTGAAATTTTCTTAGGTGATATCCATTATTAATAATATACTGCAATATAAAATGACTTACATAAAATAATATATAAACTATTTAATATAACTAGCCTCTATTTCTTTTTTTTAATTAATTAGTTCTTTATAAACTAACTATAAATTAATTCTTTTGAGCAAATTTCTACGTTGAATTAATTAAGTTCTGTCGCCACTAAAAGTCAGAACGAACATGACTTTACACGTCAAAATTCTCAGATAAGAGATAAGCCTGAGGCTAACATTTCTAACCTGAGTACAGATTGTCTAGTCAGTCTACTGTCACACGTCTGTCTGACGGTCACAGGACAACATGATAAACATGTGGACAAACATGACACACTGGACAGTAGAGAGTTAATCAGCAAGACAATTAAGATAAGCGAGAAACAATTACTAAACTATTTCATTCGAATTATTATCTGGACATTTTGTTCTCTATTTCACTAATATGGAATATATAGAGTTTATATCTCTATATAAAATACGTATGTGTATAGTATATATAACTCCACTCACAAGTAATCAATGAATTAATTTAAGCAGGTTAAAACTATAGATTTATTTCAAAATGTCAAATGATAAACTTAAATTAGAAAAAAAAATAAAGATACAACACAATGTTTGGTTACTAACAAAGAACTTTGTGGAAGAAGACGAATAGGAAAGTGTCTCTGTATCTATGGAACTATGCTAAAGAATGTCCAGAACCTACTCAACGTCTCAACCAATGTTTAAACTATTTTAATAACCACAACTCTATTAGCGTTCAGCAACAACAGATGGAAGAGGGATATGAAGAGGTGATATTAGTTCAACTGCCGATTGAAGACAGGATATTAAGATAGCATTACCTTACACCCAAACAGTATACTCCCAGAGAAAAAGTTATGGTGGGGCCATAGAAGATTAAGAGGGGACCAACTCAATCTTCTATGGCCCACTACAACTCCCTCTAATACAGTTTCTTAGTAGAAACAAATGAGAAATAGAGAAAGAAACAAGTGAGCAAACTCAATATAGGGGGAGGCCAATGTTTACCTTTGACGCAAATAAACCTAACTTTGATGTCGCAGAAGTTAAAGGAGAGGAAAATATATATATATATATGGGGGGGGGGGGGGGGGGGAAGAGGGATGAGATTAAGAAATGAAAAAATAACATTTTTATATTTAATTTACAATTTTTTAAAGTTATATGATAGATAAATATTCGGGTATATTAATCTACTAATTAATTATTTAAAAAACTAATTCATTGCATGGTAACCTCAATTTGCTACTACATATAGTATATGAACGATTTGAAATAGTAAATGGATAATTTTATAATTGAAATATTCATTCATAGAATAATTGCTAATTTAGATCAACTTAATGATAATTTGGTAATTATTAACAGCAAGACTTATAGTTATTGCACGAAATTAATCTTTTATTATCATTAACGAAATATTAAGTGTAAATTATATGCTATTTTTCGGATGAAAAAATAGATTAACAACACAAAATTGGTGAAATTTCTCTTAACAGTTGTACCCTCACAACCGTAATAAATAGTTAATATAATAGTTTATAATACCATAAACCATACTATACTGCATAAAAAAAATATCTACAAAATGGATAATACAGTTCTACCGTTATAACTAACTACTATCCTTCATGGTAAGTTACTTTGGAGCAGACTGTACCTGTGTATCGTTCAAACCTGAGCAGTTTGCGAAAAAGTCAGATCTGCAAACAGAGTTTCAAAAGATTGGCATTATCCTTATGCAGAGGTACTAGCCACTCAAAATGTACCTGCCCAGCTGAGAAAGGAAAAAAATATAAAAAACGGGGATAAACTTCCTAAAATAAAAACAGAAAAATATTGTTATATGTTATGTTATATTAGTAACTTTCAAAGAAGTAATTTTTTCAATGTATAAATATCAATTTGAAATCAAACTGTGAAAAATTCTAAATATATTCAAAATTAGCCACATTGTAATATCATGAATAACTGTAACTATTTCACCGTCTGTACCTACATTGATTATCATAGTCAATTGAACATTGCATTCCAACCCACTGTGCCTGGGTACCTATTATAACCACGTGAAATCAATAGAAAGTCTGGCACGCAGGGCAGCGACTGGTTAATCTTCAGAATTCAAATTCCAAAAACCAGTTTGCAGAAGATGCAATGTAAACAGTAACCACGAAAAGAACCACATCACGATCTTTCGTGACCACGATGTTACTAAGTGAATAAAACGTTACGAACGCTACTCGGACTACAGAAAGAATTTAAATATACAGATTTAAAGTATAGCACAGGAAATAAAATGTAATAATCATATATCCATTGAACAAAATTACAACGAAAATTTATGTACAGAAAAAAAATTTGTAATTAGAATCTTTCATCCAAATTTTGAAAACTTTAAATATGTGCAATTAAGAAATCTTAGGGAAATATAGAAAAAAAAAGCAATCGACCAAATTATATTATGACCACTTGTACAAGGAAGAAATTTCTCGTAACTAAAATGGACGCAGCAGAAGTTACTCGATATTAACTTGTGCATATACTTTATTTACATATTTCAAATACAGTATCAAGTTTCAACTACATATGATCTAGGATTCTAGAAAATACATTAGAATTTAGACTGTGATTTTTAATCTTCCAAATTGAAGGGAAATATTTTCTTTCAATTTTCTATGCATCAGCAAATCCCTTCTCCTTAAATAATGGAAAATACAGGGTGACCTACTAAAAAGTGTCCCCATCTTTGAATTAATATGAAAATTGTATATATAAATATACATTAAGCAATGACGGTGGTATAATGGATACATTCAAAAGTATCTAATATTAAACTATATGAGAACTCTAATTTTTCATCAATTCATAAATACAATATTATGTCAATTGACTTCATTCAAAGTTCGGAACATTTTTTGGTGGATCACCCTGATAAATGATGACGTGGAATTATTTTTATTGAAACCAACTATTATACTAAAAATGTAGCAAAAGAGATTAAAAATCATGGTGACACCATGGAAGATTATGGTGGAACCATGGTAGATTATGGTGGCACCATGGAAGATAATGGTGGAACCATGGTAGATTATGTTGACACCATGGAAGATAATGGTGGAACCATGGTAGATTATGGTGACACCATGGAAGATTATGGTGGAACCATGGAAGATTATGGTGGCACCATTGAAAATTAAAAGGTATCCCTATTAAATCTTCAGTGGCCATACATAAATTTCTCTCTGAATCGGGCGAGAAAAATAATAGCATCAATTCAGTGCAATCACCAAAGAGAATATAAAGCAAACACACTCTGCATATTTCATCAGAGTGATTACCCCGTAAATGAATCATTCATAGCGAAAATGAATTACGATGGTAATTAGTTAGAGTGTATCGTTACTCTACGAATTACGATTGCATAAATAGGGAGAATGGAGGATAAATCATATGTCGTAGATCTACTGAGAGCATTAATAATGAGTATTCTAATCCATGGTATAAAAGGTGAACTTATAATTTATTCACAATATGCAAGGTAATCTGTACCATACCACATGTATTCTAATATGATTAAAGTATTCTACAGCATGAAAGATATTCTACAGCATGAAAGATATTCTACAGCATGAAAGATATTCTAAAGCATGAAAGATAATTCTACAGCATGAAAGATATTCTACAGCATGAAAGATATTCTACAGCATGAAAGATATTCTACAATATGAAATGTAGCTATTCTACAAAAAGAAAAGTATTTCTACAGAATGAAAAATATTAGAGCAAGTAAAGATAACGGACCAAGTAAAGATAACGGACCAAGTAAAGATAACGGACCAAGTAAAGATAACGGACCAGAAAATAAGCTAGTAAAGTAAACGGATCAGAATACATTTTTTAGTTTTAAAATATATTTGCTTTAGTATTTTATAAAAATACAACCTTATAAATTATAACATTAATGATTATACATTAATTTTGCATATTTTATTAATAGAAAGAATTGATAGAAAAAGTGATCCATTTTGAAAAATGGAAAAAAACTTCTGCTTAAATCCTTTAATGTGGTATCTATGATTCAAAAATTATGTTCATATCCCAATTATTGGTCAAATAATAATAATTTAACCAAGTAGAGATAACGGACCAGAATTTAGACTAGTAAAGTTAACGCGCCCTGGTCCGTCATCTTTACTTGCTCCAAAATATTCTATAAGTTGAAAGGTATTCTATTAAATGAAATATATTCTACAAAATGAAAGGTATTCTAAAATATTATTATTCAACATTAATCAAGAATTATTTATTATATATTCTTCTTATGTTATATTCTAGAAAGTTATGCAATGTTCTTAAAAATTCTAAATACGTTTCTTTTATTCTACCTCTACATCACTCATAAAGTAGATGTAGATACAAGTTTAGGCTGAAATATGGTAGAAATAGATCAAAGACATGAGCGTGTGTCAGGCGGACTAGTTAGTACAATAAACAAATGGGCCTTCATTAGACGTGTCTATAAGGGTCATTATTGGGGATACACCTAATGAATGAATTATCGGAAAATGAAAGATTGGGGTGAACAACCCTTCAAATCGATCACAAGAGAACGTCATATTAATTAGTAATAGGAAGGAATATTACAAAACATATCTTCTGAAGAAATATTATTGCATTATAATCATTTTGGTTTGAAATAGATTGCAATTATTATATATACCAGTACAATACCGTTTGTTTACCCATTAAGAATTAAATAGCAAGTACGTATTATCGACACATTTTTAGTATTTACTGATTTAACAAAATAATTTTTTTTTATTATTATGATTTTTATGATTTTTTTTTAATTTATTGATATTATTGTGACCCGTATTAATGGCCATAATTTATTAGTTTTTCCTATTAATATGTATATGTAAAGGGACACACGGACAGACGCAGCTTACTATAGTAGCTATAGATTATCAATATCGGAGACAAACACATTAAAAAAGATCAGATCTATTTATAATTGACTAAACACAGGTAAAAATATTAGTTCTCTAAATCAATATTTGAATGAAAACAGCATAATAAGTTATTTTTACCTACCACTTTCAACTCACCGCATAAGGATAGGATAAGTTTCGAGTTATCGAACGGTTCCACATTTTCGATCATGAAAGAAAAAGAATTATTTAACTTTTATTCACCAAATAAAAGTTAAATAATTATTTCATACTTTCTTACATTACCGCAAATGTGGAACCGTTCAATAACCCGAAACTTACCCCACAATGAACAGATTTCTCCGTCTCAAAAAAGAACGAAAGGCAATGAAGCATACAAAACTCGCTACGATAAATCTGCACTAAAACTATCGTTAGTTGCAAATATCGTTAAATTTATACTCTACCAATATTGATGTTCCCGTAGAGAAAAAGACGGTACTTTTGGGTCGGTACGCAATGTCGTAAACTAAAATGTATGTCCAGTAAATTTAGCGAAATGGTAAGAAAATGTCGAAATGGAAGTTACGCAGGACAACAGCGTAGATAAATACGCACTCGGGAATAATTACTTAGTTACAACTTTAAAAACATCACAAGTAATTGTTTAAAAAATTACAATTTTCTACATAGGATAAGTTACGAATTATTTGTTAGTTCCAAATTTTCGGTCATACAGTTTAAGAATAATATTTAATCGATTTAATAATAGTTATTTAATTTTAATTTAATTGGTATCCATGATACCTGCAAGTATCATGGATACCAATTAAAATGAAAAATCAAATAATAATGATTAGCTATTTCGTTTTTTCTTTACGACCGAAAATGTTGAATCGACCGATAATTCGTAACTTACCAAATATGTTAACTTAAAGACAATAATTGTTTTACTCTGATAGTAAATTTTTACACAGTTTACATATAAAATAAAATATACATGTATTTTGTGTGTCTATTTCTCGCAGTGTTATACCTGAGGCTCACTTAGACTCTTAACATTTTACGATAAGACTTCTGTGCAGATAATTGCAAAGAAAACTACTTCTTATTTTTACCACTCAGTATACACTTAGTAAAATAAGAGAAAAAGAGTTATTTATTATTTTATGCTTTGACTGAGAGTAAATATACATTAGCTATTCGTAATTACGTACTAAAGGATTAGAGATAGAATTTATTCCTTTAAATTATATTGTGACTATGTATAATTTTTTTGTGTATAGAAAATAATTACGAATTTAGGAGTTGCATTGAATATTTTTTATCTATATGATCGAAAATTTGGAACTGTTCGGAAACTCGCAAGTTAATACTGCGTTTAATTCAGCCAGTTTATCACATCTCCTTTCGCATTCAAAACATTTGCAAACTCTACACAAAAATCAATTGAAACAACCCCGCCAACAAAAGATTTCAACAGAAACAAAAAATCCAAAACAACAATAGGACAAACCGAACAAAATCTGTGACAACAAAAATGTCTTTATTGGGATTGTTTGGATTGGGAAGAGGAACTCATTGAGGAGAAGCACAGTGCTATTCCTACGGGAGAGAGATTTACAGTGTTATTCCTACGGGAGAGAGATTTACAGTGTTAATCCTACGGGAGAGAGATTTACAGTGTTATTCCTACGGGAGAGAGATTTACAGTGTTAATCCTACGGGAGAGAGATTTACAGTGTTATTCCTACGGGAGGATTTACAGTGTTATTCCTACGGTAGAGAGACATACAGTGTTATTCCTACGGGAGAGCGATTTAATGTATTATTCCTATGGGAGGGAGATTTACAGTGTTATTCCTACGGTATAGAGATTTACAGTGTTATTCCTACGGGAGAAAGATTTATTGTATTATTCCTATGGGAGGGAGATTTACAGTGTTATGCAACTGGTGATACAAAATGATAAGACTGTGAACAAAGATACAAAGGTAGAAAGATGCAATGGAAGTGATGAAATTATCAATGATACAAAAGAGTTTGCAGAAGAGTTTGCAGATATAAAGATACAATACTGCATTGGAATGGCAATCATGCTATTAAATTCAGATATAACTAATAATTAATAGAAAACAAACAAATGTAATATTCGACCTATGAAAGTCATTCCTACAGATTTTAATTGTCGGAATAAAATTCATAATGTCACTGAACTTAATAAAGAAAGATTTTAAAAGTTTCTTTTCATAGAATATTATAAATTAAAAAAAAAAGGAATTGTTGAGGCAGTGATAAAAATTACAGATATAACAAAAATGGATGCAATGATGCAAATATACGATACAATGCATCCTTCACTGCTATCGCACTAGGATGCAATGATGCAAATATACAATACAATGCATCTTTCACTGCTATCGCACCTGGGATGCAATGATGCAAATATACGATACAATGCATCCTTCACTGCTATCGCACCTGGGATACAATGATGCAAATATACAATACAATGCATCCTTCACTGATATCGCACCTGGGATGCAATGATGCAAATATACGATACAATGCATCCTTCACTGCTATCGCACCTGGGATGCAATGTTGCAAATTTACAATACAATATATCACTCACTGTTATTGCACCTGGGATGCAATTGCATTAGACTAAATACTTCATTGTCTAAATAGGACTCTATTGCTCACAAAAAGAATTTCAAAGAGCTGTACAATACACAGTGCACAGCATTGAATGCACAGTAACAAAGCTGTGCAAGTGAGTTCAAAGCATCAGGTATCACAATGTATCAGATTCCATGGAATCCTGGGGTTTTGTTCCATTTGGTGCCATTGCAATATTGAGTCAAGAGGACATTTACCTTGCCTTGTGTTTCTATACACTCAATTTATATGCAAAGAGTCAAAGACATAATATTCATAGTAAATTGATAGGGTGAATGGGTATATATTTAAACAATATTAAATCATTTTGGAATTATAGTTTGTCTTAGATATAAAAATTATATACGAAATTTGTTTTTAATGATCACATTATTTTTATTACTGTATAAAAATTTTGCATCATGAAATATAATCTACATATATTGAAAAATTGTTTATTATTTTATTTTATTCAAATGGTGGTAACAGTTTTTCGATGGTAATATAATTTTGAGATACAAATTATATAAAATATATTTTAAAAAAATTAAATAGCAAAAAAAAAGAAAATATTAATTACATAAGGTGTTCAATCAATTGCTTCAAGTTCAAGAACACATGGGAGTGTTGAGAGCAATATAAAGTAGCACTATTAAGAGCAATAGAAGTGCTAATGTAGTAGCTACAAGAGTGCTACATCTCTTCTACTTAATGTGCTAAAATGTAACATTTAGTCTTCAGCAAACATGAGGGTTAGCATGCGACTTGACAATATTTTCTACTGCACATAAACTGCCTGTACTTAATTAGTTAGTAGGGGTTTAACGTCTGTTTCGGAACCGAAAACCATATTGTTAACGTCAAAAAAATACAAAAAACTGGAAGAAGCAGTCAGGAAGGAAAGTGGCTCCATGAACAAAGTAACACCTGCCTGTGACAATACTCATGAATGCAGAAAAGCTACTCCGTGAATGTGACCTTATTTGATCTTTATTATCTCATTTTTGTAATCTTATAATAACGATATCACTAGTAGAAATAAATGCATTGAAAAGATATATAAGCAAAATGAATAGAAAGGCGTATTTATTATATTACTAGCCATTATTTCTAGCTGATATACTCAATGACTATCAGGAGTATGGCTAAGTGGAGGGACTTCAGGGAACACTTAACGGTTTGTTTTCTATGAACACAAGAATCAATTGACGAATAATATTCAGTGATATCTTTGGAGAAAATTTATACGAGATATCACTGATTAATGAGGTTAAATATATAGTAAAAATAACGCTATTGATTGACATTAATGAATAAATAATATAAGAAATATATATATAACTGTAATGAAATGTATTAATTTTTTTTTTTTTTTTTTTTTAAAAAGACAATATTTTTCCATTAAAAACAAGATTGAAATGAAACTTTACTGAAAAATATTGAAAAAACAATACTACAACAATAATATAATGGTACAAAATATTAACTGTGTATTAATTAGCTATAATAAAAATATCAAATAAAATAATACCAAAAAAAATATTAACTATAAATACACTAATAAATACATTTACTAGAGGTTTAACGTCTGCCTCGGAACCAAAGGCCATATCTAAAACTCTACTAAAGAATATGAACAATATGAACTGTTGGCAATATCGATACATCAAAAGTTGTGATATTAGTTCTAGTAAGCCTATAGCCAGACATAAAGTGCAGACTAACTTTTCAGGTGAGATGACAGTTTGACAGGTGCGATGAGAGGCCGTGACATGTAATTACACCTTACGCACATCGCACTCATGTAACATGACCAACAGGGAACAACCAGAGTACATGTATGTGAACTGACATCATGCCTAGAAGTCATGGCAATTGTGATAACTATGACTGCCATCATTACTGTAATACTAATAATAGATAGACTTACAGGTAGTACTATAATGATAATTTAACTAATAAGGATATAAAATTATTCAAAATTCAACTATTAATGTTAATTATTCTAAGGACAAATTAACTAACTAATAATTTTAATTATTCTAAAAATAAATTTACTAACCAATATGGTTAACTATTTCAAATTATCAAGTACAGTGAATAAGAAGCTGTAGCCACAACAGCATTCCATAAACACCAACTCAATGGCAATATTCTAACGAAGGGTATTCTAATGTAAATTAGTGAATTATAAATACCATGAACTAGGTATAAAGAATGTGTCTCTAGGTAGGGACCAGCAATGGACTTGGGTGGGCTATTCATTGCTCACATATAAAGTTTTATCTGTGTACAATGTGTATTGCCAATAGGTAGACTGTAGAGTGTAAAGGGCCGTACACACGTAAGGTTTTTAAGTCTTTCCACCAAACTTTTTGCTAAGCTCCTCCTACTTTTTCCACGAGAATATAAGAAAAAACGATATAATTGTTAATTATTACAGTTATCTGCAGGTATCATGGCTACCAACTGAAATAAGTTATTATTGTATTGTTTTTTCTTATATTCTCGTGGAAAAAGTAGGAGGAGCTTAGCAAAAAGTCTGGAAGAAAGACTTAAAAAACCCTACGTGTGTACGTCCCTTTAGACTGTAGAGTGACGTGAAGAAGTGACATACAATCTGCTACTAACTTTCTACTAGCAATTGAACTTCAATTTGTTTATATTGGAGCCTAATAAGGCCTGTAAGTCAATGCTAACTGTATTTAAATAGTACTCATACATTCAGAATAGAGGTAATGCACAGTAGACATTAGCTAGTTAAAGGACATATTAGTAATAGAAATTTTATGTGCTATAAGATGGCTATTAGTTCTACATGAACATATGTGGTCAATGATTTTAGTAAAAACGAATATGTTAATTTTCTTTTTTTGTTTTCTAGCTTCTAATTGTCGGTTGTTTGTGTTGGTTAATGGCAATATAAAATAAATAATAACAATAGATGCCCACAACCACTATTTAGTAACTCGTTATTAAAACATAAAGTCTGATAACTAAAATTTAAAGGAAAATCAACCAAATGTTAATATTTTACACTTGATGATATCAATTTGTACATTTTTTGCTAATCTATTTTATATATCTGGAAAGAAGGTAAACGTATATTAGTGACACATAATTTCATTTAGAAACACTGCAGGAGAGTGGAAAAAACAATTATAATTATTATATAATGAGGTTTTACCATTATAATTACCATATGATGTTTCAATAGTGAAGTGCACCAAATAACAATTTTAAAATAACCAAACTACATGTCAAATATACGCATAAAATGATGCAATCATCATTTAATTAATTTGTAAAGAAAATAACCCATGCTGCTGAATATAGCCAGAATAACTTATTGATTGGATTAGAAAGGCATTTGCCCCTAATCTGCCCCTCCAAACTACATCAAACCATCAAATAAAACTCTTGATAAAATTTGATGAAATAACATAGAGGCTGAAGAGAGCGCGTGAGATTTCTTCCAAGGATTTAATTTTTGGGAGAAATAGTTTTGAAAGTACGCGGCCCAAAAACACTTGCCATTTTTCCGCACTTTAGGAAACTGTCAACAGAGTTTGGCAAATTGGATGAGAGGGAAGAAGTGGCGCCAAGGTGCACAGATTGAACTGAGAAAAGGGAGTAGAAATATGGAGAGGCGATTGGAAACAATGCCTCTCTGAAATTAGGGCAAAACTTAGAGAAAAATAGAGTTTAAAGATGATTTTACATATTAAATAGCAAATGTAGGTGCTTTCAGTATTATGTATATACGTCTTAATAATTCTGTTTCAACTTTATCTTGTTACTATTTACGAACTAGATTTTCTGTTATTTTCTATAAACTAGCATGTAATATTACATATATGATACACTATCAATAAACTAGTATTTCCTATTTACTGAACTACCTTTCACAGAGCACATGGTATATGCGAAGAACTTTTCCTTACTGCGGTTTGGTATGTATAAATTTAATCTTTGGTTATCCGTAGCTAATAGCTTCTGAAATGTAACACGAAGTAGCTTTACTGCATCCATAAAAATGAAAACATTATTATTTAATATGTAGTCAATTGAAATCAATGATTCGAAAAGCCAATAGAATAATATCATAATTAGTTAGTACATTTTAATACAGTAAAAGTCATGAATTAATATGACGGATATCTATACAATAAAGGTAGGAATGGAATAGATTACAACTAATCATTTTATTGCCAGTGAATAATTAATATCCTGTGATGTATTATTATTGCACTCAATAGCCTGCAATTACTGATTCAATACTTGCCAATCCGCTCAATAGATGGAAATAAATTCTAATTAATGTTATGAATGGATGCGCTTTTTAAGGAATATTAATCCCAATATTCTATTGATGAAGCCATCATTAAAAGAGAGCTCCCATTAATTAAAAGAAAAAATAGCGATAACAAAAGAGCAAAAGTTAATTATATTGATAACGAGATTAATAAAATGAGATCTCTTGATTGAATGAAAAACACTCTGCTCTCTGAATGAGATAATGAATGAAAAACCTTATCCTGTCTGAATGAGATAATGAATGAAAAACATTCCGTTGTCTGAATGAGATAATGAATGAAAAACATTCCGATGTCTGAATGAGATAATGAATGAAAAACATTCCGTTGTCTGAATGAGATAATGAATGAAAAAGCCTCTGTTGCATGAATGAGAAAAGGAAAAACCTTCAGATGTCAGAATGAGATAGTGAATGGAAACACTTTGCTGCCTGAATGAGATAATGAATGAGAACCCTTCTGCTGACTGAATGAGATAGTGAATGAAAGATCCTCTTCTGCCCGAAGGAGAAGAGGAAAGTGAAGTCTTCTGCTGCCTGTATGAAACTGAACGAGAGAGAAGTTTTGAGTAAAAATACTCGACAGTTAATAATGAAATAAACTTATTAACTATCTATTACCATTCAATTAAATAATATAAACTTTAGTACATATCATTTTCTACAATTGATTGGATATTAAATAACATCATTTTAATATATAGAGTTAGTAAATCAACATATATTATTATTATATTAACTATGATGTTATTTCCAATAACTTTTAATAAACTATATTAATTATTTAATAAATGTAATGATATTATCATTATTATTATTACAGAGCAGGATGAAAAGTTTTTGATAGATGTACCATCAGATAAAAAGGTAACACTAGTAATTTCTAATGTACCATCAGATAAAAAGGTAACACTAGTAATTTCTAATGTACTATCAGATAAAAAGGTAACACTAGTAATTTCTAATGTACCATCAGATAAAAAGGTAACACTAGTAATTTCTAATGTACTATCAGATAAAAAGGTAACACCAGCAACTTATAATGTACTATCAGATAAAAAGGTACTACTCAAATATTTTGAGGTAATTGAATAATAACTTATTATTCAATGAATAAAAGCGCAAATGGTATTATTATGATAAATTATTAACCTAAAATGGAACCCTGATTCACACGGGAATATTGAAATTATCGTTAGTTATTATGTATCTGATTTAACAGGGAAGTGCACTTTTTACGGGTTAAGTTACACCAATAAATATTAATTAATACTATTGAAAACAGCAATAATTCAATGAAGTGGCAAATACCAGATAAAAGGTTTACGATGGTTAGAGGATATCATGCAGATAGAAGAAATGCAAATGTCATCTGAATACTGCAATTAACAGATAAAATATAAAAGGAATTGAACGTAGAAAAATGGAGAGAAATGATTAAAGAAATATTGAAAGATAAGTTCCAAGTTATTGAACAGTTCCATATTTTCGATCAGGTAAGAAAATGTAGAGAGTATCGATAATTTGAAGCTTACGAGTTTTAGAATTGTATTAATTCATTGAAAAATTATATAAATAGGATTTTGTTAATATAATTACCTAATTTTAGAATTGTATTTATTAATTGAAAAGATTATATGTAATTGGTGGTAATTAACAAATCACAGTTGAAGGTATTTTTACTATTCAAGTTTTCGAATAGTAGAAATATAACTAGTCATGATCAGAAACAGGTTTTTCGTACCTATTCCTGACGATGAATAGACATTTTTCTACTCAATTAGCTACCTTTTGAAAATTAAATAAACTAGTATCAAGCAAAGTTAATAATTATAATAAAATCATAAATAACTTAATATTTTATTTAAAAGAGAATAGAGTAACGAATTTGTTTCATTTATAAACTATACTAATTGAGTAAATAAAAATGTAATTGTGAAAAACCAACACTATCGGTAGAGGCAAATGTATCCAAGTATATCGTTGATTTTCAAAAATATCGGTAACGAATAATGATTATTTGAATTCATTTACAATCGCTCTCATTGACTGATTTTTTATTTGCTTAGTCAGCTTTAATTGAAAGAAAATTGGGATTAAGGTCCATCTACCACTAATAGTACGGTCTTTATTCACCAACATTAATTATACATTTCCTCTTAATTTAATTCCCTTATGTAACTATCGTTATCACAATATTTACCTTTTACTATGTACATTATAACCTAGTCTACCTCACGTTCCATTGAACTCTTAATAACCTCTATAATCAAATAAATCGCACTTAATTTCATAAACCATTTAACTAGCCTCTCAATTAAAAGAACTATGCGCAATATGCCTACAGGTTGCACTCTGTCACTGTGCCTCACAGCGCCATGCTATTCCTATGGACTACAGGTGGAGAGATGTGAGGGGGACTGTACTTCAGAACAGTAGTGGGAATTCATTAAATTTGTATCGTTACCATATGTACTACCAGGGATAGAAGTTACGAATGATGGTAGGTGGAAGGCTAAATTACGATTTATCGGTATGTTTCACATCTTCGGTCTTATAATAAAAAATTATATATATTATTTAATTTTTTTTAATCATCATGGATATCAATAAAAAAAAATTTATATTAATTACCAATAAAAATAAAAAAACCTGCACGTATCATGGATACCAATAAAAATAAAAATTGAATGTACCTGCATGTATCAAGGATACCAATTAAAATAAAAACTAAATAATAATCATTATATCTTTGTTCTTGTATGACGGAAGCTGTGGAACTGACCAATAATTCGTAATTTATCCTACTTTGGTAACGAAACGTACAAGGAAAATTATTTGTACTCATGTAAAATAATTTACTAAATAGAAATAAAGGCAGTATGTAGTACAATACAATAGTTAATTTGTTAGTAAATCAAGAAATATATCTAGCTCAAGTATTGTTTACTTAGTTCATAAAATTTCTTTTTGAGAAAAATTATCTTGTTAAAAATATAAGTAAGCAAATAAAGTTATATGAACAACTGCATTAGCTATATATTATAGAGATTTCTAAAAGAAAAATTGTTTGGGCATTCTATAAAAATTAAACACAATTTATAAAATAAATAATGTTTACTCATGACAAGAGTTAACAAGTTTAATCATTTAATAACAAAAATAATGATTTATAAAATATTTTGCATAAAATTGAAAAGCTTATCCATTTTTTTTTTGTCAGAGTATAATTTTGCATTAAATACAAAGGACTTAAAAATAACAGTCACATGCAAATAAGAAAGCGACAAATAATTAATATACCTCCAACTGATTCAGTGACAGGTTCATGGATGCAAAAAAGCTACTTCGTGCCTTAAGTCACGAGTATGTAAGCCTGTAACGGAAAACTGACGGACAAAAACGCACTGCGGTATGCAGTCAAGGATGCAACTGAAAATAAACTAAGCCCACCAACCTACAAAAAAATAAACACTAAGGATAAAATTTTTTAACATCATTCACCATATAAAAAAAAATAGTAGAAAAATGAGGAGTCTACAAGAAATATTTAGAGAACATGAGTGACAGTGAGGCCTGAGTCAGTCCTCTCCATCACCCCATGGGGTGCCTGTGACACCACTTGTCCCCACTAGTCAGGTCTGTGTTCATGCTGGTCCCACGCTACACAATAAAAACTCTCATCACGATCAGTGTGAAGAATGGTGCAACATATAAAGATCTGAATAGAAATAATATGGCATTAATCTCTATATTACAAACATAGGGAATAAAATAAAGAAGTATATGCTTAAACCTTAAGATATACCAAAACATAACATATAATATCAGTAAGGCATAGCTCAACAAATAGCATTACAAGATAGGTCAACATATACCACTACAACATACCATTATACCAGTACAGCATGCCTCAACATAGCAGTATAACATACCTCAACATAGCAGTACAACATACCTCAACATAGCAGTACAACATACCTCAACATATGAGTGAGATAGTTCAGAGCCCCTATCCACACTGCTATCTACTTCATATATTCATTGCTATTCATCTCCTACATAATCCTATCTAGCATCAATGGCATCATCAAAAAGAACTTATAATCATGAGTTAGGAGAGAAATCTATTTTCTAGTACAGCAGCTGAAGCCTTTCAAAATGAAAAGCATTTCTCACATATCTTATATTAACGATGTTAATCACTTATTAAATCATATTCATTCTATTTAGATTGCATATCAAATACCTACGTGATACTATAGACTTATCGATCATTTTCTTTCGATAGGTATGAGTCTGTCAATAAATAATTATTGGTAATTAGATGTAAATTCTAGGAATAAATAGAAATATTTACCATAATGCATCAATATTCAGGTTTAGATTTGATATTAATGAAGAATAAACAGCAAAATAGATAATAAAATTTAATGTTTTAATCAAAGTACTTCGCACGCGTACACTTGTATATTAACTATATAAAACAACGTCCTATATAGATATATAACACTTAGCTTAGTTAACTATAAAAAGCTAGAATAAGTTACCTGGGAAGCAGCGGCGACTCTGGAGACGCTGCTTGCGCTTAGCGCCAGAAAGCGCCATGAGGCAGAAGAGGAGGAGGAGAGAGAGGCGCAACATTTTAATGGTGAACATTTTGCGAGAGGTAGCGTCACCCCTAAAGTTCATGGGAGAGACACCATAGAACAAACACTCTAATGCCAGAAAATACGATAACAACCTGAAACAAATAAACTTTAGATGGATTTAATAATTTTGGACAGATTTACTTGAAGCATGTTTGTGACAACAATAAAGCATGTTTGTGACAACAATAACGCATGTTTGTGACAACAATAACGCATGTTTGTGACAACAATAAAGCATGTTTGTGACAACAATAACGCATGTTTGTCACAACAATAACGCATGTTTGTCACAACAATAACGCATGTTTGTCACAACAATAACGCATGTTTGTCACAACAATAACGCATGTTTGTCACAACAATAACGCATGTTTGTCACAACAATAACGCATGTTTGTCACAACAATAACGCATGTTTGTCACAACAATAACGCATGTTTGTCACAACAATAACGCATGTTTGTCACAACAATAAAGCATGTTTGTGACAACAATAAAGCATGTTTGTGACAACAATAACGCATGTTTGTCACAACAATAACGCATGTTTGTCACAACAATAACGCATGTTTGTCACAACAATAACGCATGTTTGTCACAACAATAACGCATGTTTGTCACAACAATAACGCATGTTTGTCACAACAATAACGCATGTTTGTCACAACAATAACGCATGTTTGTCACAACAATAACGCATGTTTGTCACAACAATAACGCATGTTTGTCACAACAATAACGCATGTTTGTCACAACAATAACGCATGTTTGTCACAACAATAACGCATGTTTGTGACAACAATAACTCATGTTTGTGACAACAATAACGCATGTTTGTCACAACAATAACTCATGTTTGAGACAACAATAACGCATGTTTGTCACAACAATAACTCATGTTTGTGACAACAATAACGCATGTTTGTCACAACAATAACTCATGTTTGTGACAACAATAACGCATGTTTGTCACAACAATACAGCATGTTTGTCACAACAATACAGCATGTTTGTCACAACAATACAGCATGTTTGTCACAACAATACAGCACAGGTTTTTCATGTTAATTAAAAATTTATATTTAGATAGTTATCGAAATAGCTCTAATATACCATATGTCCAACAAAAAGTACAATATTTTAAAATTAAATAAGCTTGCTATATATAGAAATATATAAATTTAATAGTCCGTATTTTTAATAGAAACTTTTAATACCAATCCATTATAAAAGTTCTTTATTGAGTCGTCAGCGCTTGCAGAGGCTCTTCAAAGATATAAAAAATAATTGTGTTTAATGTTGAAGTATTATAAAAAAAAATCACAAGAGTTTGCGAACATAATAATGAATAAATAATATAAAAGTCTTGCATTAAGGATACGGACTACAACGTAGATATATATCTATTTATAGCAATTCAGACTTAGGTAATTTTATTCTTGAGTATACTTTTTGTCGGACATTTGGTATATTAATCATAGTTTAGATTTTAGTAACTTTCTAAATATTAGTATTGATTTTCCTTATTACTATTAAAGATATAAGAAAGATAAATATAACTTAGATATATAACTAGTTATAGATGGTAATTACTGTTTTCATTTAATATTTTGAAAAATAGCATTTTGAAAATTATGAAATATTGATATATATCAGTGAATCATCAATCCAATGTAAACAATTATAGTTAAAAGTAAAAATTAAATAAGAGAAAACAAAACACTAATTTACATTAATTTTAATAAATAAGATATGAAACATGATAAAAATGTGAATGGCATCCTAAAATTATCCCAGAATGAGGAATAGTAATAATATTGCAAACCTAGCACGTTGTAACTTAATTAAAGGTCACTATTAAATGTATATACCTACTTAGTGCCTAGGGTAAGTTACGAGTTATTGAACGGATACAAATTTTCGATCATAAAAATATAACAAATTAAAATATATATTATTTCCATATAGGTATGATCGAAAATGTAGAATAGTTCAATAACTATGATCTTACTCTAATTAGTTTGTTATAAATATCATAAAAATGAATAATTGTATCAATATAATAATTGATATACCTAGGAACATTTAATGATACGAATGTCCTCAGAGTTTAATATTTTAAGTTTTCACCCTTAAAAATATATATTTAATAATTTAAAAACGTGGACGAAATTTCTTCTTCCTGACATTTTATACGAAATATAAATAAATATGCAATTTCATTGTTCACGTTTTTTAAGATTAAATCAAGCTTTTAGTTCGTTAACAAAAGTCTAAAAACAACGTCACTTCAATCATTTTTGTTGCCACACTCCGTAACTAATAATTTAAAATTCTTATTACCGAGTAAAAATAAAGTTTTCGGTCAAATAAATCACTGACATAATTATCATATGACATCAATGCAACATAAAATTTACAAAATGTTATAAACAGATGAGCAATTGAGTATTTGTAATATTTATCCACGTGTCTCACAGAAGGTTACACCAAGAGCAGACACCACCACCTCACCTCACTGCCAATTCTATACTGACATTTTCTAATGTCAGTCCTATTCTAATACTGACTGTCTGACTTATTCCACACTTGAAACTTATTTAAAAAACAGGACCTACCATTTATATTTGTTATTGAAAAATATTATTTGCAGAATATTGATTGATATACTTTTTGAATTCACATTATTTAGCAATAATTCAGGGAAACATTTATATGAAAATTAAGTGCCTACTCTTATGATCACTAAATAAATTATTTTATAGGTAATAACAATAAGCTACCTAAAATAGGTAGCTTATTGTTTACTAATAGTAACTAATCAATTTATTCGGCGATAGCCTATGCATTTTTCATTTATAACTACATGCACGATCTCAGTGGTTAATCAATTACAAAGGTCATAATACCTCCACAATGTGAGACCGAATACCTACCTACTTCCATGACATCACACTTTAGAATGCGCGAAAAAAACGCCTCACAGTAAGCTACTTACTTTTACTTCAATGGGTAGAATGCCTATTTGCGCGCTAGAATTATCTTTATATTACTCTGTGAAAGTATTTACTATTTGGACATTATTTGCTGGGAAATGAGTGCTAGTCATAAAGTTTAGGACGTGGCCATTTTTAAAATAAGAAATTAATTTTCAACAATAGTGTTTACTATATAGTGATCGATTATCGACCATTTTTAATATAGGAGCACAGACTTTGGAATAACGTTATTTATTTGTATAAACTTTAATAAAACAATTGTATTTTTGCATATCAAAACTCTTTATATTGCAATAACATTATTAATTTAAATTTAATTTTGCTATTGAAAGCTTACTAATTATTGTTAATTGTAAATATATTATATTTCTGTACTTTAATAAAATCATACACATGCAGAGAAATGTATTCCATGAACTATTTTTATTTCACCATCACCGGTCTATATCCTCAATAAATTATCCCTAAAAAATGATGAACTTATCACCAAATCGTATCTCCCAATCCATCAAAGTTTTTATTAAGTTATATCGATCCTATGGACAGATGACAATTGCCACAAAAGAAATGAATAACTTATACCTAGGTTAGAGACTAGGTAAAAAAGGCAACATTAAATAGGTACGCTCATCCTGATCAACACAATTGAAAAGATCACTCATCAAAAAACTTATAATTCTCTATTAACTTTTCATTTTTATAAATAAATTTATCACTAATAGAGAAAAGATTAACTTAAAATGAGAAGTGAATTATAAAAAATAGGTAGTATATAAAAAAAACAAATGTTGGATGGAGTTTTTAGCTCCCTTTGTGAGAATAAATAGTATTTGAGTATATGATGAATCATTAACGTAATAATATCTCAATTCATATATTATGGAAATGAAATGGATAAACATAACGCAATTGCCATATCTTACATCAAGATACCATAGGGTGAAAAATGTCAATCCTCCAAAAGACATCTGATGGCTGGTTCCTGATGACTGTGCGATAAAGGCGTTTCATTCCTTTATGAGAGTGGCTCTTTATGCTATTCACATTGTAAGCCACTAAAAGGCGGATTAGTCACAGCGTCAGGGCTTTCTTCAGACAAACACCTCATAAACTAGGATTAACCTTTGGCAGCGCTTGGTGTTGCCATTCATAACATTTGCCCAATGAACTATAATTGCACACACTGAATTACTAATGGCGTGATAAAGTAGCTTCGGCTTATCACCTCAGGCTCTCTGTAGGTATGCCAGCCATCGGCATATCTGCATGCCAATTGCTTAAACTAGAAACACTGCTGATTAGGCATATTCGAATTTTTGAGTTTATTGAATATATAAAAAGTTTCTACATTTAATGAAACAAATTTCCCTGAAAAAGCAGTGAGATATTTCAAAACTCATAAAAGATATGAATTTTCCTCCCCATGGTCACCCATCCCCTTAAACATTGATATTAGAATGGCAGTTCCCTCACTAATATGTTTCGAGAAATCATTCATATGAAATAAAAAAATATTTTTGATAAAAATGATTATTTATCTCAATTTAGTAACTCTGCTAGCAATGCTTTTAAAACTACCTTTATACATTGAAAAGCTTTTAATTAAAAGCTATAAATAGGTATCATATTTTCAAAGCTAGGTGCCTTGTAAAATGTTCATAAAACATTTTGAATACGATTCACAATATGCTCAATATGTACTGCTTTTATACTTTATTAACGACCTGGTGCGAATGTTTTCATACTTTATATTATAGCATTAACCAATAAACATTCCCCGGCAAACTTGTCCAAATCGATTCGATATCAAATTGTATCTAAATTATTTGATTGTTTACAAATCTAATTTATCACAACCGTCATTATCCAAAATTCTGCTCTCTAATCTGCATCGTTTATTTTCCTATCGGAAATAGTTTTATGCACATCGAAACAACTCCAGTTATTATATTATATGTGGAGAGGAACTTTAAAAAAAAACTTTCTTTTCTGTAGCTTGGAGAGGACCTTTAATATAATGGATCCGTTGAGAAGTTAGGATTTGCTATACATTGTTATTTTGCCTCTAAAATGAAAGACGAACTCACGAAGCTTTAACATTTTCACCGGTATATAAGTGGCGTAATTATTTCTATAGGGGTTGAAAATGAAATGGTTCAATAAATATTCCCAAATAAGTTTATTCACATTTCGGTTGAAATATAAAAAATGTTGTACTGGGCCTTTATGGCTTTATCTAATAATAGTTATAACTATATTAAATTCCCTCTTGATAACAAACACAGGATTGCTCTATATGCACTTTTGTGTTTATTTATAAAAGCATGTCCAAAAATACGGCATTAATTACAAATATTACTTAATAACTGTTCTGTATATCGACTTAAGACTAATAATTATGTAGTAGGGGTATGATTTTGAATTTACTAATCCTTTAAAATTTAAATAGATCGAGGTTCTAATTTGTCGGTACATTTTGACTGTTGCAAAATTGGGAACTCCTAATATTTTATCTATAATTTATTATTTTTTCATACTTGCATATAGAAAAACAATTTCCTGTGAAATAACCTTCAATATAAAATTTAAATTTATTGGAAATTATTTATCTTGAATAGAAATTTGCAGCTATTATTCAAAATTAAACTCAATTGAAAGGATTGAATTGTAGTACTGTATCGTATATGCAAAGGTATTATAAAACATTATAGTCAGGCCACGTTTTCTTTGCCAAATCACGACTAAGTCTTTTTAACAGCGGTAATAAGGACCGAGGCATGACACAAGTTACTATATAATCGTTACTCCTTAATTAAGAATTTCATTTTCTATGAATTATATAAAAAAAGATGTTATAAGAGTTCGACTAATCATAAACAGTGTTCCACTATTTGTTATGCCTGTATTATTTCATGATTTGTGAATAAAGTTCAAATTAGCAACCATAGCTTTTAACTCTCACTCAGTAGCTATGGGTAAGTATATAATATAAACTTTGATTAATATAATGGTGTTACATTGAATAAACGATCCAAAATTTAATAGTTTGGTGGCCAATATTTTCGAAATTGAGTAAACTGAATCGGTTCTAGGAATTTTCGCCGTGGGAAAATTCGCCGTAGGAAAATTCTCCGTGAGGAATATTCGCCGTGAAAAAGAAATTATAGATGACATAACTATTAAAATACCCAGAGGTGGGCAGCGCTACTTTGAAAAACAGCGGCGCTGCCACTGCCGCTACATGCATAATAATGTAGCGGCGCTACCGCTATACTTTCAGAAAAGCAGCGGCGCTTCCGCTACAGTAGAATGTAGCGGCAGCGCTACTGCGCTACTTTCTAAAAAAATATCATATATGCTGTAAAATTGAATTTATCATTTGTACGGTCACGTACAGTGTAGAAATTAATTGTTGATCCCCTGAAAAAAAAGATTACACGCAAAGATAGGGGCAAATACAAAATAGATACGGGACATAACTGTCCTTGATCAAGAGAGAACTCAAGAGGAAACCATTGGAAACTAGTGATGCAGTTTTTAAGAGAGTCTGTGTAGAAAAACCACTCACAGTAGAAAACTGAAACTAATTGCCTCTTATGTTTCATCTGTTAGCAGGCCTCTTTCTAAGGATACACACAAGGTTACTATAGGCGGAGAAGTATCTTAAGACTGATTTCCAAACAGTACTCTACAAAGACAAAAGGCGTGAAAACTCTCGACGGCCCTGACTGATGGGCTAAAGCATGCCTCCCTCATATGATTCACCACATCGCCAACGAATTTGACGTCAACACCTCAACGTGGAAGTGGAGGTGTGATAATTTGGGCTGCAACCATTGGAAATAAACTGGTTGGCTCTTCCAGGATTCCAGAAGTAAAAATAAAATCTGCTAATTATATTAACTATTTAAATTGTGGATTTTTTTCAATAACTGAAAAGGAAACCTGCTGCGTTAAAAAAAAAGTTATTTTCATACATAACAACGCTCCTTCTCATTCTACCAAGGCAACTGTGAATTTCCTGATGAGTAATAATTTCGTAAAGGACAAATTGATAGTATGGCCCAGTCTCTCTCTAGATTCAAACACAATTGAAGATCCTCAGTCCATCCAGAAGCAGAATGTGTATGTGGGAAGACGTCAGTTCTCGTTGAAGATGACGTCTGATACTTTTCAGAAATTTACAGATTTGATGGATAGGCGTCTTTTAAAATTGGTGGAAAAGAGGGGAAATCAAACCGGATATTGACTTAAAATTAGCAGTTAAACAACACAAATTTCAAGAAAAACCATTGAGTTAAACCCATTTTATTGCAATAAACACATCTGCATAGAAGCGTTAGACGATGTGTAAGTTGATAGTATTAGGCGGTTTTGTCTTAATATCAAATATTCACATTGCATATCATTATTATGGTCGTAACTACTATAAATCATTGTTTGAATATCAGTTGGTCGCACTGCGCGGATTTGTCTGAATATCACTCACAACTGATTAGCTATCTAGGGTCGCGCACTTGTATATACTTTTATCTAAATTCCTCAGATAATTTTACCCTTTTTGATTTTAAAAGAAGCGGCAGCGCTGTAGCGCAAAAATCTCTAGTGCTTCTGAAAAAAGTAGCGGCGCTGCCGTTACCGCTACACAAAAAGAAGCGCCGCTATTAGCGCGCGATACAAGATAGCCCCACCTCTGCAAATACCTATAAGTATTTATAAAAAATATTGATAATTATAAAGTAAACCAATTTGTTAAATAACTAATATAAGAATTTATAATTGTCAATATTAATTGTAGGTGATTATGTAATATTGTATATCTGATGAAACTATGAAGCCAAAAACTTATGTTAACTGTTCATTTATGCAATTTATATTTTAATCAGTAATCGTATAATTTTGTGTCACGAGAGGTCGCTGTATAACATTTTGAGTGTTTTGATTGGTTGACTAAATAGTCGAAGCTAATTTCTTTGTTAAAAGAATGTTCAGTAAAAATGAATAAGATCACTATTGATTATCAGCTGTGTTTTGGCTAACCCTAGTCGGTTTGCGTCACTTCCTCTTAATTAAATGTGTTAAGTGTTCCTGTGTGTTTAATATTGTGAATTTAAGATAAAGTTTTTCTAATTATTGTACTATTCTGAGTTATTGATGGTTTCATACTTACCTAATTATAGATTTTATTTATTTATTTATCCGGTATTACATTGTACAGATTACCTCTTGAAATCTGAATTATTGTGCATGACACAGATATTTCAAGGTAGAACACTGTTTATGATGCTACATTTAAAATATCTCTCTTGTGAGTGTATGTGATCTCTCTGAACCAAAATTACATTCATCTATATTTTAGAATCCATAAAAATCTTCGTTGCTGCGATTCTAACGTAATATGAGAAATAAATAGGAATATAATATGTTTAGTCATATATTTTTATTTATATTATTTCCATATAGTTATTAACATACATAGAAATAAATATATTCAGTTACATTATTATTTAAAAATTATTTAAATATTCCTCACGGCGAGTCTTCCTAACGGCGAATTTTCCTAACGGCAAATTTTCCAACGGCGAAAATTCCGGTGGCGAAAATTCCGACGGCGAAATTTTCCACGGTGAATTCTCCGGTCACCAACTGAATCGATATGATATTTATTCAAAAATTTAATATAAATGAAATATTTTCAAACAATATTTTCGAAATTGAATAAACAGTAATTTTGTGTTCTATGAATTATTTTTGGCATTAGGGGTTATGTTGCAAAATATTTGTTGTCTCTACATTTTCGGACACATAAGAAAAGAAAATATAATAATAATAATAACTTTTATTCTAATTAGTAACATGATACCTGAAGGTATAAATAATAAATATCAATTGAAATTAAACTTAAATATAAATTATCATTTATAGATTTTTCGGGTTCGAAAATTTGGAACCGTTTGATAACACAGAACTTACCATAAAATGGGGGTACCAAACGTTTCGTCGAAGACATTTCGTCGACTGGACGTTACGTCAACAAGAAGTTTCGTCGACAAATAATCATAAAGGGGATTTCGTAAAATTTTCGTAAAGGGACTGCCTATCCCCCCCCCCTCCACTTAAACCCTTTGCCAGGTCATTAAACAATCACGAAGTGTGCAGTACAACAGACTATAGCGGATACAAAAAACTACATAAGAGTTTCAAAATAATCTTCGATTATGTATGTTTATATTCATTTATATATTTATGCTAATGTCCTCTTTACGAAAATTCATCGACGAAATGCCGTTTGACGAAACGTCTGCAAACCATAATGGGACATGTTGATGAGCACTATAGCTCTAAGTTTTAATTATCTATAATGTGAGTTTTAATCGTCTTATTTACAGCTGCTTTCATCATATCATAATTCTAAGGGGGAAAAACACATAAAGATCTAAATAATTTTTCAAAGAATAGAAAATAATAAACCGTGTCTAATATGGTGAAATCCGAATAAACTTTATTGAGAATTATTTATCCTCTATGTATATAATTTATAGTAACTGTTAAAATTTCTCCTTTCATATAGACTAATTTCTGAACTACTACGTATAATTGCTATTGATGTTTATTGTATTTACCATGAAATAATCGGCTCAAAAAAATGATGTGATCTTCTACATTTACGATCTGTAATATCATCGAGATATGCTTCGCAACTATTACAGCTTTAATAAAAGCGGGGTGTAATAAAAGCTGGGCCTGCCTATATATATTTTTGGTATACCTAAGTATGATAGATGAGTTTCCAATATTTACAAAGTACAATATTAGGTATAAAGTTGCAGTTAAGCTTCTACTGAGAGTGTCGAAGGTATACTTCCCCTTCTGTTGTTTTATTGAATATTGGCTATTAAATGAAAAAGGTGAGATTTATCATAGTCACCTATTAGATTTGTTATAATTATACAGTCATAACGCATATTCATCTCGTGGTTTTTTGAGTAAAAAGAAGATTTGATACAGCGTTTGATATCGCAACGTCCTGCGAGTATTGCTCGATGTCCTTAATTAAAGACAGCCATACACTATCATGTGCACATGACAGGTACGCCCGAACAGTCACGCCTGTCAGGTTTACTTGATACCTGAGGAGCACACAAACGTACTCTTCATGCATACCTGTCAAGTTTATCAGTTCGCTATGGATTTCGAGAAAATGGGTAGTAATCTCTCGATCCTTATCATCTGTAATTTTTGTGAAATGTAAAAACAAAAGGAGGAAGCGTAAACGATGGTGTTAGAAATGGACGCAAAGAAGAAATAAATGTAGCCATATCAATCTTTTTAACGAGCGATTTGAGAAATGTTGATTTTCTGCACATGAATGAATCAGTGAACAAATAAAGAGAGTAAATAAATGTATACCTAATCATAACCCTCCTCAATTTGAGGAAGTAATAACTGAAAGATGTTCAGGTACACCTGATGAAACCGCCACACCAGGATTCAGTAATATAGTTATTATATTCTGCACCACACACATATCAAGTTTACTCGTCTGTCAGGCAGAACTGATAGAATTTTCATCAGTTGTCAGGTTGCCTGAGAGGTTAGTTTCTCCAGCCACACACTGTCATGTGCATAATGATAGATTGATAGTGTGTGGCTGACTTTTGGTATTTCTATTTAATTTCCTATTTATTATATTTATTGGAGCAAGTAAAGATGACGAACCATGGTCCGTTAACTTTACTAATTTAAATTCTGGTCCGTTATCTTTACTTGCTTAAATTATTAATATTTGACCAATAATTGGAATAAGAACATAATTTTGGAATCATAGATACCACATTCAAGGATTTAAGCAGAGGTTTTTTTTCCATTTTTTAAAATGGATCACGTTTTTTTATCAATTCTTATAATTAATAAAATATGCAAAATTATTGTATAATTATTAATATTATCATTTATAAGGTTGTATTTTTATAAAATATTAAAGAAAAAATATTTATTTAAACTAAAAAATGTATTTTGGTCCGTTATCTTTACCAGCTTCATTTCTGGTCCGTTGACTTTACTTGGTCCGTTACATTTACTTGCTCCTAGTTATTTAATTATTATAAGTATCTATAATACCACCTTTTTCTATATAATTGCCAATATTTAATAGAATAATAGAAGATAAGCTTCGACACTCTTAGTCGAAGCTTACCAATATATTATAATATGTAGTATGTATGAAAAAGGAACATATAGCTGTAATCCGCCTTGTAGATATTTTTACCGCGATATTCCAATGTCGCGGTTTCCAATCCAATAAATGTGTAAACTACCAGCTTTTCTACTCTGAGTTCCCTTTGCTATGATGAAATAGTGATACAGATTAAAGTTCATTTCTTCAACAATTGGGTTAGACTTTGGAAAGAAAAGGTTCTGTCTACTCAAAAAGGTAGATTCCTGAGTAATCACCAAGAAAGACCAAAATACAGACTATGGCTTGGAATGAAATCAAGGCTTAAGGAAACAGTCTCTGCAAGGCTTCGCATTGGTCATGTGGGTGTTAATAGTCACTTGCATCGATTTGAGATGAGTGAGTCTGATAGATGTGACTATTGTGGGCAGTGTGACACTGTGGAGCATTTCCTGATGCAATGTGTAGAATTCAGTGATATTAGATTTAGAACTGAACTACAAAATAATCTTTGACAACTTGGAGTGACATTAAACATGACTAATATTCTCCTTGGGGGAGAGTTTGATGAAAAAATTCAAATGAAGATTCATAAATTAGTTATTATTTATGTATTAATGTCTGGAAATTATTTTAAACTGTAGCTATTTATATATTTTTGTAACAACATTTACACAGTAAATGTTGTTGCAAGCTAAAGAGGACCTAGCATATATCCAAGTGATAAAGCATGTCCAAACTCGCCATTTTAATGGCGAGTTTGTGACAGTTATTTTGAGCCCTTCAATTGCAAATGGCAAGTTTTATCTATTTTTTTCCTATGCTACTGTGCTACAATGTTATTTTGGGGAGAATTTATGAAAAATTGATCATTTTGGAGAGAATTTGTTGAATTTTGGAGAGAGCTGGAGAGACAAATGGTGAGTTTATGAGACATACTATTTCACTTGGGCATATATATTATTAAACTAATTTCACTTATGTGATTCTTGAACCTTAACATGGTAGGTAAGCTAGGTCCCCTAATAAAGGGTGGGTTAAGGTTCAACCCATATTAATGGGATATGACCAGTCTGCAGAATGCGTCTCTTCCCAGTCTGCAGAATATGGAACATTTTTCCAAGACTCTCTGCGGGAGTTTTTGATTGAATTTTAGAAATTGGAGATCTCTGCGGGAGATCTTGAATTAATTCCTATGTTACCATTAATTTAGCTGCGGGAGATTTTGAATTAATATTTAATTCCTATGTTACCATTAATTTAGCTGCGGGAGATTCTGAATCTGCTGCTGAGCCAGGTTATAGAGTATGGCTGGGCAATCGCCATAAATGAATAATAGAAAATAAAAAATAGCCACAGATAGCCAAGAAAAATCGCCAGTCACCATTAAAATAAGGTTACATTATCCATAGACCCTATTTCTATAGGTAGGTAGGAACATGTCACTGTCAGACGTACCTAGTTAGGTACTAGATTTATGAGATTGCAAGCCAGGTTGAGTATCTTGTTATTCTTGTACCTATAGGTTTTCTAATTCTCTTTTTTTCCCAGTTAGATCACAGAACATAGGTTATAGTCTATATAAATTAATATAGGAAGATGTTAAGGGATGTTTAGTTTAAATAAATGAAATAATAAATGTTTCACTGTTATTTGAACACCAGAGGGAACGTAATAATTGAGGGGGAGCATATAAGCCAATCAGAGAGAGACGTACCAATGACACCGGCCAATCAGAGAGAGGCATTCCACTGATACCAGCCAATCAGGGAGAGGCATGCCGTGATGTCATACATTACAAACGTACATAAAAGATTCAAACTGATATAATGTGAATATGTATTAACTGCCATCTACCAATAACTTTAAATTAATAAGGAGAACTGAATCAGATATTAAAATGAAAGTACACCATTCATAAAATCATAACACATTTCCTTATAACCTACAAACTACACCTAAGTAAATTAGACTAGGTAGTTATGTGGCTTACATACATGCACAATATAAAATAATTCTATAGTTCAATATAGGTACTTAATTTGAAATTTCCAATTCCACTGTGTAATGAACTTCACACTACCTAAATACCTAGGTACTTAAATAAATCTTTGAACCAAACATGTTTAGTTTAGTTTGAATCGTTTCTTTGTCTCAAACATCAGAACATGTCCAGAAGTTCTGGACATGTTCTGATGTTTGAAATAAGTAAATAAATCTGGACCAGAACATGTTCGGTTCAAAGACTTATTTAGGTAGATTATAGATATGTAGTGTGAAGTTGATTACACATTGGAATTGGAAATTAAGTATTTTTTTACTTGATCGAAAATGTGGACCCATCCTATAATTCATAACTTGCCCACTAAAGCTGTGAATTATTGGACCGTTCCACAATTACGACCACATGTAAAAAATGATATTATAATTATTCACCTTTTATTTTAATTAGGTAGTATTTATAATACCTGCAGATGAAATAGATACCAATTAAACTAAAAGTGATCGAAAAACGGAAAAGTGAAAACTTCTTATAATTTGGATCTTGCTTGCTAAACTTTGTTTCCACAAATTGTTTAGGACTGTAAGTATATGGGACAAGCATGTAATTTGCAGCTATCATTACGTCATCAAATTTAAACCAATCACAGTCAATATAACAGTAGCATTGATGATGTAACTTAATCAAAATTTTGATTTGACAGTAGTGGGTTGTCATGTCTAATGTAAATCTGGGTCCAAACTATTATGTACGTTTGTTTCACTTGTTTTCAATTAACACTAAGACAAGACAACCTGTACATGTCATCTTAAGTTATTATTAATACATCGACATCGTAAGTTAAGGGAATGGTTTCCGGTATTTTCCATTTTTTTCGGTTTTTTTTTTTTAATTTAGTTACCCTGCAAATCTACCAAAGAAAACTCATAAAAAATTCCATTCACCTAGTACGTTTGTACGTGTGTCAAACGCGCTTCTCAGTTTGGGGGTTAGGGAGTTATTCTCTTATAGAGAGTGGGTTTCACCCACTAACAATCTCTGTGCGCGCTCGTTTTGCTCTTCAGTTATAACTCTGACGCTCTTGAGTGCAGATGTTTTGAAATTGTTCTGTGTATACTGTGTATTAGCAAAGTGTGTGTGGTACCTTTCTATACGTGGATCAGTATTGTGATAGCTATTCTTTTGTCTTGTTGTTCTTTGCCCTGCTCACGTAAGTAATTATGCCGCCTAAACGTCGTAATTTCAAACGTAAAGTAACACCTGTTTGCGATATAGCTGATGCAATAGCTATAGACCCCTCCCCCCCCCCCCCTCAACCTACTACATTTGGGCGTCGAGTCTCTGTTTTTGCATCTGAGCAACCAAAAGCAGGGGTATCCAACCCTTATATTGTAATAAGTTCAGCGGTCGTGGAGAATCTGTTAGCTAAAGTAACTGAAGTATGTGATATTTGTAATGGTATAAAAACTGGTAGAATTGTGACTGTATATGTTGATTCTTCTATTGAATTCACTTGCAGTCTTTGTGACGTTGCGGAAACTGTCTCAGGGGATAGTGCAATTGTGACCCTAGATGGGCAACCATCGAAGTACACATATGCTACTATTGCCACTGTTTATAATTCAGTTATCAACGCCACAGGGTATGCAGGTATATTGAAATCAGGAAATAACATGCACATGCATACTATGGGTAAACCGGTTTATTATGCTGTTACCAAATATATATATGGCCAGATGAATCTATATCGCGAACAGATGTTAGGTCCTGATAGCATTGGTGTGAAAGGTTTAGTTGATTACTATGGTAAGGAATTGAATCGTTTACCCAATGCTACTACAGGAATGCTAGATATTGATGTTAGCTTTGATGGAACTTGGATGACTCGCGGTTATAAGTCACATATTGCTGCGGCATTTGTGATGGATTGTCATTTAGGATCTGTTGTAGATTTTGTTGTATTGTGCAACTATTGTGAGGCATGTACTAAAAAGAAAAATTCCTCCTCACAAGAGGAATTTGAAATTTGGAAAGAAACTCACAATTGTTGCACGATAAATTTCGATGGCAAAGCAGGGGCAATGGAATCCGCTGCGGCTGTAATACTTTGGTCACGTTCTGAAAGACTTGGTTTACGCTATTTGACTTTTGTGGGTGATGGTGACTCATCTGCCTTCAATGCTGTTCGAGCATTGAATGGTGGCTCCGGTCCTTATGACACGCCCGTACTAAAGGAAGAATGCGTAAACCACGTCTGTAAACGGCTTGGTACTAGGTTGAGGAAGTTGAAGAAGGAATCTGTTGCTAAATTGTGGCGCCTGTGTTTGAAGGTCAAGTTCTGCAGTAAAGATAGAGCTGTGTTTGCAGCAATCTATTCTGCGCTCAATCACAATTTTGGAAGTATTCTGGGCTCTTTGTTGGTGAAGATGCGTCCTCCCCCTCAAACAGTTATGAATCGTATTCAGTTGCTTCGACCAGCACTGATTGATACTCCCAGACGTAAGCGTAAGAGATCTTCAGTTGCGACTGCTGATCCAGCATACGCCCCTGGAGAGTTTTGAGGTCGTTTGTTGTTTTTGTGTTCTTTCTGTGTTGTTTTTTTGCCTCCCATTTATGGTTGAAGGCTTCGTCGCTGCCTGGGTTGACCCCCGAAGCGACCTGATGAGTCTTCTTGGCTGGGACGAAAAGCATATAGTTTTTTTTTAAATTTAAAAAATTTATTGAAAAATATTTTTCTTCCTCCATTATCTCAGTACCATTTTTTCTCAAATTCTCCACGTTCAAAAGTATAGAACTTTTTGGGGGTTGGTGCTACAGAAAAATGTATAAGAGCTAATATGTTCAGACCGAAATTCCTAAGGTCGTGGTGAAGCCCTTTTCCTATAACTTTTTCTAAAAACTTAATTTTTTTTGAAAAACAAAAAAAAAAAAAAAATATGACAATTTTTTTTAAAATTCAAATAAAAATTTTTTCAGATAGAAATTCAAAAAAAAAGCTGCACCACGACCTTAGGATAGTAGTAGAGAACATATTAGCTTCAATAAATTTTTCTGTAGCACCAACCCCCAAGCCGTTCTATAGTTTCCCGGGGGGGGGGTCGAAAAAGAAGGTTTTTCGACCCCCACGGGGGAGGGGGGCCCCAAAATGAAAAAATCTCAAAAGAGAGCATATGATTTCTTTTCACTTTACACCTTATGTTAAAATCTCAGCTCAATCGGACAAGTATTATTGGTACATCCTAAATACCGGAAACCATCCCCTTAAGTTATTAATGTACATCTTAAGGTAGTGATTTGTTACCATTACCGTATTATGTAATCAAGCCGATCGATATGATTTTAATTGTCGCTATTATGACGTCACGTGCACAAAATACCTAAGATTGTTTGTACTATATCATTCTATGAACATTAGTATGCAACCTATAGGTATGTACCTACAGCCAGTCGTGTCAAAAATAAAAGCATCTTGAAATGAAATGTATGCATTAGGTAGGAAGTACATTACATTGATGATAAAATGAAAATTACATATGATGATGAAAATCACTGTATATTTTCATTATTTTACGATCAAATAGTCGCCATTTAATTTAGAACTAGATGGCAGATTTGTGAATTATCGCCATAACAATAAATAGAATATTATTTCCAAATATAGTTATCGCCATAAATATGGTGATAAAGGCCTTTCTCTTGAACCTGGCTGCTGAGAGTCAGAGAGTAGCTCTCTCTCAAATTAAAGTCTCTGCGGGAGAAGAGACGCATTCTGCAGACTGGGTCTCTTCTCCCGCACCAAGTAAAATTGTATGTCTTATAAACTCACCATTTGTCTCTCCAGCTCTCTCCAAAATTCAATAAATTCTCTCCAAAATGATCAAATTATCATTAATTCTCTCCGAAATAACATTGTAGCATAGGAGAAAAATAGAAAAAACTCGCCATTTGCAATTGAAGGGCTCAAAATAACTCTCACAAACTCGCCATTAAAATGGCGAGTTTGGACATGCTTTATTACTTGGCTCCCGCAGAGATTTTAATTTGAGAGACAGTTACTCTCTGACTCACAGTAGCAGATTCAGAATCTCCCGTAGCTAAATTAATGGTAACATAGGAATTAATTCAAAATCTCCCGCAGCTAAATTAATGGTAACATAGGAATTAATTCAAGATCTCCCGCAGAGATCTCAAATTTCTAAAAATTCAATCAAAAACTCCCGCAGAGAGTCTTGGAAAATGTTCCACATTCTGCAGACTGGGGATATGAACCAGTCAAGAGAACTCTATTTAATTGTCTCTTTCCCAGTACACTCTTCATCTTGCTGTCAGTAAGGTGAAGATGTGGAAGAGAACCTGGTAGTTGTCTCTTTCCCAGTACACTCTTCATCTTGCTGTCAGCCTGTCAGTAAGGTGAGGATGTGGAAGAGAACCTGGTAGTTGTGTCTCTCCCAGTACACTCTTCATCTTGCTATCAGTAGGGTGTAGATGTGGAAGAGAACCTGGTAGTTGAGTCTGTTACAGACTCAACTGTAACTTCAACAAAAGATAGCATATTTTAACAATATATACAGACTGTCTGTATATATTGTTAAAATATGTTATCTTTTGTTTTATTTAGACTTTTCTATTTTTTGTTTCCTATATTATATTTTTGTTTCCTATATCAATCTTACCACTTTTGATTGAATTCTGCATACCTTTTAATATTGTTTTAAACCTAGAAGTTTCCAGGCAGAACGGAATAACCATCCTGGTTATCCAACAGCTTTAGGTGGTCTTTAGACTTTGGTTTAAAGCCACCAAAACTGTGAAGAAGAAGAAGTAAACTACCAGCAGATCAGATTATCAGAATCGAATATAATGTGCAGGACCACAGTTCATAGAATAGGGACTATTCTATGAACTGTGTGCAGGACTTAGAGTTGGCTGAGATTCTGTTGTTCGTTGGTGATGCTGATGCAGAGATGTGTAAGAAATTTATTGGGGATATGTGGAGGAGGAGACAATTCTATCTGAGATGAGACAGAAATGGATTGATACTTTTAAGATATTTCTTAAAAATATGAACTGTGTAAGATAATGCGAACATTCCACTGACTAAGTGCAGTGGCCATGTTTCGCGATAGCCAGTCTGGAAAGTAGTGCAGGACGTCGTTAATTTTTCTTGTTTAATTTTAAACCGTCGTTAAAAATAATATAAATCGTCGTTTTGTAAATATTAACCAATAATCTTGGTCGTTAAATTAAATCAGACTTACTAATATCTCGTACTATACTACTATTATACCACAGAGTACAGACCAATGAATAGGAAGATGTTTAACGCTATTGGCCAAATATCAACCAATCAGAGAGAGGCATAACCTGACGACGGTGACATCACACATTACAAACGTATACCTAATATGGGTAGTTATATAATTATGTAATGGTCAAAGCAAAATTTTCATTCACTAGCTATCAATTAGGAGTGACTGAAGCAGATATGGGAAAAAAAGTGTAGGTAATTAAAGTATAAAGGTATATTTATCATAAAATAGAAAGAAGGGGGTTTAGGGAGGGGGGGGGGCTCTCCTATATCACCCCCTCTCACAGAAACCCTGAATAGCTCTTAATTATTATTATTTTAATTGTCAATGGCATTCATTCATGATACCAATTAAAATAATAATAATTATGATATGGCTAGCTTCTTTCTTAGGAATGTATAAGACCGAAGATGTGAAACTGATTGATAATTCATAAGTTACCCTAGTACCTATAGGCTAATAGCTATGTACATTCTTTCAGTTTAATATATTTACTCAAAATACCTAATTAAACTAACAGTAATGTTTAAGCTAGTGCTTTATAAATTATCAAATTCAAATCTAAATTTTTCGATCATATTATTTCTTAAATATTAAGGCTAATTGTAAATACTTAAAAACATGTACAAGTCCAGACAGCTGTCTGGTACGGGTGTAGGTCATAAGCCCCCCGGTCAAGAGCCCCCCCCGGTCAAGAGCCCCCCCTGGTCATGAGCCCCCCCTGGTCATGAGCCCCCCTAGGTCATAAGCCCCCCCGGTCAAGAGCCCCCCCGGTCATGAGCCCCCCTACTTTTAAATCCTTATTTACCTATATTATTTAATCCTTATTGACACTTTTGTAGTTCATTACTGATTAGACATAAAATATATGTATATCGGGGGGCGTGCCGCCCCCCGAACCCCCCTGCCAGGTCATTAAACAATCAAGAAGTGTGCAGTACAACAATCTAGCGGATACAACAAACTACATTAGCAACTCTCAGTTATTTCTATCTAAGTAGTTCTTCATTTGTTTAACTAGGTAAATAAGGATTAAAAAAACATGGAGGGGGGGTTCGTGACCGGGGGGGGGGGGGGCTTATGACCTAGGGGGGCTCATGACCGGGGGGACTCTTGACCGTACCCCATCCGGTACATGTCTAGAACCGAAAATCTTAAATTCAAACATTTAGCTGTACTTATAATAGAAAGGTATTTAGTGTTAATTAGATATACTGTATAACTTGATTAACATTATTCTTAACACTCCATGCTTATATTCATTGATATAAGTTTTTCTATATTTAACAAGTACAATACATGTTTGAGACTGTTAAGATTAGCGCGTCATCCTGACAGCCATTTTGTTTATTAACTTATGTATGTGAACTTATGATTTAAATATTTTAATCATACATTTTTAAATTTTATAATTTCCTACTTACCTAATAATTATTATGTAATTTCAATTTAAATTGCTATCCATGATACTTGCACTCTTATACCTCCAGGTATAATATCATGGATACCAATCGAAATATAGGTAGGTAGGTATATAAGTTTATATTTCTGTGATCGAAAATGTGGAACCATACAATAATTCAAAGTACCTACTTCCAGTAATTTACGCTATTCCCTTCCATATATTTAAATACGCTGTACATTAATAAACTTTATCAATGTACAGTGTATTTAAACCTTGGGAATAGCGTAAATCACTGGAAGTAGGTAGTTTGAATTATTGTACGCTTCCACATTTTCGATCATAGAAATATAAACCTGTATACCTACCTATTTTAATTCGTTATTTCGATTGGTACTATCCATGATACCTGGAGGTATCATGGATACCTATCGATATAAGAGTGCAAGTATCATGTATAACTATCTAAATAGAAATTTCTAACATTTCTATCGCGGCGATAGAAATATTAGCTCGAATGAAGCAGCACTCTATCATATTAGAGTGCTGACTGTCATTTGTAGCTGCTTGATAAGTTGATATGTATTTCAGTGGGGTTCTTGTCTGAGTGATTCAATGCGTTGGGTGGTTGTTTGATTAGATATATATACTTATGCCTCTTTTCTCCTCTCCGGTCTGACGGTTGGCTTCAATTTAGGATCCATTTTCTGGGTGTTGGTGTTAAATGTTTTTAACAAAAAAATAAAGATTTTAATTGTTTTATACATATGACCATATATCTATTACCTTGATTTTTTTTTTGACTGGTAGTAGATATGAATTCATATCTGCTACTTGTTGTATTGGAGCTTTATGATGAGGGGAGGGTGAATTACCTACTACCTACCCAGTCTGCAGAATGTGTCTCTTCTCCCGCAGAGACTTTAATTCGAGAGATAGCTACTTCTGACTCTCAGCAGCAGATTCAGAATCTCCCGCAACTAAATTAATGGTAACATAGGAATTAATTCAAAATCTCCCGCAGCTAAATTAATGGTAACATAGGAATTAATTCAAAATCTCCCGCAGAGATCTCCAATTTCTAAAATTTCATTCAAAAACTCCCGCAGAGAGCCAGTCTGCAGAATGTGTCTCTTCTCCCGCAGAGATTTTAATTTGAGAGAGAGCTACTCTCTGACTCTCAGCAGCAGATTCAGAATCTCCCGCAGCTAAATTAATGGTAACATAGGAATTAATTCAAAATCTCCCGCAGCTAAATTAATGGTAACATAGGAATTAATTCAAAATCTCCCGCAGCTAAATTAATGGTAATATAGGAATTAATTCAAAATCTCCCGCAGAGATCTCCAATTTCTAAAATTTAATTCAAAAACTTCCGCAGAGAGTCTTGGAAAATTTTTCCATATTCTGCAGACTGGGCAGAGAGTCTTGGAAAAATGTTCCATATTCTGCAGACTGGGTACCTACCTGAACGAGTTAGAGTGCCGTTGCCAGTCTGGAAAAATAGGTGCTTTCTGATGAACTAATTACTCTGTTGGAGTTTTACAGACAAAAAAAAAATTAATGGTAAATTGCTAAAAATTGTATACCAGTCTGTATTTGGTGCACAAAATTCCACTGACTTTTTCAAAAAGCTGAAAAAATCCACCATAAATTTCCGGTAATTTTGCTGATCCACCGACATTTTCCCTATTTATCCACTGAAAATTAATGGTAATATAGGAATAAATAGCTAAAAATCCACTGACTTTGTCAGAATATTATTTTCCAAGGGAAAAAATTCAACCGACATGTCGGTGGTCGACGGTGGAATTCACCACAAAATATAGACTGGATTGTATAGTCCGCAGCATTTAGCTGTTAGCATATAGAGTTCATCTGTTAGCCTAAGCAGTTTTCCAGACTGGTGCCGTTGCCACTGGCCCTACTCTGTTTATAATAATCTGAATCTAATTTAGCTATTTTTGGGAATTTAGTCAATTTACATCATACTCTTAGCATTAATACAAAGTTGACTGAAGTCTGGACTCAGATAGCTATTCTTATTCGTATAGAATCAGTATGACACCAGTCTGCAGAATGTGGAACATTTTTCCAAGACTCTCTGCGGGAGTTTTTGATTGAATTTTTAAAAATTGGAGATCTCTGGGGGAGATCTTGAATTAATTCCTATGTTACCATTAATTTAGCAGTTGGAGATTTTGAATTAATTCCTATGTTTCTATTAATTTAGCTGCGGGAGATTCTGAATCTGCTGCTGAGAGTCAGAAAATAACTCTCTCTCAAATTGAAGTCTCTGCGGGAGAAGAGACACATTCTGCAGACTGGGACTATGACAGACCCTTTGCTGTTCCTGATACAATTGAACACATGTTGTTGCATTGTAATAATTACTACACATAGACGAATTATAAGCATGTGGACTTGTACAGTGAGTCACTGTGATGATGTACTATCAGAGAAAAGAGTCACTGTGATGATGTTCTATCAGAGAAAAGAGTCACTGTGATGACGTACTATCAGAGAAAAGAGTCACTGTGATGATGTACTATCAGAGAAAAGTCACTGTGATGACATACTATCAGAGAAAAGAGTCACTGTATGACGTACTATCAGAGAAAAGAGTCACTGTAATGATGTACTAACAGAGAAAAGAGTCATTGTGATGATGTACTATCAGAGAAAAGTCACTGTGATGACGTACTATCAGAGAAAAGAGTCACTGTATGACGTACTATCAGAGAAAAGAGTCACTGTAATGATGTACTAACAGAGAAAAGAGTCATTGTGATGATGTACTATCAGAGAAAAGAGTCACTGTGGTGATGTACTATCAGAGAAAAGAGTCACTGTGATGATGTACTATCAGAGAAAAGAGTCACTGTGCTATCAGAGAAAAGAGTCACTGTGCTATCAGAGAAAAGAGTCACTGTGATGATGTACTGTCAGAGAAAAGAGTCACTGAGATGATGTACTATCAGAGAAAAGAGTCACTGTGATGATGTACTATCAGAGAAAAGAGTCACTGTGATGACGTACTATCAGAGAAAAGAGTCACTGTGATGGTGTACTATCAGAGAAAAGAGTCACTGTGATGGTGTACTATCAGAGAAAAGAGTCACTGTGATGGTGTACTATCAGAGAAAAGAGTCACTGTGATGATGTACTATCAGAGAAAAGAGTCACTGTGGTGATGTACTATCAGAGAAAAGAGTCACTGTGATGATGTACTATCAGAGAAAAGAGTCACTGTGATGATGTACTATCAGAGAAAAGAATCACTGTGATGATGTACTATCAGAGAAAAAGAGTCACTGTGATGATGTACTATCAGAGGAAAGAGTCACTGTGATGATCAGAGAAATTGCTGTAATCTAATTCAACTAAACATTTTGTCTAATTTACATGAAAAACGGAGACTATATGAATTATTAGTATTTTTATAATATATAGTAAATGTACTTGGTACTTGAAAGTACTTTAAAAAGTACTTGGTACTTGTACTTTGAAAGTACTTTCTTATTTGAGTACTTGGGCAACTACTTCAAGTACTTTGATTTACGAGTAGTTTTACTTTGTACTCAAGTACTTTCGATGTACTTTTCGCCCATCTCTGACAGCGTGACACAAAAAAAAGAGGGATGAAAGTAAACGCATATAACTCAAAAAATAGTACACTCAGAAAGATGAAATAAAAACCACAAGATAGAGTATATCTTCAAGATTTATTGAGTCTATAACAAATGCTCAAAATTCCCGCATGTGGAATCCAACAAAGCCCAACAGGATTTTCGAGAAACCTCTACCTCGCCTAAGTTATAGCTCATTTTGAGCATTTGTTATAGATTAAATAAATCTTGAAGATATTCTCTATATTGTGGTTTATATTCCATCTCTCTAAGTGTACTACTTTTCGAGTTATGAGCGTTCACTTTCATCCCTCTTTTTTTGTGTCACACTGTATTTTACTGAGAGCAGAAATGGAAAAAGAGAATTTGTTGGGGATTTTGGGAGAATCGTCACTACTCCTTCAGTAGTCAACCGATTTGATTGAAACAAACTTTAAAAGATAGCCTGATTTATTCGCTACACTTTCCAGAGAATAAAAATTCAAAATAACAATTTTAAATGTCAAAATTTGATAAAATATAATCGTATGGACTTGTATTTTTTTCTGATTTTGTCACTAAAATTGCTTCTTCTCCCTCAATATTGAATCGATTTGGTTGAAACATGCTTTAATATGTAGCCTGGTGTATTTACTATCTTTATTAGAGAATATAATTTTAAAAAATTTAATTTTAATGGTCAAAAATTAGAATTTTGCATGGACTTGGAATCTTTTCTAATGGTTCCACTAAAATTGATTCTTCTCCTTCAATAATGATTTGATTTGCTTGAAACAAGCTTCAATTGGTAGCCTGGTGTATTTACTACAATTTTTCTTGATAGTAAAATTTTGAAAATCAAATTTTAAATAGTCTAAAAATTAATTTTGTATTGACATGTTCATTTTTCTTTCTGGATTAGGTAGTAATTTTTCGAGATTAGGACCAAGTGTAAGGATTGTGTGCAATTTTCTTCAGATTGGGTGCAATTCTCAGGGTTGGATGCAATTATCAGGATTTTGCACAATTTCCGGATTGGGTGCGAAAATGTTGTGATATCTCGGATTTGATAATTTACTGTTGTAAGTTTGGTGCCAAATCTAAGTTGCCAAATATTTGATTGTTTGTATTATATATGAAAATGAACAACCGTATTGAAACATAAATATTTGTTTTGTTTTATAATTGTTTGTGTGAATGGATGTTATTTATTGAATCTACCCGCTAGGAGCTCTGAGCTCAGCCCAAGAACATCTCCTGATTGTTGTTGGTGTTGGTAATTTTGAGGAAATTGTCGCTACTCCTTCAATAGTGATCCGACGTGATTGAAACAAACTCTAAGTGGTAGTCTGGCTTTTTCGCTACACTTTCTGTGCCCCTGACGAATTTGCCATAGTTGCAGCTCTCCCCGGGGAGTATCACTTGGAGTGTTATGTCTCGTTCAACGAACACTTCTGATTTAATCCCGATATTTACATTAATTTACTGTGAACAGAAAAAGATATCTCTACGAAAACTTTACCAGTTTATGCAGACTTGGATTAAACCTATATCATTTCTCTTAATTGGGGAAAATTTATGAGTACTTTTCTGAATCTATGAACATTGTCATTCACTGGTGGTAAGTGACTTTGTTCATGGAGCCACTTTCCTTTCTGAGGGTTTTTCCAGTTCCTTGTATTTAATTTCCTTTTGACGACAGTGATAGGACGACCGTTCAAAATTGAAAATATTCAAAAATGGATCAAAACGACTGGTAACACACTGATACATTGAGCACAGTTCTGTGTCCCTTCCTTCACTACTAGCCTGGTTTCTCCATCAGCATAACTGCGCCCCAGATTGTAACAGATCCCCCCCTCGAAAGGTCTCTCATGATTTTCTTCAGATCATGCCAGTAGCACGAGGATCCATCAGGCCCTTCAAATTTAAACTTTTTTCATCAGAGAAAGGACATTTTCCCAATTTGAATGGACTAATGGATCCCACTGCTTGTGGCAAGATCTGAGCATACTTTCATTGTCCACCTCTTCTACTAGGACTTTTTTTCTAGTAGAAGTAGTGCATGGGGACACTCTCAACACTTCAAATGATAGTAATAAGAAGTAGCTAGCTAATATTGAATGTGTAACAAAATGAGTCTATAGACAGTTACTTAAATATAAAGAAGTATTGTTTTAAATCCAATAGAATTGCTAGCTAAGTGCGCATGTATTTTTCATTAGCTATTATTTCGAATAAAATAATTTCTCAGTGTAGTTCATTAGACTTTTATTTATAATATTTAGCTATTTTATATTCTGAATCTGATAAGAATACCTATATACTGATAAGGTTATCTAATATCTACTACCATGGCTATACAATCTCTTTCATTTAGTAGTTACTTGCTGTTTACTGTTGGTTGAGAAGATACTCTAAAGATCTTCTAGCGATGAAATGGAAATTATAACTTATTTTTTCCTTTAATAATTTCTAGTCCCTGAATTAGTTAATCAAACCTAAGATTGTGTTATTAATTAATGTGCTAGGAAAGACCCAATTATGTAATATCACTAGCATTGTCATTAGTATATAATTGATATTTTTCAGACTATAGGATAATTATAATTTCAAATCATGGGACTGAATATTCTCGGTGCTTATGCACTTAACTTTGGGATCATGATAGGCTGCTTTGTACCTGCCTACATATTCAAGACTGACAAATTCTATGACCTCACTGGTAAGCTATGAATTGTCTACCTAAATTTCTATGGATGACCAATAAAAGATTTTATACCTTATTCCATGAAATTTGATTATTTTGCTTAGCTATATAGATTTGGTTATTCTATGATGAATTTCTATCTGAAAAATTCTTCATAACAAAATCCTTCCTGCCTTCATATTATCTTTTTGAGATTTTGATCAAATTGCCTTGCATGATAATCAAATTGATAGTTTTTAAGTGGCTCTTTAGCTTTCTTCTTATTATTAAATAAAGGATTAATTCCTTTCTTAAGGTCTTAACCAAGCTACCTCCCTAAGCCACCTCATAAGAATATCTCCCCGCATGTTTGTAATTATAATTAGCTATGAGGTTTACTTGGTAATGCCTCAAACGAATAATTATTTCCTCATCATTATGTTTCCTCAGGTTCTTTGACTCACATTCTAGTCACGGCTCTCTCTCTGCTCTCCGTCAGGTCTCTGTCTACCCGCCAGACAGTCCAAGGCTCTTGTATCATACTATGGGCCTGCAGGTAACCTACTCTGCTATAACTAACCCTGTTTCTTTGGATACTAAACACACCAAGCAGTCAATTTGACTGGTTTTTACTCTTCAAACATTTGTATCACATAAATTATTATTTGTAGATAGCTAGCTACTTATTGACTAGATAATTTTCCATTGCATTTACAACAATAGATTGCATATTATTATTATAAGCATCATCACACTCCTTAAATTTAGTGATAGTATTTATTAGCATATATTTATGCACTATATAATTCCACTACTCTTTTCCAGGTTGGGTTTGTTCCTTTTCATCAGAGTTCTTGCCAGTGATGGTGACAGAAGATTCGATGAAATCATCCCTGATACTCCCAGATTTTTCAAAATGTGGATTTTACAAGGTTCTCATTCTCACTTTTCTTAATGCAGCTAATAATGGCTATGCCTTATATTATAACTGAAACTTGTTTTTTTATATCCGTTTCAATTTACTTGCCTAAAAAGAGGCTAATAGATAGCGATTTCAATATAATGATATATGAATTGCTCAATTGGTTTGTGAAATACTGATCAGTAAATATTGCAAAATACATAAATGTGTATATTGCTATAATTTGAAAATAGCTGCAATTTTATGCAGCTATTTAATATCTTAAAAGTCATCTCTTCTCTTTTTTCAATTATTTCATTCACATGAGTCATTTACCAATCAATGAAATTGTAATGCAATCCTTAATTATGTCAGTCAGTTTCACATCTTTAGTAATATAAGATAAAACTATCTATATAGCTTTTAATAATTATTTCTATTATATAGTTTTTTTTTATCTATTATAACTTAGCCACTTTTCAGCTGTGTGGGTGTGTATGAACACCTTACCCTCCTTCCTCTGCATCTTCAACTCAAGGCAAGGCAGCCTCACCACTAGGGACTATATCGGCTGGAGTATGTTTGTAGTTGGCTTCGTCATAGAAACTCTTGCCGACTACCAGAAGACACAATTCAAAGCAGATCCTGCAAATAAGGTGAGGAGGCAGTGAGTTCAGGGAGGTGATAAGTCATGAATTAATTTGGTTACTTTGAGAATTACTTTATATAAGAATGTTACGTAATACATCTGATGTTCACATAGATTGAAATTAGGTAGTTACTATCTAACAAGCCTAAGTGTTTCTAAAGTAGCTACTTCATTCCAGGGCAAGTTCATATCCCATGGCATGTGGTCAATTTCCCGTCACCCTAACTATTTCGGAGAGGCTCTCCTTTGGGCAGGTCTCTATGTCAGTGCATCCAGTGTCTTCACCGGCCTCGACTATATCTCAGGTGAATATGTTTACTTAACAGATGAACTTTAATACTAATTCCTTTAGTTATGTTTGAGATTTCTAATTGTAAAATGTAAATACCAGAATAATTGTAGATCTAAGATTTGTATTTGAACTTTTGAAGTGGGAGTGATTTATGGTTTGTCAAGACTGGATTTTTTTCCCGTTATTGACAATGTTGTAAATGAAATTAGGGAGACGTTCGTTCTTCATAAATAGAATATAGCTATTGACTGCAAACGAAATCCTTTTCAGTTGTGTGTCCTATCTTCATCTACTACCTCCTCACGAGAATATCCGGTATTCCTGCTCTGGAGAGGAATGCTCTGAAGAAGTGGGGCAAGACCGCTGAGTACCAGCACTACTTGAAGAACACCGCCCCCATGATTCCCTTCTGGCACAGCTACTGAAGAGGGACACTACATGCTTTGTTATTGGGGTCAGTGTAAGAGTGTTGAAAGGGTTGCATTCACACCTTAGATTCGATAATTCAAATTTAAAATCAAAGATTAGTCTTGAATGATGATATTTTTTCCATACATATCTGTTGATACTACAGCAAAACTTTAATTTGGCAGACATCAGCCATAATCAAAAAATTGTTTTTTTATTTCTAACAATAAATGAAAGAAGCTTCTTTTATTTTTCTTAAAGTTTGTTGTAACTTATTGATATAATTAGAGAAAGCGTTTAATGACCCCAATCACTAGTAATTTAATTTCTAGTGACATGACAGGGCACTTCTATAGCGGCTATGATAGAGGTTTTTAACAAAAAAATCTACCTTAATTAAAGCCACAGCTTTATATATTACTCAGCTATGCTTTAATTATAGTAAATTAGTAACTAGCTCACGTTTTTGTTTCCGAATAGAGCAGTTCATAAATTTTTCTCTCCAAACTAGTCATGAAGCAGGTTAGAATGTTGCTGTTCGAAAAATGAAGTAATTTAAAAAAATGTGATTGAAAGACAGTGCAATATAACGTTACGTAACAGTGCAATATAAGTTAGGTGTATAACGACTGTACAAAGATATACGTTGCAACTCATTGTGATTATTTTTTTCTTATCACCACCTGTTATTTTAATGAATGAAGATACGTAATGTTGTCTTTTATTATAGTACATGGTCACATGCTTCGCGGTTGTGCTTAGAATATTAATGTAAGGAAATTTTATGTATATTTCATCACAATAAATTTTTGATGTAATTTTGTTTTCAATTCCAATGACCATTAGTTTATGGTATAAATTCTATTAGCTATGCTTATCATTTGTTCTATTATGGTTATATTTATCATTTGTTATCTTGGCAGATGAAGCTTAGTGATAAGATATGAAACACGGAACATTTTTTTATTTCTCTAAGTGAAACAGTATGATGATGTTCATTAGAAACACCTTAAACACCTTGACACGATTAGGTACTCTTGTTTGGTGCCCCAGTATGTGATTGTGTCCACAATGGGTGATGAAGTGTCCACAATAGGAGAGAGTGTGTCCAAAAAGTTATTATACTACAATAAGATACACCTCTAACACCACTCTTGTAATTTCTGTTTCAAGAATTGTAGTGTACTGCCACCTTTGTTTCAAAGTGGCTCTAGTCGTTGCTACGCAACCGCAATATTTAGTATAAATTGCAACATCGTAAAGAAACTTTTAAACTTGTTTGTTATTTACAATATTCTTTCGGCGAATTGAATTTGTTTTCAAAATATAATATTGGAAACTAACTGTTTAATCAGAGCAACGGCTGGTAATGATATTGACTCACAGGTGGCAGCACAGTGCATTTTTGAAACCGGAATTTCATAGAGTTGTGTATCTTATTGTAGTAAAATATCTTAGGTGCCCACTGTCCGTACCTAGTTCTACTAGCGTCTAGAACCATTTTTATCAATAATAAATCACTAGTTACACTAGAATAATTTATATCGAGTAAAATATTTGATTGCAGGATATAGAGGCATAAGCTTCATGGTACATATTTATACCATCACGTTCTCTACCTATTTTGAGACTAAAATATTTTAGTCTGTCAAGTGTGTAATCTTTAAATATGTTGGGTATTCCACATTTGTTGGGAGTTAACTTTTGTATCCAGTTACTAGGCTGGGTACCTTCTTCAATATTGAAGACTGAGAAGATTTTTGATGTCACTGGTAAGTTGAAAATAAATTTATGCATTGACTTGAAATAATATTAGAAGTTGAATTTATATTTTGAGAGAAGAACTATTTATTATTAATCTTATAGTTTGTTTTGGAATATCTATTTACTAATTTTATATTTAAAATGAAGTAATTCATTTATAGTACTTTGAAAAATAGCTATACCTTTGATATATGATGAATATTTATTATTTATTTGAAAATGAAAGACTTCGCATTCATATTTAATGTATTTAAATGAATATCGACTACTCAATAGTGATGATATTCTGAGACTGTTCTTTTTTACACTCAAATGTTCCCATCACAGGCACATCAGCCCACATCATTGTGATGTCACTTGCTCTCCATCAACTTGATGGGCGTCACACCCGTCAGACTGTGCTGGGGATGATGGTTATCGTATGGGCTAGTAGGTACGCTTCAGAAAACTATTCGTTAATAGGCTAACCTCCCTAACAATGGTTTGTAGATATTTAAGTTTTTTTGCGTAGGTATAGTTACCAAGTTATGGTTAAATAAAGATCATAAAAGAATCAGCAAAATAGCCCTAACTATTAAATTCTAATTCCTTATCATTTTAATCTTAAACAATTTTTTTGTAGATAACTAGTTAGGAATTGCAGGTATATCATGTTAAAGATGCTACTAATTTGATATTAAAGTTCATATAAATACCAATTATGTTTTGCAATTTCATGGTAGACTATAAGAACTAGACACCCTTTAAAATGTTTTTATTTCCCAGGTTACTCTGTTATCTATTCATAAGATGTCTTTACAATGAGGACAAGAGATTCAAGTTAATAGTGGTGAATCCACTTCGGTTTCTAAAGGCCTTCACCATTCAGGGTAAGTGATGGACAAAACGAAACTGTTATTGGTTTCATCCAGGCATCTAGTTGTTGTTTTACCTCATCTGCTCATTCTTAATGAATATTTAGTCTACACAGTAGACCTGGTTTTGAATTATTATTCTGAAATATTACCTCATCTAGTAGCTCATCTAACATCAAAATGATTTCTGATAGAATCTCGTAGTAGCTATTGGAAGCTTCTATTAATCAGATAGTTCCACATTTTCGGTCCAATAATTCGTACCCTACTCTATTCCAATATAATAATAATTATGTTTATTGAAGATATTATGAATACTTACAAGTTCGTTAACATAAGAAAAAACATGTAGCTACATTTTTGAAATTCAAACCAATATACCTATACAAATAATTAATATCCTAAATCACATCTTCTTGTTTTAATGGAAAAATAATGTCTTTCTTAACAAAACAAAAAAAAGTAATAGGCAACAATTTAGCCAGAATATCAATATCATTACAACAAACTAAGGTAACTCTTCTCTCCAGGTATTTGGGTGTGTTTGAATCTCATCCCAGTGCTGCTATGTGTCACATCCCCCCACCAAACCGCCCCCTCCACCAGAGACTACATTGGATGGCTGATGTGGACTGTTGGTTTCTCTCTAGAGACTGTGGCAGACTACCAGAAGTTCACATTCCGCCAAGTCAAGGCAAACAAAGTCAGTTGAGGTGACAAATCTACATTTTATGTCACAATAGAGAAAAATTCCTTTAGCCAGTGATATCACTGGAGAATTTTAACTCAAATAAGATAATTTTCAACAAGCCGTTTAATTGCTGAAAAGTGATTCATAAACAGTTAAACTAATCCACTAAATAGAATACCAACTCAAAAACTACAATTTGGAAATAGAATAGTGTACAGACATTTTTTCCTGAAAATATGCCGATTAACTCTTTATCGTTCAGAAGAAAGGCTTTCTTACTAAGTTTAAATGACTAAATATAATCACAATAAAGATAAAGTATTGAAGGCTTAAATGTGAGGAGCTAACAAGTGTATCTATCCATCACCTGACAAGTGTATCTATCCATCACCTACCAAGTGTATCTATCCATCACCTAACAAGTGTATCTATCCATCACCTAACAAGTGTATCTATCCCTCACCTAACAAGTGTATCTATCCCTCACCTACCAAGTGTATCTATCCCTCACCTAACAAGTGTATCTATCCATCACCTAACAAGTGTATCTATCCCTCACCTAACAAGTGTATCTATCCCTCACCTAACAAGTGTATCTATCCCTCACCTAACAAGTGTATCTATCCCTCGCCTAACAAGTGTATCTATCCCTCGCCTAACAAGTGTATCTATCCCTCGCCTAACAAGTGTATCTATCCATCACCTAACAAGTGTATCTATCTCTCACCTAACAAGTGTATCTATCCATCACCTACCAAGTGTATCTATCCCTCACCTACCAAGTGTATCTATCCCTCACCTACCAAGTGTATCTATCCCTCAACTAACAAGTGTATCTATCCATCACCTGACAAGTGTATCTATCCATCACCTAACAAGTGTATCTATCCATCACCTAACAAGTGTATCTATCCCTCGCCTAACAAGTGTATCTATCCCTCACCTAACAAGTGTATCTATCCCTCACCTACCAAGTGTATCTATCCTTCACCTAACAAGTGTATCTATCCATCAAGTGTATCTATCCATCAAGTGTATCTATCCATCAAGTGTATCTATCCATCAAGTGTATCTATCCATCAAGTGTATCTATCCATCAAGTGTATCTATCCATCAAGTGTATCTATCCATCAAGTGTATCTATCCATCAAGTGTATCTATCCATCAAGTGTATCTATCCATCAAGTGTATCTATCCATCAAGTGTATCTATCCATCAAGTGTATCTATCCATCAAGTGTATCTATCCATCAAGTGTATCTATCCATCAAGTGTATCTATCCATCACCTACCAAGTGTATCTATCCATCACCTACCAAGTGTATCTATCCATCACCTAACAAGTGTATCTATCCATCACCTACCAAGTGTATCTATCCATCACCTAACAAGTGTATCTATCCCTCACCTAACAAGTGTATCTATCCCTCACCTAACAAGTGTATCTATCCCTCACCTACCAAGTGTATCTATCCCTCACCTAACAAGTGTATCTATCCCTCACCTAACAAGTGTATCTATCCCTCACCTAACAAGTGTATCTATCCCTCAACTAACAAGTGTATCTATCCCTCGCCTAACAAGTGTATCTATCCCTCGCCTAACAAGTGTATCTATCCCTCGCCTGACAAGTGTATCTATCCATCACCTAACAAGTGTATCTATCCATCACCTAACAAGTGTATCTATCCCTCGCCTAACAAGTGTATCTATCCATCACCTAACAAGTGTATCTATCCATCACCTAACAGGTGTATCTATCCCTCACCTACCAAGTGTATCTATCCTTCACCTACCAAGTGTATCTATCCATCACCTACCAAGTGTATCTATCCATCACCTACCAAGTGTATCTATCCCTCAACTAACAAGTGTATCTATCCATCACCTAACAAGTGTATCTATCTCTTACCTAACAAGTGTATCTATCTCTTACCTAACAAGTGTATCTATCTCTTACCTAACAAGTGTATCTATCTCTTACCTAACAAGTGTATCTATCTCTTACCTAACAAGTGTATCTATCCATCACCTACCAAGTGTATCTATCCATCACCTACCAAGTGTATCTATCCCTCACCTACCAAGTGTATCTATCCCTCACCTAACAAGTGTATCTATCCCTCACCTACCAAGTGTATCTATCCCTCACCTACCAAGTGTATCTATCCTTCACCTACCAAGTGTATCTATCCATCACCTACCAAGTGTATCTATCCATCACCTACCAAGTGTATCTATCCCTCAACTAACAAGTGTATCTATCCCTCAACTAACAAGTGTATCTATCCATCACCTAACAAGTGTATCTATCTCTTACCTAACAAGTGTATCTATCCATTACCTGACAAGTGTATCTATCCATTACCTGACAAGTGTATTCATCCATCACCTGACAAGTGTATTCATCCATCACCTGACAAGTGTATTCATCCATCACCTGACAAGTGTATTCATCCATCACCTGACAAGTGTATCTATCCATTACCTGACAAGTGTATCTATCCATCACCTGACAAGTGTATCTATCCATCACCTGACAAGTGTATTCATCCATCACCTGACAAGTGTATTCATCCATCACCTGACAAGTGTATCTATCCATTACCTGACAAGTGTATTCATCCATCACCTGACAAGTGTATTCATCCATCACCTAACAAGTGTATCTATCCATCACCTAACAAGTGTATCTATCCATCACCCAACAAGTGTACAAATCACCTAACAAGTGTTTCCCTCACCTAACAAGTGTACTCATCTCCACAGACCAAGTTCATCTGTGGTGGTCTGTGGTCTATCTCCCGTCACCCTAATTACTTTGGAGAGGTCTTACTCTGGTCTGGAGTCTTTATCAGTGCCTCTACCATATTCTCCATTCCTCAGTACCTATCTAGTAAGTCACTCGTACTTTATTTTCATATACTTTATATATCGCGTTTGGTGAGGAAGGGCCTAAGCAACATATAAAATACTACAGCTTTTTAACATTAATTTAAAACAATTCAAGTTTAATTTAAAATAAGTCAAGTTTAATTTAAAACAAGTCAACTTATTTTTAAAATAAGTCAACTTATATTTAAAATAGTTCAACTTTAATTTTAAAAAGTTCAAGTTTAATTGAAAAAAAAAATGAAGTTCAATTTAAAATTAAATTCTATGGGCCCTCGATATCACACATAGGAAGCTCTGCACTAATATCATTATATTAGTAATGGGAGGGAATGAGATCATGAGAGAAGTGAGCAATGGAAGATTATGGTGGGCAATGAAGGATTATGGTGGGCAATGAAGGATTATGGTGGGCAATGAAGGATTATGGTGGGCAATGAAGGATTATGGTGGGCAATGAAAGCTTAGGGTGGGCAATGAAAGATTATGATGGGCAATGAATGAACTGCAAAAGGTATACTCTCATGATCTCATTCCCTCCCATTACTAATATAATGATATTAGTGCAGAGCTTCCTATGTGTGATATTGAGGGCCCGTAGAATTTTATTTTAAATTGAACTTTTTTTTAATTAAACTTGAACTTTTTAAAATTAAAGTTGAACAATTTTAAATATAACTTGACTTATTTTAAATATAACTTGAATTGTTTTGAATATAACTTGAATTGTTTCAAATTAATGTTAAAAACCTGTAGAATGTCGTTAGACTTAATTCTTAACAAAATTTAACTTTAATTTGCAGTGCTATACCTAGCGTGTGTTTGTATGCAAAATTAATCCCTACAAATATAGCAAAATATAACACTAGTTTGTTAGAACAAATAGAAACTGAAAACATTAAATTAACGAAATAATCATAACCGATACTATTTTGACCATACCAGTTGTATGCAAAATGCATGAGAAATTTAATGTATTTAATAAATAAAATAAAAAATTTGAGTATTTTCATTGTTCTACAGCATTTTATGAAAAGATTGGTAAATATATCTTGATCAACCGTCATATCTCTGTAAACCTCTAAAAATTAACAAACTTTGGGTAATGCTCCTGAACAATTTCAATTTGTGGCTTTGACCCTTTCCTCCACCTAACGTGTCATATCGTGTCAACCGAGAGGTCAGGGTTCGTAAATATGTATTGTTCTTAGTACATGACTTTCAAAATAATTGCATCATAGTTTGAATTAGTTTGGTTTATTTGACATAACAATTATTATACTCCTGGACTACATTACATATTAAAGTGTTTTTAAACTATTTCTTTTGAATAATTCGTAACTTACCCTAATTATATCTCCTGTTCCTTCTCCCATCAGTTATCTGCCCCATGCTTCTCTCTGCTAACATCATCCTCAGGTCCGGTATTCCTTATTTGGAGAGTTACGGACAGAAGAATTGGGGAAAAACCAAAGAATATCAAAAGTACATAAGAGATACTCCCCTTTTTATTCCATTCTTCAAGTGAAGGATTGTGTAGTGAATAAACCTAATTAAATTTAACAATGCATGATGATAAATAAATGCAAGGAGTGGATAGAATGAATAATTGTTGTATTCATGGTAAGTTATACACCAATTTCTAAAAAATGATCATACATTCAAATTTATGAAAGGCTTTGGCTAAATATTGAATAAATTTATATGGATTAATTAAAATATAGGACTGAAAGTAATTATAAATATACATTTAATAATTATTAACCGAAACAATTTTTAGTTACTTAAAGCTGCTATATTCATGTATAAACTGACTTGAATATATATAAATGAATTTAATATCCTTATATCACCATACCAATATTAAATAGCTACATACAACAACAAAAATGAATAACTTCAAGAAATTGAAAGAAATTAGTAAATAAAATGAAGCTATTAACTTAATCATATTCAGTCATGAAATTGTTTCAGATAGTAGAAATCTGATTAGCACCTATAAGAGATGATTAATGTCACATACAGAACTATAATTAATATGAATAAATATACTCTGTGATTTCTATGTACACGAATATGAGAGTCCGTTGGAATGCTTCAAAATCCTGCTTTTTGCAGCTCCATTAATTGTGTGCCCAGTCTATCGCCTTTGAACTTGCGAAGATGTGCCTCCTGAAAAAAGTATTCATTAAATAAAAAGAGAGATTTTCATTTAAAAACTGTAGTGAATCTTAGAAATATAAATGGAGTTGCTAGTTTCATTCCAATCACACATTTCTTCCATCATCATTGGATATATATAGAAAAACAGCTGTACGTTAAATTCTGAAGATAATTATAAACTAGCTGTATATATTTTCGTTTTTGATATCATAAACATTTCATTTCGTTCAAAAACAATGCATGGCAACTTTGCAAAGTCACAAAAGCCAGATGCATTTGGTGCTGATTTGTACTCTCAGATAGAGCTTATACAGAAAGTAGATATATAATATACAAGTATTATAACAGTTGATTATAAAATTCATTGTTTGGTGTTGCTATTTTAAATCTGTTCCTGTTTATTAATAGAAATCTTCTTAGTCAAAAACTCTAATCCTAAAAAATCCTTCAACTTTGAAATTTGAATTAGCTATACCCTCCTGAAAATATGAACATTCCATTGAGCATAACCTTTTCAACCAAAGAGAAATATTAGCGCAGTAGATGTACACTGACGTGCTAGCGATGTCTAATAGAGACAGATGAAGAGAATTAGTAACTGACTAGCTAGGTAGCTATCTATGTATATAAAAAAGTGCTGATGTATCTTTAAGCCTGGTTACAGAGATAGGATCAGAAGGGATAGATTGTGTAAAAGTTTTCAGGAACAGACTATGACATTATTCAATTTTCAATAAATCATTTAAACGCAACTTTCTATGTTTCAGTATTCATTGTTCAGGTTTTCATCATTGTTCTGGTTGATGAATAGACATCTTGCTATTCGAAATCCCGAATCATCAAGTAAACATTCAACGTTGAGATTTTAATCACACTCTTAAAAAACGAAGATTCTGTCAAGTAACATTCATAAAAATAAAAGTATTATTAGGTACCTTTCTCTTATCCAAGTAAGTCTTCAAGAAGTTATCAATGCCCAGGTCATTATCAAGGAATTCATTGGCTATCACCTCTCCTTGCTCCTCTGAACTAGTTGCTGCTGACATCATAATATCCTGAAAACAATTAGTAGTGAAAATTATACGGAACAACTTCCGATGTTCACCCAGTCACTGATAATGTTAACAATCGAACATTAACATGAATAATTCGGAGAAGAAAAGTATTAGTGAGTTAACTAACAGACTGTAGAGGCTAAGTACTTACCTACATAAGACTACACTGTACAGGTTAATTAATTACCTGTAGTACAGCAGGCTGTAGCTTCTGAGACAACTGTACACTTTGCTCTGTCAGTCCTTCAAATTTAGCATTGAGTTCTGATAACTTTTCGACATTTTGAAGAGTTTTGTCCCTAGTTGACTCGTACTCTGAATTAAGAGACAAATTATGCTCTGAAATTAAATTGAGTTTTACATTAGCTTTGTGATATTCAATGAAATGGCACAGAACAGTAGATTGGAATAGAAAATGTGTCAGAAGTAATGAGAAATTCAGATCAGAGATCGTTAGTAACTAGGGTTGTAACAATAGGCATTAGGCTTTTCAAATAATATATATTAAAAATATCATAGAGGAAACAAATGAAATATATCTAGATTCAATCAAAAAAGAATATAATATCACATTATTTGCTCTAAGATATTAAAGTTAGTTGTTGGTTAGCCACAGCAACTCACTGGCCAGTTCATTGTTTTCAACCGCCAGTGCATCACACTGCTCAGTGAGGGTGGATAATTGAGGCAGCTTCAACACAAACTCTTCCAGCAACTCATCACACTCTGAGAGTTCTGCCAGTTCAGTGAGAGATAAAGAGGACAGTTCTTGGGGAACTGGAGCTGAAAATAGTGAGAAAAGAATTTAGTTATTTATTTGTCTTCGGTGTCTAATGCATAGACTATTCTTAATATTTTCATTATAAGCCATAGAGAATTATTACCATCTATGTTCATTTCAAACTAGGCAAGAAAATTGATTAAAAATTGACCTCTACAAACAGTCACAGAAAAAGATGAAACAATAACAAAAATGTTACAAACAAGTAGCTAGTGTTATATCATTGAGAGAATAAAGTTCTTTATTCTAGAATATATGCATGTGTGAATTTCATATTTCTTCTCGTTCCACTTCCATAACTAGATTTCGTTTAATATGTTCATTGATAGTCATATAAATAAAGGTATAGCAAATTGTCTATCGAAACACTCACCTGATATTGTCAGAGAATTTTTATCCATGTTACAAATGTGTTCGTAAAGCGACAGAAAAAAAAATATCTATTTTCCTGAAATCAAGTGGAGTAGCTACCTATAAAAATGTAGCCAAAAAGACGATGTTGCAATAATGTAACTAAAACAGTTACAGTAACATGAGAGTATTACAAAAGTTTATAATTCTGAAAAATAAAATAATTGGTGTTGGTCATAAAAGTTAACAAGTTTCATTTCCCTGCAGATTTTGCATGTTATTTTATTTCTAATGCTGGAGAAATCATACGAAGGTACAGAAAATAGAATATAAATTGTATAAATAAAAGAGGTAAGCTCATAACTGTACTTCCTACAGAAAATTTTAATGAATAATTTGCAGAGGACTTGAGGTCTGATTCAGAACTAAAAGTGATTCAAAGAAACAGAAAAGTGATTCAAGGAACAAAATCACCTTCCACCATTGGTGACTAGTTCATAGATGTAGAAAAGCTACTCAATGAATGCAATCATTTATCAAGGAATGTGACAAAAAGAGACGAGCAGAGGAAAATGAAGAGGTGCATTGTATACCATACAGTACAGTTGTCATTAGCCTGGGAGAAGGGGAGGGGATGGCTAAGATAACAATGTTCCCCTTATCTGTTAGACAGATTCCTGCCCCTAAACTTTATGAAACTACACACTATACCTAAGATGAAATGCATACTATTATATGGAATAATTTATAAGTATTTTTGAATTCTTTTAAGTTAGCGTCACTTAATTGAATTTCATTTTAACTCAATTAATAAACTTATTATAAGACTAAACTCAAAAGGAGCTATTATGATTTTAGTCATTTCGTACAAATCAGGTTTGGCATCCACTTATTTATTATGCCCTTTAATGTATATCATTCATGTTATTAGTTCAATTGACATCAATTCGGTACGATTTATCCAATCTAATTCAATATGAAAGCCAGTTACCTCCATTGCAGTAGAGATGAATTCCAAAGCTTATTTGTATGAAATGATTCAAATAGATAGTAAATTAGTTCAACCCTATAGTAACTCAGGTCTATCTTTAATTGGTGAAAAACATTACCCGTATTTTGAAAAAGTTTCTTTGAATTCTGTTACATTCTTTACAAAAATAAAATACAGGAGTGGAATAATTTTCTGCAAATATAAGCTAGTTGTATTTATTTTTAAATTTAAAAGGGGTTTAACATCTGCTTCGGAACCAAAGGCCATATTGCTGATGTCAAAAGGAAATCAAATACAAGGGACTGGAAGAAACAGACAGAAAGGTGAGTGTATTAATGAACAAAGTCATCTACTACCGTCGGTGACAATGCTAATGGATGCAGAAAAGCTATTCTGTGAATGAAGTCACGTGCCAAGAAATGTGACGAAAAGGGACACAAGCACCAGTGGCTGCACTCACGGATGGAAGAGGAAAATGAAGAGGTGATAGTAAATGAAGCAAAAATACAAAAATCTAAGACTTTGTAGTTGTCTTAGATTTTGTAAAACAAACTGAAAAAAGACAATAGCTACATAATCCAAATTATAAGCTAATGGGGCAAAGGGACCCCCTTCCTCCTCTCATTCCACCTCTTTTCCCCTTCACAACAGACAGTTTCAGGATAGATACAAAGTTATATTCAGAACATGAACATTAGCTACATAATTAGTAATATCAATATTCAATGTATGAATGTTACATTATAGCTAGTAGAATCAATAACCTTATTGTATTATGAATAACTTTATTAACTATTATATTATTAGTATCAAATTATTCATTATTAGCAATACTATTCCAATAGACCACTATTACACACTGCCATCACTAGCATCTGCGATTAGAGTTTGGG